>OX638393.1:24441873-25041873 GCA_951813805.1 Limnephilus auricula
ATGTTGGATTATCAGTTGTAGTAGTTGTTATCTCCGTGGTGGTTGTCGTTGGTTCGGTCATGGTTGTGCTTATTTCTGATGTTGGATTATCAGTTGTAGTAGTTGTTATCTCCGTGGTGGTTGTCGTTGGTTCGGTCGTGGTTGTGCTTATTTCTGATGTTGGATTATCATTTGTAGTAGTTGTTATCTCCGTGGTGGTTGTCGTTGGTTCGGTCGTGGTTGAACTTATTTCTGTTGTTGGATTATCAGTTGTAAGTAGTTGTTATCTCCGTGGTGGTTGTCGTTGGTTCAGTCGTGGTTGTGCTTATTTCTGATGTTTGATTATCAGTTGTAGTAGTTGTTATCTCCGTGGTGGTTGTCGTTGGTTCGGTCGTGGTTGTACTTATTTCTTTTTTTGGATTATCAGTTGTAGTAGTTGTTATCTCCGTGGTGGTTGTCGTTGGTTCGGTCGTGGTTGTGCTTATTTCTGATGTTGGATTATCATTTGTAGTAGTTGTTATCTCCGTGGTGGTTGTCGTTGGTTCGGTCGTGGTTGAACTTATTTCTGTTGTTGGATTATCAGTTGTAGTAGTTGTTATCTCCGTGGTGGTTGTCGTTGGTTCAGTCGTGGTTGTGCTTATTTCTGATGTTTGATTATCAGTTGTAGTAGTTGTTATCTCCGTGGTGGTTGTCGTTGGTTTGGTCGTGGTTGTACTTATTTCTGTTGTTGGATTATCAGTTGTAGTAGTTGTTATCTCCGTGGTGGTTGTCGTTGGTTCGGTCGTGGTTGTGCTTATTTCTGATGTTGGATTATCAGTTGTAGTAGTTGTTATCTCCGTGGTGGTTGTAGTTGGTTCGGTCGTGGTTGTACTTATTTCTGTTGTTGGATTATCAGTTGTAGTAGTTGTTATCTCCGTGGTGGTTGTCGTTGGTTCGGTCGTGGTTGTACTTATTTCTGATGTTGGATTATCAGTTGTACTAGTAGTTATCTCCGTGGTGGTTGTCGTTGGTTCGGTCGTGGTTGTACTTATTTCTGATGTTGGATTATCAGTTGTACTAGTTGTTATCTCCGTGGTGGTTGTCGTTGGTTCGGTGGTGGTTGTACTCATTTCTGTAGTGGAGGTCGTTGCATCAGTTGTCGTTATTGGATTTTCAGTTGTAGTCGTGGTTAGTTCCGTGGTGGTGGTCATTGTTAGTTCCGTTGTGGTCGTTGTCGCGAAAGTTGTTGTTGGAATCTCAGATGTCGTAGTTATGACTTCTGTGGTAGTCGTTTCGATTGTTGAGTTTTGAATGGGGCACTGGTACGAATGCGTACATAGTTGAAATTCTGGATCAAAAAGGGTATTTTCAGGGCAATACATTTGAATTGAAATGAATTTGCCTTCTGTTTTACTTCTGGCACATATAAAATAAGTCGAGCAAAGAGGATCTGATACATCGTTGAATCTTCCGACTTCTGAACAGTTAAAGGGTTCCGTGCTCGTGAGGCTGTCGTTATTGGTCATGTTTATGTCTTCTCCTAAAGAGATGAGGATAAGCGTAGTGTTGTTATTATCGGAGAATGATTCCTTTTGCAATTTAGCTAGTCGTTCTCTACTGAGAAATGTCTGGTTGCAGAGATACTTATCTCCGAATTCGCATTGAGAAGTAGCCGGGTTAAAGTAGGAAGCTCCAGGGCAGGTGAAGTTAAGGGTGAGGCTGACTCCGGCAGAGGACTCAGTGCAGATCACGTAACCCTTGCAGTCCTCGACAGTCGTGTCAAGGAAGCGGCCATGCTCCTTGCAATCGAAGGCCCTGACCAATTTCCAGGACGAGCATAAAATTATCTGAAATGGAAAAGACTTTTTCAATTAGAACTCGTAGAATGTGGTGTTTAGCTATGAACTCCAATTAAAACTAGAAAAAACGCGGAAGGCCAATTTTAAAATCGTTAGATATTTAGATTATTAGATTTATTACATTGTTTTTATTTTTATAACTATTACGACAATACAAACTCATTTTTCGTTGACATATAATAAATATTAAAAAGCTCTCCAGACGCGAATTTGAATAAATTCTATTTAATTTGTAAATCAGGTCAACAACATAATTTTATGTTTAGAAGAACGAAATTATATTATTGTACAAACATACAAAATATAATGATGAATTTAAGCATAAATAATGGTACTGACATATGCTCATAAATGTGCATGCTCATTTCCCCTTCCACCTACGAATCAATGAGCTGCACAAATCAACAGCCGATTGATGGTGAGCACGCTCATTTGGGCGTGATACGCATGCTACTAGATAGCATTTTTGTTCAGTAGTAGCAATAGAGCATGCTACTAACGAGCATATCTCTCAGTACCATAAGGTATTTCTTAGTCCTCCTCACTAGGGGATCCTGTGCCATTGTGGACTAGATAGTTAATTATAGTTGATTTCTCTTCCATATCGTTATTATCTACAAAAATTACAATTTTTATAAATATATATTTTTATTAAGATATTAAATTTCTATTGGGTTGCAAAACCCAGAGAAGTTCTCGTAGGTATATATACATCTGTATAAAAATATTATATATATATAAATGATAAAAGAAAAACAGTAATCCGTATTAGTCCAGAATCAAACTATTCGTATGGTGTACGAAAAATCTGGTGATATTATTTTTTCCCCCAGATCTAGGGAATTTTTTTCAAAATTAAACAAAATTTAAACAAACAAATTAAATATTTTTATTTTTATTTTGAACTTTTTAACTTAAAGAGTTAAACCTCAAATTATAATATTTTAATTAATGAAGGTAATATTAGCGAAAGTCATTCGAAAATCCGAAACAGAAAATTCAGAAAAAGATACGGATACATCTGGGACTTCCGTCCGTATCTTTTTCTGAATTTTCTGTTTCGGATTTTCGAATGACTTTCGCTAATATTATCTTCATTAATTAAAATATTATAAACAAATTAAAAATCCCCCCTGCGCCGTATGGCTCTCGACGGTTCAATTCCTAATGGGGATGCCGTAATTTCACTGGTTCCAGACGGTTGGGATCAGTGGGTTTCCGCATAAAAAATGTGAGACCCTACTATTGAAATGAACTATTTATAACAGTAGCGAATAAAATATTCATTTATTTATTTGCGCCTAGTAAGGCATTTACATACATATATATTATATATATATATATATATATAATAATATTTACGAAATTATACTCGTAAACAGTGCAGGAAACGACGGTTTAAAACATTTGCACAAAAATAATTTAAATAGATTTATCTAACTATTCCACTACTTGATGAAAAAAACTTCGATAAGGGCTTAATGGCTTATATATTAAAATTGATGTACTAAATATATCAACAACATCGGAGTATTTGTTTCCTAGCTGTTGGATCCGTCGCATAGGAGTGTATTGGGACGTTGATGTAGAATTGCTACAATAATATGGTAGGTAGGTACTGTCTTGTAACTGACCTGCCTGGAGTATGAAAAGAGATTACATATAATAAATCAGGGGTATCAAACATTGAATTAATGATTCCATACAAACAAGGTTAAATCGGAAATGATTCTACGACCAGATAATTTTATTAAAATTAATGAACAAAGTACGTTATCGTAATTTAGGCCAATTTTAAAATTTACATATCTCAAAAATTTATTTTGGATTCTTTCAATGGATTGTGAATGAACCTCATAATTTGAGGACCAAATCGTGGAATTGCATTCTACATGACCCCTTACTAGTGACATATATAATGTTTTTACAAATAATATTTTTGACATACCTATTGTATAGCATTTTTTCGTTAAATACCTTTTTCTCACATTTGTATTTGTGTTCGTGAACAGTGTACGTACATATATGGAATTGCACTAACGATAATGATATTTGGATAATTCGTGTGTTTTTGTGAAAAATCAGCTCAAGTAATTTCCCACAATCCGGAATAAAGAATAAATGTAATCAAAATAACTTTGTATTGCAATTAATTTTTGGGTTACAATATTTATAATGCTTTACCTCCTTTCGCTAATGTTTCGAACATCATAATAAAAATGTCAATAGTCAGGACCATGAACTTTAAGGTTCCTAAAACAATTTGAAGCAATGGGGCGAGGGAGAAGATCAGTGGCGAAACTATACCATCGGGGGCCCGTGGCAAATTCATTGGATGGGGCCCCCCCGGCAAAAAATTCAGCAACCAATGGATGTGTTCTAAAATTGAACGACATCCCTTTCTTGTGAATGCGTTTGAATCTTAATAATTTATTTGAATTTGTATTTGGTCTTTAGTTGTGTCCAACTTTATAATTTTTACTAAATTTTGTTAAAAATATTAGAGTACTTCTGAGCTCGCGGGGGGGCCCCAGTCCCCGCGGGGCCCGTGGCATTTTGCCAGCCCTGCCACCCTGTAGTTTCGCCACTGGAGAAGATGTATGAAAAGACCAACTTAAATTTTTCAACGACATGTCCATGGTGGAATAGTATGTAAGGAGGGAGAGCTAAAAAAATACCTAGCTTATGTTAACCGATGAAATTTCTCTCGCTTCCCAAAATTCACGCAGTATTTCGTTAGAGTAACAGAGATAACAACAAGTTTCAATGAACCGCCCCATCCCGTAAAAGGGAAAAGTAAAAAGCACAAAATCTAGGGAAGTATTAAAATTTTAATTTTGTATTAAAAATTCTCAAGCCAATCAAAATTTTCAAAATATTCTGGGGAATAAGTTCATGCGACATTTATATAATCAAAGGGTCATGCTCGGCGTGCCGATCCGTTGCGTATATCCCGACACAGATCGGTTCGTAACGGACAGACGGACAGCGAACTGACGGACCGAGCCGATCTGTCCTAGTCATATAAAAAACTTTCCAATTTTATTGTTAAGTGGGTAAGTACATTATAAAGAACACTTTGGTCCACTGAATTTACCTAATTAGGTGAAAGTTAAAATGTTAAAATGTTCGAAATAATATTATGAATTTGTGTGGAAATCGCCCAAAAAATTATTCCAAAAGTTGCATCCAACGTACAGAGTTATAAATATTGCTATTTAGGGATATTCGATATACATTGAATAATCAAATTCACTCGATGTTTATTATTATACGATGCATCGAATCAATCCGATGTTTTGAAAAGCTATTGATTGAAGTTACGGACACACTTGCTCATTAGAAGCCAAAGAGCATGCTACCTAGTAGCACGTGTGTCAGTGACGTTGCTAGTAATGAGCATGCTCATTTGAAGCGAAATGAGCATGCTCAATGGATTATCGGACGGAAGGGGAAGCCTCTAAGCATGTGTGAACCGGCTGGCTTATGAGCATGCTCATTTCAATCCGATCTCAGTTGTCATGTCCTTGTAACTGTATAACCGTCGACATCTTGGACCCAAGTCAACCGTTTTGTTTTCTTTCGTCAATAAATTCATAATTAATAATTGCGCTGTTCAATTTAGGAGGCGGGAATGAGTACCGCCACCCCGGGAACCATTTAATGGATAACCAACACCTCTGCCATAGGTCACCCCAAGTGGTTCGCTACGTTTGGTGACTTAGCAGGGGTGCCGGGTTTATAAGGTGCTGTTTGTCCAGATCTTTTTCCTATAAACTATTCCCGATACCCTTTTCCTTTCCAGAACTTCTTCTCCTTCCTTTCCTTAAAAAATCCCTCCACACCGCATCCTCAAAGATGACATAGGCCATGAGGGAAATTATTTTCCTCAACTTTCTGAGCGAACGGAACTGACTCTATACGATGACATTTATTATTTTACATGAGCAATGAGCATGCTTATTAAAGAGCATGTGTATCCAATTGTTGGCTTTGAGAATGCTCATTCATGAGAAAGCTCAAACCAAGCTACTTCATTTATGAGCAAATGTGTACAGTTGTTGAGCATGCTCATCAATGAGCATGCTCATAAGCCGGCTTGTTAATTAGCAAGTGTGTCAGTACCATTACTCGATGTATCGATGTTTTTCCATAAAAAATCGAACCAATGGTAACCAGCTAATGATTATACCCATTTTTACTGTTTTAGTTGATGTCGAACAATTTAAAAGTTATAACTTTTTTTTATGTGTAAAGCTAATTGACTGTTGTCGGCCGCTTAAAAAGAATTAGAAATTGACATTGGCAGCACTGCGCGAGTAGGCTTACCAGATGACAGGAATTTTCCTGACATGTCCGGAATTTCAGCTGTCTGTCAGCTAAACAGGGAAAATTGAAAATTATAAGGAAATTTTAAAAAGAAAGAATAAAACATAAGAACAAATAAATAGTGTAATAGAATTTTGTGCGTAACGGAATTTACAGGATTTATTAATTAACATTAGGCGACAATAAGGAAGTTGAGTGAAAAATATTTTGATAAAATATGTTCATGTACATAGATGACATGCAAACTTAAATACCAGTAAATATATTGGTATATAAGTTCGTTTTCATAATCAAATTAAAGCCCGCCACAACGCCCGGTAAGACGTGAAATACCGTGTGACGTCGTCTCACGTCATCTGGTCCCCTTTGTGTGAAATATGAGTGAGGCAAATATTTACAAAACCGGGACATGCTTAATACGGACTAAAAAAATAATTTTAAAAAGTTGTAGTACTTGTAGTAGTTATATATTAACTAGTACTAATCAATTCAGTTACCGGAATTTCGAAAAATGTGCATTTTAATGGTTATTTTTTAAATTTGCTTTATTTTTGTCATTTTTCACCTATTGTATATTAGTAGGAACTATTGCAAGTTTCGGTGAAAAATGACATTTCGTGTTTTGAAATTAAAAAAATAACCATTAAAATGCACTTTTTTCGAAATTCCGGAATATTTCACACAAACGGGGACCAGATGACGTCATACACTCTCTCGACTCTTACCGGGCGTTTTAGCGGGCTTAATAAAATTCAAACTTGTAGAATTAATTTAATTATGAAAAAGAACTTTAAAAAAAAAGGAGTACCTATTTAAGTTTGCTTGTGAACATTGATAAAAAAGGACTCAACTTCCCTATTCCGAAAAGTAGAAATCCATAACCTGGAATTCTCGGCGACTTGCTTGACAACTACACTGCACTACAAACTATCCGTTTTCAATCAGCTGACGTCTCGGCATATGTACGGCAGTGTTGCCGCCTGCGATTTTAAAAAGCGCCAAACACTGCGCGCCATATTTGAATGTTGCTCGAAAAAAATGCGAGATTTCCCTAGAGATAAAAACCTAAGCTCCCCGCCCCCCCAATTATGACCAAACGTGGTATTTTGAATTTTGAGGATCCCCCCCTGAACGGGTCACGTAGTATGTGACTAAGCCACGTGAACCAAAGTTGTGGTGGTAATAAAACATTATATTGAAAGAGTAGACAAGATACAATAAGTGTTTATTTAACTTGTTAGAGCAGATAGCAGTGCTATAGTTCGACTTCGTTTATTGAAGTACTTATATTCATTTGAATAATTGTAGTCAATTTGAAAGAGATGTATTTGTGAATAAACAGATCAACTCCACTCTGTCTTTAATTTTACCGTTTGAAGGTTACTTTCGCAAATATTATATTACTAACACAGACCTTTAAAAAATCACGGGATATGATAATTACAAATTTGAAAATGACAATAAAAATAATTTTCTGTTAAAATATTATATTATAGGTAGGTACCTACTTTATCGTTGGTTCGAATTATTTTTCACACAATCAGTTCCATTTTTCAGAATGATCCTTAAATTCAAAGCAAATTTTAGTTTATTGAACCAGATTTCACAAAGGAGATTTCACGCAGGAATAACTAACGCACATACAACCAAAATTGGTTTGTTTGATGATGGTGTACTCTTATAGTACTTGCATATAAAATTGTTTGTGATAAATGACAAAAATCGTGCAACGAAAATTTGGCATACATTCTTGGCAGTTGAAATCAAGATCTGCGAATATAATCCGCAGCTACCTTTTTCATTTTCAAAAAGGTAGCTGCCGATAATATGGAAAAATAAAAACATTAGTCGTAGATAATATTGTTAATTCTGAAATTTGAAATATGACTTTGACAATTATGGCGGTTTTATAATCGGACGCAATGGCTGAATCGGTAGAGCGCGCCGTCCCGGTAAGACGTGAGATCTGGGTTCGAGTCCCAGTTGCGACCATTATGTTTTATTATTTTTCTGTGACTTGTTCATTTTCATATTTTAATTTAGATTATTATTGTTTTTTCTTCTTCAATAATATATTTCATTGATGGGAATAAACTTCAAAAGTTAAAAGGCGAGTTTTTCTTATAAAAAAATTAAAAGTATTTCAACTTAACAAGTTTCCAGAAACTTGAAACTCGCCGGATTTCTATTGCATACATTAATTTATCAATCACCATACAATTAAATTAATAAGCCGTCGCAAGATTTAAAAATAGCGTAAGCACCGCTAAGCACATCCAATAAATCTAAAATTGTTTATTTAAAACCCGTTAAAGATCACACACACCAGAGATCATGCAAACACTTCAAATATTGATCCATCACCCATCACAGTGATGACAAATGATGTTTAAACAACGACAAAAGACCAAAAACGGCGCAAAAACGTTAGAAACAAAAATCTCCTTACCAGTGAAATGAAAGTGGCCAAACTCATAATATCACAGCTAAATCCCAAGCGGTAAAACTGAACCAAGTCTCAGTGTTCAACTTGAACCAAGAACTACAAATAAATGGCATATTCCGAAGGGTTTTTCACAATAATTTCACTGCCGCGAAAATTCGACATGAACAGAGAATATTTAAATAATGACTGTTGGAGCTATGATTCTGCTCTATGACGGGAGGCGAAAATTCTCGACTTACCTTACGGTTTCTGGCGTTGTGTGTCCAGGTAAATAACGGAACATATGTCGCTCGACGTCTGTTTGCACTTATTCATATCTTTCAGATGGGCTTCGATTTACTGCTAGTGTGCGTGATACACATTTCGTGAGAAATGCACCCGCCTAAGAATCATTAGCACCTTCGACAAGAATAAATATATGACGATTTTACAGTATCACCTACAGGATGAATCGTGATTAACTGGGGAACTGGGGAAGATGAACTACTCGCGATTCAGGAGGGGAACAGATAACAGATTCGACAAGAATAAATAGATGACGATTTTACAGTATCACCTACCGGAAGAATCGTGATTAACTGGGGAAATGGGGAAGATGAACCACTCGCGATTCAGGAGGGGAACAGATAACAGATTCGACAAGAATAAATAGATGACGATTTTACAGTATCACGGATGAATCGTGATTAACTGGGGAACTGGGGAAGATGAACTACTCGCGATTCAGGAGGGGAACAGATAACAGATTCGACAAGAATAAATAGATGACGATTTTACAGTATCACCTACCGGAAGAATCGTGATTAACTGGGGAAATGGGGAAGATGAACCACTCGCGATTCAGGAGGGGAACAGATAACAGATTCGACAAGAATAAATAGATGACGATTTTACAGTATCACCTACAGGATGAATCGTGATTAACTGGGGAACTGGGGAAGATGAACTACTCGCGATTCAGGAGGGGAACAGATAACAGATTCGACAAGAATAAATAGATAACGATTTTACAGTATCATCTACCGGAAGAATCGTGATTAACTGGGGAAATGGGGAAGATGAACCACTCGTGATTCAGGAGGGGAACAGATGTGGAAAACAGGTTGAGTACAATATAAACGTAATCCTGCATGTTGCAGACACATCGATACAAACGAATTACATAAAACAACAAAATACACGGAAAGCAGTGCAAGTTGAATGAAATATGACAATAACGGACAGAACAAGGAAAATGTGCTTGGAAGAAGAGTGGAGCAGGGTGGGAAGGCCTAAGAACTGGAAAATAACGACTAGGGTCACGAGTCAGTGAAAAGCACCTGGGGAATAGACCTAAAATCTTGATGTGAACAAGATTCACTTGTTTAAGTGAATATCGCACAAGAGTCCCAACTGCTCCCAACCGTCTAGAGCCAGTAAGACTATGGCATCCCCAATCAGGGAAAGTTGAGAGGTTGAAGGTACATGGCTCAGATCTTGTCACCAAATATGGCTAAAGCCATTTAATGCAACGTTTCAATTCTGAATGGTGGTCTTACGCCATCACGATGCTGAGGGTATCATCCACTCTTGCACTCTGGAAATTATACTTTTTTTTAAAATTATTAAATTGTAAAATAACTCCAATTAACCAAATGAAACGTACTGTGCGCACGCTCTTGATGAAAATATTTCCCCTCAGGGCCTAAGTCATCATTGAAGATGCCATGTGGAGGTTCTTTTTTGGAAAGGAAAGAGAGAATTTCAGGAAAGGAAAAAGGTAAGAAGGGTGGGTAGGAATCTGGGGGTTAGTTTGTCCAGGAGTGCAGGACGTCTGAATCCATTCCCGCTACTGCAATGCAGGACGATATTTTGAGCAGATTGCCTGACTTATTATCAAAACTTTTAAAATATTTTTTATTGGGATTGACATTGTTAAATTATTGGGATTGACGTGTTAAATTAGCCAATTTCCTGGTATTATTCATTCAAATATTTACTCCATGGATCGGCGTTCGGTAAGTACCAAAACTGTAACTCGGCTAATTTGCATGAAATGTCTCAAGTTTGTTTGTAAGATCGTCAATTGTTAGTATCAACACTTGTCCATTAAAATGGTGCCAAGATCAATTTATTATTGAAATGAAGCATTTAAGTGTCAAAAGTACGTGGTGTCAATTTTCATGTCAGAAATTAAATGCACAACAAAGATCCAACGAATATTTTGGGTTATTTGTAAATATCATTTAATGACTAGGTCTATACACAATATACAATAATAATTATTAGGGAGATACTATAATATTAAGCTAACTTGCTTAAAAATGTCTCCAACTTGCCCATGTTTGCATGGTCTTTCCCATTCCGACTGCTCTAAACATACTGTCCTAAGCCAGTGGGTTTATGGCATCCCCAGTTGGGGTATTTTGTGATGGTGAACGGAGTGAGGAGGGGAAAAAGATGAGGATAAGAAGGTTGGGAAGTATCTTACTATTCAGATTTGGTCACTAAACACGATTATGTCGGGTGGCACTTAAGGTGAAGCTCAAAGCTAAATCACTATTTTAGATTAATCTTTACTATGAATCGGTTTATATTATAAACACACAAAAATATGTTTTTAATGAAGTAAAGCTTTTCCCACCGTTTCCATCGATTAGAATTACTATAAAATTGTTAATTACTCTATAAAAAATATAATCGTAAACTAATAGAAAAATATTTTTTCATTAGAAATGTGTGGCTGCATATAAGAAACATAGCATAAATTGTCTGTGACAGTTTCCATTGATCGAACTTTTTGCTTTCTTATAAAAATTTTCGTAAAATAAATAAAAACAACTTTTGCGCTGGAAATCGTGACCTCCAGACTCCGTTTGCCGAGCGATTTTTATTCTTATTGCACATGTTTGTCGCGATACAAGCCACACTAAGAATACATACATTTTTGGCTTGTGGATTCCTCTTAAGGCCGCGCTGACCCGCTCAAAAAGAAGAAAAAGGAGAGATTTTTTTTTATTTTTTTATAGAGAATACCTCACAAGAGTCCCAACTGCTTCCGTCTGGAGCCAGTGAGACTATGGCAACCCCAATTGGGGTATGTTGTGAGGCCGAAGGAAAGTGGGGAAGGGAAGGAGATGGGGAAGAGGAAGGTAGGAAAGTAAGGAAAGTACCTGGCTATTCAGATCTAGTCACTAAACACGGCTAAAGCCATTATTAAGCAACGTTTCAATTCTGAATGGTGGTCTTACACCAGGGCGATAATGACAGTATCTTCCACTCTGGAACGTGCCGCAAATATAGTATATATTATTTTTATTAATTAATTGTGAAATAACACAAATCAATCAAGAGATACGACAATACGAATGTCGGAGGGAGCGCGCTAGTATTATAAACTTTAAAATTCAAACGATAATTGTGAAAATGTTTAATAAAATACGACTCGTTTGAAAAAGAGCAAAAATCTCGTGGGGGTTGTGTCAAGTAGCATTTAAAGAAACTTTGTGAATTTTTTCACACATAAAACTTGTAAAATAACAGAAACAAACGTGTAAATAATAATTTTCGGAGCACACTTTGCAATGTATTTCTATAGAGGAAATTTCAAATAATTACCGTTTCTGCGTGGGGAATGTATAGAATCTATCAGAATAACGTATATTTTTTAAGAGCTTAAAAACTTCAAACTTTTAAGGAAAATATGTAAGAAATCGGTATAAATTGAGAGAGCGGCCCCTCCCAGGAGAAAACTCAGCATTCCAAAGTTCAATCGATTTATAAAATACTTACCTTGAATACTTTTTTTTCATTTTTAAGCTCTTAAATATTACTTATAATATATTTATGTTATTTTATTAAAATAATCTCCTTACATTTGCCGAGTAAAGTGAGAAAGTATGAAATTTCCTCGGTAGAAAAAAATTGCAAAGAATGGTCCGAAAATTATAAAAAAAACATTTTATTATTTTATTTAACATATAATCGTATCATTTCGAAGACTTGTAAAACCACATGGTTTCTTACGTTATGACGTATGACATTATTCGAGAGATTTTTCTCCACTTTATGGCATGCTTTTTAAATATTTTTGCTTACGCCTAATAATTACGAGTATAATAGTTTTTTTTTAAATATTAACGCGCTCTCTCTCACATTCGTATTTATATATATCTCTTTCGAGGATTCTTCTTCTTTTTTTTAAACGCTTAGGCTTTAGAACGCGATAGGCTTAAGATGAAACCCGGTGGTCGAGAATTTTTAATAATATTTTTTACTAAATTGTTGCTGTCACTGTTGCTCTTACTCCACCGGATATTGAGCGAAAGGGGCAAATGCACCTCGGGCTACTAATACGTATCTAAAATCGTCAAAATCGAAATTTTGTATTCCCCACTTTTCTCCTCTAAAAGTGGACCGATTTTTTTTTACCAACTACATAAAAAGAAACTATTCTATGTCTGTACGTTTTAAAAAAATAAAAACATTGTCTAGTTTGTATACTGAACGTCTTTTTAAGTAACTTATCAAACAAAACATAAAATACCGACACCGGTTGATATCTATTTTATGTAAAAAAAATATTTTCTCTAGGGTTAAAATCCAGAGAGATAAATGAGGAATACGGTTGTATGGAAAAAATCACCGCCGGGTATCCCCTTAACGAAAAGCTTTAAGATGATGTCCTCCAATGTAAAACTTCTAAAGATAGATCGTTCACAAAATATACATATGTATAAAAAGTAATCTCTTTATTTGTCTTTCACACAAAACACATTTTTCTTTCACACGCCGACACTGATAGCACTGCCACAAGTCACCAAGGATCACGTTATACGCGATCTGTGTCATATGTACGGTGCTGCTGGAACGAGCCGGAGAGCGGATCACGTGACCCACTAGGTTTTTATCTTCAGTAGGAGGTTATCCTTCGGATACGTGCTCACAGAGATGTATCACAATATGCCGTACATTTTTTTACAGATACTTTTAAAAAATGTTCACATAGTAAAAATATATATTTTTTTAATTTTCACGGTGATGCATTTCAAGAAATTATTAATAGTATTTTTTGTGATATACAGGTGGCCGGGGGTAAAGTGCGCACTAACTTGGTAGAGTGGAAGAAGTAAAAGAGATAAATAACTTTTTACAAAATATATTTTTCCTGTAAATATGTTTTGTAAAGAGTTATTCATATAATCTTTATTAATTCATTAGAAGAATAATTGTTTTCCAACCAAACAATTCAATATTTTACTTGAAAACTATCTTGAAACGTTGTCATTTCGAAAACTTAATTCATCTTCTTTACATGTAGTTAGTGCACCTACCACCGGACAAAAATTGATTTTCATTAATTTTACAGAGTGAGAAAACTGTAGATAAATATTTTTTGTTTACACCCAGTAAAGAAACATCCGCTCTAATTTTCCCGACTATGAAAAATGATTTTGAAACTCTTGTTTGATATCCGAGACACACACGGAGGTGTTTTAATTGGCCCAAAATAAACAACTTACTTACCAATAATAGAACATTGTTCCCTCTTCCGTATGATGACTTTCGTCACTAACCCTTTTGGGCCTAGCTAAATATAGCATACTTAATATTGGTTTATTCTGTTATGGTGATCGGATAACTCAACACAGCGGCAAATAAACGGCAAATAAAAAAACTTTGTAAAATAGGTTTGTAAATTTGACCGGTCAGTGGTGGAGTAGGCATCGCGTTTGGGTCCCACCCAGGCGTTCCGAGTTCGATTCCTCGGCTGGCTAAAGCGGCGTTCCTCCGACGAAAATGTTTACACACTTTGTGGATAGTTAATTCGGGGCCACAATGTTTTTACTTTCTGTGGCCCATGGAAAACAACAAACGTGGTGGTCCTGCCCCATGTTTATGGTCATGTTTGAGGTATTGTTTGTAAAATTGGTCGCAAGAGATCGACCATAAGATGAAACCCGGTGATGGAGAAATTTGAAAAACAGATTTTACTAAATTGTTGCTGTCACTGTTGCTCTTACTCCACCGGATATTCAGCGAAAGGGACAATGCACCTCGGGCTACTAATACTAACTAAAATCGAGGTTTTGTATTCCCCACTTTTCTCCTCCAAAAGAGGACTGATTTTAATTTTTTTTCCAACTACACAAGAAAAAACTATTCTATGTCTGTACGTTTTGCTTTTTTTTTAAAAACATTGTCTAGTTTGTATACTGAACGTGTTTTGACGGCGTTTAAACCAGTCAATTTTATTGATTTTTGGAAGGTCATAACTTCTATAAAAAGTAACTTATCAAAAAAAAAACAAAAAGTACCAACACGCTAGTAGTTAATATCTATTTTATGTAAAAACAATATTTTCTCTAGGGTTAAAAGCCAGAGAGATAAATAGGGAATACGTTTGTATGGAAAAATCACCGCCGGGTATCCCCTCAAGTCCCCCGTCACAACACAAGCAACATCTTCCGCTTAGTGTGGTGGTAGTAGGAGATTTTCAAATGTTGTTGGGTTATTCGTAAACCGGGAACGTTTGTCTTTTTTTTTAAATAACAAAAAAAAATAACAAAGGTTATGTATTTTTATACATTAGCTCCTCACAGGAGGTCCCTTAGGAAAAAAATCCCTGAGGGTTTATATCATCTTTGAAGATGCTGTGTGAAGAGTATTTTAGGGAAAGAAAGGAGAGGGAGTTCTGGGAAAGAAAAAGGTATGAGGGTGGGCAGGAATTTTGGTGTCAATGTGTCCGGGAGTAACGGACGTACGAATCCATCCTCCCACTGCGGTGCAACACTATAGGTCGAGATGATCCGGCTGGAGAGTTCAAAAGGTCTCCTTCAACCAGTCTACCCCGATCCGGCTCGCTACGCAGTAGGTGGACATTCACATCCGCCGCCGAGACCTAGACAAACCTCACCCTCGTGAACCTGGGGAGTCGAGTTCAGACTTAGAAGAGATGAGATGTTGAATGGAGGGGAGGCAATTTTAGATAAAGCTTGATAGAAGAGAGGATATTAATTTAGAGAAAGACAACCAAAAAATATGTGATCTAAAGTTCCCACTTCTAGACCACAGAATATAGACACAATCTGAGGAGTCAAGGACGTGAATTTTAAAAAGGTGAGAAAGAACGGAACAATGTCCGATTCTCATTAGAATAATTGAGGAAATGTCTTTTTTGGACAAATGGGGAAATTGTTGAAATCTTGAGTGCATTTTTTTTCCTAAATCCAAATTGAGATGGGGAGAGAAGCTGTTTACTCTCGACAAACAATTCTAATCGGTTTTTAATTAATTTTTCATAAAGTTTACTTAGGGTGGACGAAAGAGCAATTGGCCTGTAGTTGAATCCAGAACTTGGTGATTTGTTTGATTTTAAATTTGGCATTATTATTTGTGAACTCCAGTCGTCAGGCCTTATGCCAGTCAGGAATATTTTAATTAAGATGATTAAGAAGTGGTTTAAAATACCTTATCATTACTATTTTTGATTACGCTGTAAGATTACCATATCTGCGATGGAGATGAGTCCTTAACTGTTGATAAACAATTTTTTCAGTTCAATTAAGGTGAATGGAGAGTCTAGCCGATGATTAGACATGGGAGTATTATAGATGGGCGTTATTTCATCTAAGTCAGGTACGGAAGGGAGGGTGGAAATTTTGTCCAAGAATTCATCTATCCATTTAGAATGAGATGCTCGAGGAGATAATGAACTGATGGAGGATCGAAATCTTCGGATCATAGACCAAACTTCCGAAATTGGAGTGTTCGGAGATACTGAACTGCAGAAGTTGTACCACCCGGATCTTTTTTTTGCCCTCAATACCCCTTTGGCATTGGATTCGGCGTTTTTTTTTATATAAGATAGTTCTCCATAGTCATATTGTAACGATAGGAAAGAGATTTAGCTTTCCGAATTCTTACTACTTTGGAACATTCCTCATCCCACCAGGGAGTTAGAGGGAGTTTTTGAAGGGATTTAGTTTTAGGTGGGGGGTTTGATTTATTTATTGCAGTTATGAACATTGCTTTGAAGTTATTATAGTCATCTTTGACGGAAAATATCGGTGGCGCGTAAATTTAGTAGGAACTTGTCAATATGCAAGTTAAATTCATCCCATTTGGTGTGTTTTGTTTTAATCTTTGTCGAAATATGAGATTTGTCTTGGAAAGAAGTTTGATAAGTAATGGTGATCGGGAAATGATCACTGGAGCAGGGGTCGGGGAACACCACCCACGAGGAGAGAGAAGCCAGACTAGTAGAGCAGAGCGAGAAAAAAAAACCGCCCAATATAAAGAAAGGAGGGCGTTTTTGGGCGTATACAATGAACGGGCTACGGGAATAAGGAGAATAACAGTTTGTTGGAGGATGTTGAGGAAGTGTTGGTGGAGAGTGGAGACTGTGAAGTCGAAGGCAAGTCAAGTTTTATTGGGGAAGAGGGAGTAAATTTGCTTTTTTTATTGCAGTCAAAATGACGGATTCACTGTCAGAAATTTCTACATTTTCTCCGTCTGAGGGGGTCAGGAGGGGGATATGGGGTTTTTATGTAGGGAGTCCAGGAGGGAAATCTTCCTCCATTATTCCCAAAAGTAAACAACTACAACAAAAGTATGGAAAATGACAGAAATGACAAAAGTTTATAAATACCGGTTGACCGGTCAGTGGTTGAGTGGGCATTGCGTTTCGGTCCCACCCAGGCGATTCGTGTTCGATTCCTCGGCTGGCTAAGTCCTCCATCACAAAACAAGCAACATCGTCCGCTTAGTGTGGTGGTAGTAGGAGATTTTCAAATTTTGTTGGGTCATTCGTATTCCGGGAATGTTTGTCTTTCTTTTTAAAAAAAAGAAAATAAAAGGAAATAAAAGAAAAGAAATCTGGAAATCAGCAGCGAAAAGTGAACCCTGGAAGATCAGCAGGGAGAAGAAACCTCAAGGCACAACACACTACACTTTTTTTTTGTCAGAAAACAAAAAATATTGGTTTATGATATGACTATTTTTAGATAGAGCAAAACAAAACAACTGATGACAGTCAAATGCTGTTGCGTCATAATTACAAACAGTTATATATATATATATTTTTTTTTTTTTCAATAACCGAGTCAAGCAAAATCAATAGTTTTCGACAATTTCTTTTATTCAAACATGTCGTCATCCTGTTAAAAGAAGCCGGCAAAGAAATAAGCGAAAAAGGTTATTTAAAGTCTAAGAAAAATGCAACGACATATAATAGGGTCTAATATTTTATCTCAATACTTTCTCTACCTGTCATAATAGTTTGCTAAATACAAGGCACTAATAACCTCGATTCTATACTTCAAAAATATTCCTGGAATACCCTTTCGTTTTTTCCGAACAAAAAAATAAAAAATTAATATACAAAAAATATATATTTACAAAAAGTATTATAAAACAATTATTTGTAAATGCTTTGAGATTCAAAGCCGCTTGATGCCATTTGTATTGTACTAAATTCAAATCTCCCGGTTGAGAATGGACTTCAGGCTACGTCACGACTCTAACCATCACCGCTCTATATCCTCGTGAACCAACTATAATAGCTATAAATTTTCCACGAACCTTGTGGTAGGACTATTTTCTAATAAATTGAAGTCGTTTTTATATTATTTAAACTTTTTTCGCTGTTTAAACGTCAATGGATAACATTTCTCGTTTTAAAAATGCTTCAATCACAGGTAATAATGGCCTCTACGATAAAATTTATATTTAATATACTCGTAAACTCGTGTCGCCAACAAAAAATATAAGGCTACAATACTATAAACAGTGTTTACTGTGTTAAATATCCATTGATATTTCCTAAATAAAACAGTACTTTTCTTTTATGTCAAAAATAGTTTTCATCCGTGTGCCTAAATCAGGTCGAAGTAGGTACCGCATATTTTGTTTATTTTTTTTATAGCGATTTGTAAATAGTTGACATAAACGATTAATTCAATGGCAACCCAGTCAAAGTAGGCAATATTTTTTCGAGTGCATTTAAACAAATATTTTTATTGATGTTTGTGCATCAATATCTGACTACTAACAGTAATAATTAATATGTGAATCTCATTTTACTGTTTGATTCTGAAGTTTACGCACTGTTTCCGGATAAATCAGGTAACAGCTGATGTCAGTTGCACTTGGAACATTCCTTTTCAGGGTTTCGATCTGATCTTGCGCTAATTCTCTAGATAATATATTGCTCGGTTATAGACGATAAGAAAATTTATACACATTTTATCACACTTTGTTTTACTTTATTAACATGTATGTTTATGTTTGCGAGTCGATGAATTGCATCACATTGCTCTAACATCTTCTCGGAATCGAGTAACAACTGTCATGTTAGTGTTTGAACATTCGAGTGGCTAGTTGATTCGAGTCTGATCAGCATTATAATTCACAGTAAACCCATTTATTTAGATGATTGAGCGTTATTGTTGATATATAGTTTAAATGATGTGTATTTTTTATTTTAAAATTCTAGTTATAAACAGCATGGATGAGTCAAAAGTGCGATGTAATAAACATGTCTAGTAAAAAGAAGCGCTCTGCGTCTCTGAGCTTGAAGCAGCATGGCGGGGGGGCAGGGCCAGGGCCGGGGGAGGCGGAGAGGGAGGAAGAAGAACTACACCTCTGCATGGCCCCGCACATCCAGGCACTGCTGGCACGCGGCCATCGCCGCTCCTCGTGCTGCGGGCTTGCTATGCCCGTGCCCTTCGAGCGCGCCGCTAACAACTCCCTTTTTAACCCCAAGTTCGACTCGGAGATCCTCGAGGGGCAGTACAAGTCCAGTACGTTCACTCCCATCAGGCTGAGATTCAGGTACACAATCGCCGGTTTATCTTTCCCCACTTCCTGTCATGCCTGACTTATCTTGTTTGCACTGTGAACTGGTACTTAAGAATAATAGTGTTTAACCTTTTACCTTATTAATAACCCACCATCGTCTCTGATATAGTTTTCCTGTGTAATTCTCATACTGTACATTGGAGTGTGTTTATATCTATCTTTGGCTCTATTTGATTAGATAATTAATATTCATTAATAAGCCACAATAGGAAAATCAAATATTGATCAAGAATAAACAGCCGTTGTAGGTAAACATTTTGTGTTGAGATTAATGGTAACGGTAATGTTGTCTGTTTGCAGGCTGGCGTTGCTGTATATCTCCATCTTTTGTTCCTCGTGGGGCTTGTACTTCTTGACTTTCGGCCTCTCTGGACACGTATCGTCATGGCCTCTGCTTTGCTCTATATTTTTATCAGTTTTCCTCATGACTGCTTTTGCAATATTTTTAACTTTTACAGATGTTTATAGAATGCACTCGCTAAGTATATCTGTGATAATGGCGTTGCTACTTTGCGCATTAAGTTTATCCCTCATGGGCTTTTTTCAATATAAGGACACACATTTCATCGGTGACATTAGTCAGGCGGGACATTTTGCAATGTGTGCGGAGATTATCCTCATCATCTACACCTCGATTCCTCTCCCGTTGTATTTGTGTGTTTGCTTCAGTGTGGTTTATTCCGTGGCCTTTGAACTATTAAATGCATTTGTGCAAAGCCAAGAGCAGGTCATTAGCTATGCGGGCCTGACTGTGAGAATTCTGCTTCAGCTGTGTGTCCACCTGATAGGGGTCCATATACTGCTGATGACCATAGTGCGCATGCGCGGGACCTTCATGAAGGTCGGACAGAGCCTTCTGGTTAGAAAGCAACTAGAAATGGAAAAGATACTGAAAGAAAAGATGATACATTCGGTCATGCCTCCGAAAGTGGCAGATTGGCTAATGTGTGAGACTGGAATAGAATCCGAGAGCAGCCTGAAGAGGAACAATAGTCTGTATCCTCGAAACTCCAACCCAGGAGCGTCTGATCTCAAATCACTATTCCGACCCTTCAACATGCACTGCATGGAAAATGTCAGCATTTTATTTGCTGATATTGTTGGATTCACCAAGATGTCCAGTAATAAGACTGCGGAAGAACTGGTTAATATACTGAATGACTTATTTGAGAGGTTCGACGAGCTTTGTCAGTTGAATAACTGTGAGAAGATATCTACCCTGGGAGACTGCTATTATTGTGTATCGGGATGTCCGGAGCCGAGGGCAGATCATGCTAAATGCTGTGTGGAAATGGGACTGGGTAAATATACACTAAATACAATCATTCTTCTTGACTGCGTATTTTCAATAGATTATAGTACACACCAACTTGCACTACCAGTTCTAACCTCTCAATATAGTTATGTATTTATTTGTAAATATTAAAAAGGTTCATATTGTTAACTTATTTTATTTATTCTAGGAATGATTGAAGCTATTAAGCTGTTTGATGAGCAACGAGGAGATGGTGTGAACATGAGGGTCGGTGTCCACACGGGAACTGTTTTGTGTGGAATTGTGGGAACAAGGCGATTTAAGTTTGACGTATGGAGCAACGATGTAACTCTTGCCAATAGAATGGAATCCACAGGAAAGCCTGGCCGGGTTCATATTTCTGAAGAGACGAGTCGATTCCTCACTGATTACATCCTGGAAGAGGGCGAAGATGTGTTTGGTGAGTTTTTATATTGATATTAACTTGTTGAAAGCCAGCACACAAAAAATATATTTTTTCAATACGACGTAAAATATTTGACAGTTCTCACCTTTCTTACGAATTCAATTCTTATAACCTTTCTTTTGTGATTATTACAAAAATTACATCAAAATAATGTAGATAAAACAAACTTCCTAATAATCACTCAAATCTATGCTTTCCACAATGGATTTATATAAAAAACAATGAATAAATATAGACTTCGAATATGACAGCGTTCATATTATCAAGCGGCAGCCATTTTGTCCGCCATCTTTGGTGTTCGGCGCGTCATTGGTAATTAATCTGAATTTTTCGGAGTGGCTATATGCTATCCAGTATTTCGTTATGTCAAGAACGAGAATGGCCCAAGCGTTGTTGTTCATACAATTTCTTTATACATAAGGGGCAAAATCGCTTCAAAAATCCAGACCCGCCGGGGGGACTGCGGCCTGCAAGAGGTTAATGTAGAACTAACACTATATGTTCATATTAATTTTAACATTTTTGATTAGTTGGAATTTGCAAATATTCTTTTTTTTCATCTCCAGTAAAGTTTTCATTTTGTGGCTTCAAGGGTTTTACCAAACAACAGTCAATATTAATATGTAAAAAGTCAATATTAATGTATTAGCCTTAACCCTTTTCCGACCAAGAAAAAATGTTCGAAATTTGATGGGCCACACTAGTAAAGCTCATAATTATGATCCCATAGGGCTAGGCGACTTACTGCTCGAAACAGGCGCACTTAAAGGTACCCTACATAAGCAGCTCCCGCACGTTCGATCGACTCCGGTTCCGTTCCCAAGAACAGATTTATTTTCTGTCAGGATTTATTTCAAATCAAACTCACGATCGTATGAAGCCAGTCGGAAAGGGTTAAACTTTGAAATTTAAAAAAAAAATAACAGTGCCTCTGGTGTAAAGGACGTAGCTGGGAGATGGATAGGGTGATACTCTCATTTTGTATCGTAAATGTTTTATCTCAGGAGATTATTTATTATGTAGGTATACATTAAGATTACGCCATTTTGCATTTTATATGAAGAATTAATTTTATCAGCATGAATTCAATAGCGAAATGAAATGCTAGGAATTTTGCGCATCATTAATATTCTAGAAAAATATTATTTACATGGTATCTCAAATTTTTTATACAAGACAAGGATATTATCTGCAATCTGTTATTATATGTTCTTCGCATGTTAGGTGTAAAACCACAATTATTCATGTAAATGCGTATTTACAAATTTATCTGCGCAGTCGGGGTCGTCGCCACTTTAGATTTGAGGGCTACCAATGTAAAAAATATGGGTGTTCATTTGTTAGTCTTTTTGTCTATGTTTAGAGATTTGTAATCATAAGATTGTAATTATTGTATATATTTAAATTGGTTGACTGCTTAAAACCCTTTCCTTCATAAATATCCATACACTGCAGCTACTCGTCTCAGAATTAGTTTTGTCAAGACAGTCCACACATTACACTACACACATTCTAAGCTTGTAAATCATTTGTGACTATAATAACATGTACAGTAGACTTCGGATATAACGACTCCGCTTATAACGGCTTACCGTTTTTAGCGACGACAATGTAGACTCAAGTTAGGTTTCATATTTAGGTACTAGGAAAACATATCCGTTTAGTACGACCCGTTTTAAGTGACCAACTGCTTAATAACTCAGGTACGGGACATACGTCATTCCTATGTCTACTTACGTTAAATTATCGTGAAAACAAGCTTATGTGTCCAAGCGGTTAAAACGACCTATTTTAATGATAATTCTTACAAATTAATAATGTTTACACCTACACTACTCCTACCTACTCCCCGCACCCGGCTACTTCCCGCGCGCTAAGCCTGCCTTTACACATGTAAGTTTTTTCCCATAAGTTGCTCACGTAAGCGAATTCTGGCCAATGGGCAAAAGAGCGGCTTACGGGAAAAAACTTAAGTGTGTAAAGGCAGCGTAACACCTATCCTTATTAGCATGCGTAAATCACAGTCAGTATTTATCATCTGTTGTGACAACCGCTCCACACAATGAGTTCTGTGAAGCGAAAATGTTTTTCAAATAAATAGAAAAGTGCTATATTACACCGTTTAGAAGCCGGTGAAGTAATCCTCGCGAAGGAGTTCGGCGTAATTTGTATTAAATGTTTTATTTACCTAAAAGAAATTTATCTATCTTTACTATTATATATTAGATAACAATAATTACAATAACACTAATAAGTATGTATCATAATAAAACAAGCTTAAATTATCTGGCCGTTTTGTGCATTGTTCGGTTAGTAAGACAAAGTTCGTTATATCCGGATTCTACTGTATGTATTATCTATTCAGACATTTCAATTAGTATTTAACTATTGCTTGATGCTAACTTCTTTGCACTCGTCTAGCCGATGCATCGCATGCCTCTGGCAGTCTAGACAAAGCTATGTGAAAAATATATAATATGCTAGCTGACCCGCCCACGCGTTGCTGTGGCTAACGAATCACAACGCCATCTACTGGATGGTTACCTAACCTAGATAACCAAGTGTTGTGTTAATAAATAAACTCACACCGCTATCTGTCAGAAACTTATGGAACTTACAAATATTTTAAAATAATTTTCCCATAACAAACATTTAATGAACATTTAATTCGCAATAATAAATATTGAGGTCAATAATCAAGATAAAAACTATCCTATCTTTTAAGTAGGACCAAATTACACACAGTAAGCCAAATTTCATCAAAATCGGTTAAGTGGTTTCGGAATTTTCCTCAGACAAACGTTGTTATGCGAGATTTTTATATATAAAGACTAGCTGACTCGCCCATGCTTTGCTGTGACTAAGAAACACAATGCCATATACTTGGTGGTTACCTAATCTAGATAGCCAAGTGTTGTACCAATAAATTAACTCACACCGCCATCTGTAAGAAACTTATAGAACTTACAAATCATTGTCCCATAAAAAACATTTAATTTGCAATAATAAATATTGAGGTCAATAATCGAGATAAAAACTAACCTATCTTTTAAGTTGACCAAATTACACACAGTAAGCCAAATTTCATCAAAATCGGTTAAGTAGTTTCGGAGTTTACCTCGGACGAACATTGTGACACGAGATTTTTATATATAAAGATATGCTATATACTAAATTGTCTACTGAGACAGGTAAATTTCGTGTACAAGGTTAAAAATTACTTACATAATAAATTGGTTTGATTGCAATCATTCTGAATTTGAAATATTTAATTTCAGGTCACAAGACATATTTTATCGAAGGCCGCCAGCCGCACGCTTCAATGACTGGTAACAAAATGCCCCTCAAGTTGATAATATCCCCCCCGTGCACGGCCGACTCCCTGTCCCCCAGTGTGAACATCTCCCTGGCCCCTGACGAGCCGCGGCCCTACCGGGGGCTGCACGACCCTCTCACCCCCCCCGTCATGAACCCCAACCGCCTTTCACCCAATCCCTTCCACCTGAAGATGAAGGCCAACTCGCTGCCTAGTATCCTCGACATGGAGAACGAGGAGAACAAGTCTAACGGTGGAAAGGATGTCAGCAATGAATCTTCCAAGAGTCCTATTTCCACAGGTTTGTTCATATTATGCATCTTCTAAGTTAATGTCCTACCTTCATACGTTTGTTAAGATTCCACCACAAAACAGAACAGTGACAAACAAATAACATTGTAGAAAAGTGAACATAATTGAAGGAATGAAAAATAAACCTAACCTAACCTAGTGTATTCTATTTTTTTTTTCTTCCTTATTTATAAACGCGGTGTAAATATTATGCAGCGCGTAAGGTCGGAATAGTGAAAATAGTGTACTGCGTAGGTATGGTTAAACCGGTCTTAAAGCGAGCTTTTTGCCGGCTTAACTATACCAACTAGAGCTCGGTCAATCGATCATTTTACACGACCCGAGTCACTCATGACACACTGTTGTCGTGAGCAAGTCATAAACACCTGCTCTTTTCGTGACCCAAAACACCCGATTACTCGTCACTACATGCGCGTCGTACCGTATGAAAGCGTGAAACGGCCGACACCCGATTACGCAGGATACTACTTCACGCAAGTCATAAGTGTGTGTAAGTTCACTCAAACATCTGGACTCGAGGCCAATGATATATTGAATTTGTAAAAAAGGCCCGCGCATTGTATCTCAGTATTTAGATTGCATTGCGTTTTACCTTTTGTTGGTCTACAGTAAAGCTAATTATTCGCCCCGCCATCCTGACCAAGTAAATTTTTTTCAATCACAAAAATGACTATTGGGTCGTGAACAAGTAAGTCGCAAGCGAGAGTGTGTTGCGACACCCGGATGCTGAAAACACCCGGGTGCTGACCAAAATGGACTAATACCAACACGGAACTGGCGAGTATCTAATAAGTAAGACGCATGTATTGTGTTTTGTTTTGTCACTGTTATGTTTTGTGGTTACCCTCTGTAAGTTGACTACATCCAAAGAAATTCATTAATTTTTAATCATTTCCGAGACTGTATAATATGTCACGCATATGGAGGATCAAGGTCCTCCCACCTCCCCTCACAATCCTAAATGACATAATATTATACCACCCAATACTTTGAAGCCTTTGTATGAATTCCCGAACCTGTGCAGGTGAAGATCCAACGCCATATAGGAGGTTCCCACACCAGTGTGGGAAGTGGACCACACCGGCCTTGAGTGGTTAATATCAAATAAATAATGTTGTTTAATACCTAACAGTCCCTTTTCCACGTGATTGTTATCGTTAAAGCGTAGTTCATAATCCATATTTATGTGTGTGGTTTTCCCATATAAGATTTTTCCAACCCCTTGAAAAACCTTTTTATTTCTACCAATAGAGGATCGCCAATCGCCGTTGTTAAACAGTGTTTGAGGATTACCTACGATGTTATGTGACATTGGCCGCAATTGATTCACAACCAATTTAATACTTTTCTATTATTTCATTACTCTATCTCATGTTTGGGACCTACTTTCCATGTAATAATAAATTAGTTATGTGTATTTTTTCTTCAAAAAACAATCGTTATGTATCTTTAGATTGATTAATTTACACATTGTTTTTAAATTAAAGTCTGGAGATAGATATCAATACATTTTATTGTAATTTCATACAATTGGTTTTTAATAAAAATTATTTCTTTTTCTCACCGTAAAATCAATTTACGGTTACCAATCACCCAATCACAATTAATTAACAACTTGATTCTTCTTTAATAAATCTACTACTTTTAGCATAGCCATAACCTATTATAATGGTTTCAATCACTATACTTCTTTACCTTAAAACATGGATATTAATGCAGTGCATAAAGCGGGCGACAAACGCAGCATTAAAAGCGCTAGCGTTATTGAGCGTGACCTACGCTGCTTATCTTTTCTACTGACACACTACATTATAAAAGATTTCTTCCTACGGCAGGAGAGGATTTATTTTGGATCATTTTATTGGATCTATCAACTTGACGGCTGACAGTTGCTTGAGCACGGCGGCTCCTTATTGAAAATGACCCCCTCTCCTGTTTACGGCGGAGGGGGTGTCGCATAACTTTTCAAATATCGCATCGGGAGCGGTTACGGCGAATAACAGTGAATAGCGAAGACTCGAACCGCGCTTATAACATCATCTTTTTACGTGTGGCAGGTCTGTATGGGATTGTATGGCGAGCGCTATTGTGTTATAAAATATCTTTTGATGTAAACTTCGCTTATGTCCCATCTATAATGGTATGAAGAATTTGGTTTAGTTCATGTCTATCCTCACTTTGTTCTGAGATTTCTTGGCATTCTAAGGACTAGCAAATATATAATGCATCATTTTTTATTTAATTTCTAAATGATATTATCTTACCCAATTACAGGAAGCTACGGTAAATACACAAACAAAATAAAAAATTGGAAAGTTCCTAAGTTTTTGCGAAAGACTGAGCCAACAGATGCTGGAAAAATAGATGACTCGAGCAATGGCAAAATCGTTATTGAGAAAGAGAGTGTCAGCGATGGCAATTCTGCTCCTTCTTCAAACGGCTATCAATCGGTACCGATTGTGATTGAAACCGTGGAATCTAATCTAGCACCGAAACAGCCGGAGATCTCCCAGTGCAATATGCTGTGTGTGGACCCTAAGTCTCAACGCCTGTCTAATGCCTCTGCCTATGATGCTGATACGCTGGACATTAGGTCTTACATTAGTCAGTCCCGTAGTGATGTGTCTCCATTTGCGAGGAGTAGCAGCTATCGATCTCAGTACGGCAGGACCAGTCACATTGAGGTCAGTATCCATCCATTTTATTCCTTGTATGCTATTTCAATATGTTTTACTCTTTACTATTTCTACATCTATATACACCATCTCATTTCAAACATTTGCATGATTAGCAAGTACATAATATTTTATAATCAGATAAAACCGGTTCAAATTAAACTACTGAAAATAAATTGTTATGTAAAGTTTTGACAAATAAACAATGCCATTCGTATGGTAATGAGACATATCACATTCAGAAAATTGAACTATAATAGTTATTAATTTATTTGGAGTTAACGGCACAAATGCCATTTACATTTAAAAAATAAATTTAACAGTCATGGTACTATATAGAAAGAAGAAAGAAAAGAAGAAAAAAAATCAAGATTACACAAGTAAACAAAACAAAATAAAAATATTATACATTAGTACAAAGTTATTGAAAGTAGTGAAGAAAAAACAAAAACAGAAATCTGTTGTGTATTGACTTCATTAAAATATGTAATGCCAAAGAGTATGTAGCTAATATTTCAGTAGAGGCATATTAAAAATATCACCAACATTAAGCATACAAGTTACCATTGGTGTGTAATCTATTTATAACAGAATTGTAGCCTGAGACCGTAGTATAAATGTCACAACAATACATACTAGGGAACTTTGATTTAATGGTTGGAATCAACTTTAATACATCGGGCCTTCCAACTATTAATTTACAATTTTATATAAAAATATAAGATCAAAATTTTATCCTCTGTCACTTCTCGTTGAAAGCCAGCATACAAAAATATTGTTTTTCAATACGACATAAAATATTTGACAGTTCTCACCTTTCTTACGAATTAAATTTTTATAACATTTCTTTTGTGATATATTACAAAAATTACATCAAAATAATGTAGATAAAACGAACTTCCTAATAATCACTCAAATCTATGCTTTCCACAATGGATTTATATAAAAAAACAATGAATAAATATAGACTTCGAATATGACAGCGTGATAAAACGAACTTCCTAATAATCACTCAAATCTATGCTTTCCACAATGGATTTATATCAAAAACAATGAATAAATATAGACTTCGAATATGATAGCGTTCATATTATCAAGCGGCAGCCATTTTGTCCGCCATCTTTGGTGCCCAGCGCGTCATTGGCAATTAATTTTGAATTTTCCGGAGTGGCTAAATGCTATCCAGTATTTTGTTATGTCAAGAACGAGAATGGCCCAAACGATTCTGACCTTGTTCTTCACACAATTTCTTTATACATAAGGGGCAAAATCGCTTCACAAAATCCGGACCCGCCGGGGGGACTGTGCCTGTACACAAGCAATATGAATAAATAGTTTTGTCAATTAAAAAACTCAAATCTTTCAAGAAAGGCTAAGAAATACAATATTGGATTGAATTACCATGCAGAGATTACAGAGAGATTAAGTCAACGAACACACAATCATAGGTATATATTATTGGATAAAAGGAATTTTTGCACGGCCGATTTCTGCCCATTTCATACAAAACTTAATTTTGGATTTGAATGATAGGTCTGTAATTGCATACAAATTTTTTGAACACAGGAGTGAAATAGCTAGTTCCAGCTATTGGGGAATTGTTTTAAGAGATTTGTTAAAGATTATGCACAAAGGACAGGAAAGACTGTTTACACAATTTTTTAGAGATATTGGTGGGACATTATCAGGACCAGAACTTGTTTTTGGCTCCATGAGTTTAATCGAGGCTATAATATTATTACCTTCAATTACTAAACACTAACAACAGTGACATCCTCATATACGCTTTTGAAAAAATCAGCAAATAGATTGACAATATCTTCAGTTTTGGCACGAGTCTTACCAACATTTTCATTGTTTGTTTTTGGGGTGTTATGCCGTGTTGTGCTACCTCCTTCTTTAGCCGACGTTTCGGACAGCGTTGCAGTGTCCATCATCAGGGCAGATCCGGCAGCACAACACGGCATAACACCCCAAAAACAAACAACGAAAATGCTTTTGGCCGTGAAAATCTAAAAACGTACCTTACCAACATTGTTCATAATATGTATTAGGAATAGATGAATAGTTGTTTTGTAATTATTTCGAATAATATTAAAGAAAGCTTTTACATTACATCTTTTAGAGTTTTCAACTCCTTTAATTTAATTTTTCTAACATTCATCTGACAGCGCATTGCTTGTAACTTGTGAAATTCTGAATGATCATGAAATGTTCTCGTTGTTTTGAATTTATGGTGTGCAAACTTTTTTCTAAAAACTAAGCTAATAAGATCATTGTTGAACCATTTAGGAAAATATTATGTGATTTTTCAGGGTATTTAGATATTAATAGAATCTCATCAATATGGATTTTTATCAGATGAAGGAGGAATATAAACACAACCCATTATGTTTTTTTGTTTTTGTTTGTGTTAACCATACTAAAAATATGTTCCACATTTTTGTAAGTAATATGGAGCTTCCTGCAGACTAATGTCTTAGATATTGCTAACAAAACGCCACCACCTCTTGATTTAGAACTGGTATTCTTGTTTCTATCCAATTGGTAAATATTGTGAGTTGGTAGTCCCAGTTTTGCTGTATTGATATTAGAAGCGAGCCAATTTTCTTCTAGAATGAGGACATCATATGGAAGTGTTGGTGCGGTTTAAGAAAATTGTTGTAGTTTTGTACGCATCCCGCATACATTTTCATAAAAACTTCTTAATGTTTGTTGTGACCTAAGTTTTTTGGCATTGTGTTTACTATTTTTGGAGAAGAGTTAATGTACTTAGTATGTAGTTAAATTCACTTCACCACTTTTCTTCAATTCCTTCCTTAGTTCGGACAATTGTTTTCCCTGTAATATAGTCGGATCACATTTGATCTTTCTTCTTCTTTACGTGCCTTATCAGGTCCCCCCGACGTTGGCGATCACTCTGGTGAATATTTGATCTTTAATTGATCTGAAACAACGTGTTTACTTTGTAAGATTAGTTTCGCTTGTGATGGTTCTGCAAACTTCTTTTTGATGGGGCGAATTTTATCACTATGCTTGACTCCCAATCTGTACAGTTTTATATTATTGGTATTTAAAGTGGTTTAAAATATCCGTGACAAGATTTGTGTCTTTAGCGATACATTAAGCTTGAGTTGTAGATTAGCTTTTAGGAACGTTAAACGGGATTATATTTTTTGATCGTATTTTACTTTCCTCAATTTCATCGAGTCTCACATAAATTGGGGGCATTTACATTTTGAGTATTGGGCTGGAGGGTTGGTTTTGATATAATAGGTTATCGGGTCTTTTTTGACAACCATTTGGGATATGGAAGGTTTTTTAAAAATAAAAATGACGATAAAGATATGGCTTGCAATTATTTTTGTTCCTTTATTAACCTTTAAGTACTGACGTGGTTAAGTCATATCATAAATGGTGACGTGACGTATTTCAGACGGCTTCATAAATGATCGAAATGGATTATTTATATTTACTGATTTGCAAAATATTTACTTGATTATGATTCGTTTATTACTATTTTACTAAGGAAGTACAAAAAACAACAACATTTAATATGAGATTAATATTTATTTGATACAAATTATATAATCTATATTTCGCTCAACTAGACAAATATTCGTTATAATCTTAGCTACAATAAAATTATTTTGACATTTTTTGGATTTGTTTTTATTTTTTAAACATCAGTATTCATTATAGTATAACTTGGGTAGTGAATACTTTTGAAATCACATAAATATTTTCGAATACATCACTTGTTGTCTACACAGTCCACGCATCCTGTTTTTAACACCCAAGACAAATTGCGACTTGCGACATTCAATGCAATTGTACTAAGTACGTCTTTTTGATCGCCGAGTTCGATACCGAAGGTAAGGGGAAGGGTGCGGGGGTATCTTTAAAGACTTCGAAATAAGACTCATATTTGTTAACTTGCTGTCTGTGAGACACCCACGTCAGTACTTAAAGGTTAAACTTATATTAGGCACAATACATATATAATGTGAAACTGAATTGTAATGAATGTTAGAGGTAGTGTCGCCACTGCGGTATTGGAACAAGATTGTATTGGCGGCATGGCAGTTTATATACAATACTTTATACATTGTTGTTGTTCCTTTTGAAAGGAGGTAGTGTCGCCACTGCGGTGTTGTAACAAGATTGTAATGGCGGCATGGCAGTTTATATACAATATTTTTTACATTGTTGTTATTCCTTTTGAAAGTTAGAGGTAGTGTCGCCACTGAGGTGTTGTAACAAGATTGTAATGGCGGCATGGCAGTTTATATACAATACTTTATACATTGTTGTTGTTCCTTTTGAAAGTTAGAGGTAGTGTCGCCACTGAGGTGTTGTAACAAGATTGTAATGGCGGCATGGCAGTTTATATACAATACTTTATACATTATTGTTGTTCCTTTTGAAAGGAGGTAGTGTCGCCACTGCGGTGTTGTGACAAGATTGTAATGGCGGCATGGCAGTTTATATACAATACTTTATACATTGTTGTTGTTCCTTTTGAAAGTTAGAGATAGTGTCGCCACTGAGGTGTTGTAACAAGATTGTAATGGCGGCATGGCAGTTTATATACAATACTTTATATATTATTGTTGTTCCTTTTGAAAGGAGGTAGTGTCGCCACTGCGGTGTTGTAACAAGATTGTAATGGCGGCATGGCAGTTTATATACAATACTTTATACATTGTTGTTATTCCTTTTGAAAGTTAGAGGTAGTGTCGCCACTGCGGTGTTGTAACAAGATTGTATTGGCGGCATGGCAGTTTATATACAATTCTTTTTACATTGTTGTTGTTCCTTTTGAAAGTGAGAGGTAGTGTCGCCACTGCGGTGTTGTAACAAGATTGTAATGGCGGCATGGCAGTTTATATCCTCTCGACTGCCGTTCGCCCACCGGTGGCCGCGGGTCGAAATTTAAAAAAAAAATTTTTTTGAAGCGATTTTGTTCCTTATGTATAAAGAAGTTGTATGAAGAACAAGGTCAGAATCGCTTGCGCCGTTCTCGGTCTTGACATAGCAAAAATCCGCATAGCGCCAACCCATCTGAATAATTTATAATAAATATCTATGGTCAACTTGGCGTCACTTTTACAAACGGTTTTCAACTGTCATTTCATTTTCAAACAAGTATTTATGTCATTACTTCTTCGAAAACACCTTTGAATTGGTTTTTTTCATGTAGGGTGTCTATTCAGGTTTGTAGAGAAATAAAAAAAAATATTATTTTCGTATGAATATATTTTATTTACATTTTTTTGTCGAATGGGAAATATTTTCACATTTTTTTGTTAAAAATAGCTATTCTGGGAAAACTTGTAAAGATATTATCATGAAATATATATGAATAATAAGGTACATTATCTGGCAAACAGAAAACAATCACAAAAAAAAACAATTCCTTTGTTTTTATACGATATTTGAGCAAAAGCCGGGAAGATAATTTCGCGCGATTTTTTCCAAAAACACCTGGCATTCAAGAGGTTAAACAATACTTTATACATTGTTGTTATTCCTTTTGAAAGTTAGAGGTAGTGTCGCCACTGCGGTGTTGTAACATGATTGTATTGGCGGCATGGCAGTTTATATACAATACTTTATACATTGTTGTTATTCCTTTTGAAAGTTAGAGGTAGTGTCGCCACTGCGGTGTTGTAACAAGATTGTATTGGCGGCATGGCAGTTTATATACAATTCTTTTTACATTGTTGTTGTTCCTTTTGAAAGTGAGAGGTAGCTTCACCACTGCGGTGTTGTAACAAGATTGGCATAATTTTATATAAAGTGATAATTCATTTAATAAAATAAAGATAATTCATTTAATAAAATGAAGATAATTCATTTAATAAAATAAAAAAGCAATGAAGTGGGATCCTGGAAGTAGAAATAAACTCACTTCCTGACATCCGATCGAGATGAAACTCGGCAGATAGAATAGTTTTCTAGAAGATCTATAGAATATTCTATAGAATCTTCTACACAACATTTGGCAGGACTTAAGATTTCTCTGAATTTCGATGATATATAGTACTTAAAATATGAAATAAATGTCGATCTAAGCCATTCTGCATTTGGCTCAGGTGATTAACTCCGGTTCCTGGGTAGGAAGATTCAATACTCAATCAAACCAGATTTTTAGAGTTAAAAGTTAGTTTAAATTTTAAAAGACATTTGAAAATAAATGTATGTTATTACAAAAAAAAAAACTTGGTTTTTTACAGGTAGATTTTTTCGACACTTAAATTATTAATATTTCAGAGCTCCATAGTTCACGACAGAAATGTGGTAGCGAGGTGAAAATAGAAATACAAAGCTGTGTAAATTTCATGTTATCAGAGCTCTCAGTTTGTGAGCTTTTGGTGCTTTGGAAAACAAATTTCTGTTTTATATGTGGTTAAAAGTAGGTGTTCTAAAGTCCATAACACTATTTAAGCAAACCTTTCATTATTTTGATTCAATAGAATATCGAATTTTGTCTATATTCAAATGTGTCTGTATAATACACACCTTGTGTTTTTTAAACTTGATTTAGCTCACAGCACCAAATAAGCACAATATTTTGTAATTATTTCTACCCGTCTTCTTATCTATCCTTTCTTTACTTTTCATTAAAAGTAAATACATATATATTTACTTTAGTTAATTATAACTATTTACATTAGTAACTGATTAAGAATTAAAACAAACAATGAATATAATATATAATGACAATGCAAGGAATATCATAAATGAAATCTTAAATCGTCTTATCTGCTGACCAATTTGATTTTTGGTTTATGGATGGCTTTGTTTATTTGTTGATGATAAGAAGTAATGCTTGCTTGGTATTATATTTACCGTGTAACCACAAATTCAGTACTATTTTTAGCTTTCCCTTTGTGCAATTAATTACTTGTGGTTAATATTTTGCTTATTTTTAAGCACCGAGAATTTCCTATAACAGCAATTATGGCTTTAGCTGAGTTTAATAACCAAATCAGAAATAGCCAAGTACTAGTTCCCAATTTCTCCCTTCTATTTGAGTTTCCTTTATTTCCTCCTGCTTCCCAATCCAATATTTCTAATTGTAGCTTTAGTTTTTCAAATATTTAGCCTTAGTTTCACTGCTACATTCAGTGGAACTTTCAACCGAGCTTTGGTTTTTTTTTAATAGTTACCATTTTATTTTTTTTACTATACACACATGCATGGATTTTGATGATTTATCACAATCTTTAAGACCTGTAACAATGCCAACGAGGTTAGATGTTATTCTGCCGCTACGATCACCATCTTCTGCCTGGGATTCCGTTCACAGTAACAGAAAACATTCTATGAAAAGAAAAAGAAAGGTGTCCACGCTACTACACCTACCATGATTTGTAGATCCCCCGGGCCCGAGCCAGGAGCTCGACCATGAGCCAGCTCCAAGACCTCCCTGTGGTCCCTCTGCACCTCCGTCACCTGCACACGGAAGACCAGGTCAGCCTCTGTCCCTCGGTGAACAGTCGGAAAGACTCAGGAATTCGCAGCACAAGTCGCCGCTCCAGCATACAGCATCAGGTAGGAGACCCTCGTCTATTCATCGGCTTTTCACGCTTCCTTCTTGTTTGTGTACGGCTTGACGGCGATGACGGGTCACTCTTCATCTCATTGTCCATTTGTCATATTTTTATTATTTGTAATATTAATGATATTCTACAATTAGGATAAGGACAGCTACTAAAAGTACATGCATTCACATCTAATCTAAAATGATTGACAATTAAGTATTATGTTGTAAGTGAGATTAATTACATACATATTTTAATGATCCACTTTTTTTTAAACTAATTGAAAATATTCTTCAAGGTTTGAACTGTTCTTTAGATCCAATTCTTAGTCCATAAATAAGTTGCCAGACAGAATTTAGAATCTTAATAACTCAGGTAAGGGGCATACGTCATTCCTATGTCTACCTATGTTAAATTGTCGTGAAAACAAGCTTATGTGCCCAAGCGGTTAAAATATCCAACATTTTGTATTTAAATTTAGAGTGAAATAGACAATAATCATTAGAAATATATTATTTCTGTTACAGATTTATATGGTGAGTCAATCGGCAATAGGAGCATCGCAGGAATTGCATCGCCGAGTGTCGGGATATTACACATCCAGTCAATCTAGTCTGGCCCGAACTTCCCTGGCCATCAACCCCATACACCCCAACCCCTGCCACCAGAAACTGAGGAAGCAATCGGACCTCCAACTCATCAGGTGTGTCCAAGACAATGCCAAATCTAGGTTCAGCTACTTCGTCAAGCCTCCGCTCTCCTTCTTCACTCTGTTCTTCAAGTCTCGGGAAATGGAGAAGGAATACAGAAACAATGCTCACAGAATAGATGAAAAAGAAATGGAATGCCCCACCTTAGCCACATCTCGCTTCAACACGTACCTGGACGTCCTCGTGTCAGCCATTATATTCCTTTTAATATCTGCTTCCTTGTTTGTTTTGTACGAACCGAGGCCTCTCTGGATAGCGGTGTTTGCTGTATTTGTTACCTTCCAGTTGATAGCCATTGCCTTGTGCATTCACCGGCATTGGGATCTTTCCAAATCACTGATGCAAAACCACGAGCATAACAGTCGGCCGAGTAAACTGGATGACATCTTGTATCGTCTGTCTCATTGGTATCCCTGGCACTTGTTTGGTGGAATATTCCTCAGTATCCCAGTTCTCTCTGTGCTTGCCAACTTCTCTTGCAGCACCTCCCCATTCCAACTTGCTGGCGGAGACCAGTCATATTATATTTATTTATTCTGCGTGAGCCTTTTGCACTTTTGTAATTTCACACAAATTAATTGGTTGGTAAAAAATGCTTTAGTTCTTTTGTCGGCTGTTATTTTTATGCTCATTTCACTTTTCATATGTAGCAAAGCCAATTCCCCATTCAGTCAATTGGCTCACGCTAAGCAAATAAGTCTTCAACATAACTTATTACAAGCGATATCAATTTTACAAGATACCATGAATGCTTCTCTTCCCGAAGATTATAAAACTGCAAATTCTTCTTTCATGATGAAAGGAGTAAATGCAACGGGTGGTGCAATATTACCCGCTTTGACGGCATTATTCGGTAATGCCTTATACGGAGTAAAAAATCTTACTAACATTGCTCAGAATCATTTTGAGGAAATACACCATCAAGTCTACATGGGAGAAATCTGCCTGGACATTGTTCTCATTCTCATCTTAGTTTGGTTTTTAAATAGAGAATTTGAAATAAGCTACAGAATGAGTTTCTACGGGAACATTGTGGCCAACAGAGACAATATCCGCATCCAGAGTATGAGAAACCAGGCCGACTGGCTTCTGCACAATATTATTCCCCGACACGTGGCGGACCAACTCAAAAACACCGCCAAATATTCGGAGAACCATAAAAATGTTGGCATAATATTTGCCAGCATTGTTAACTTTAACGAAATGTATGATGAGTCATATTTAGGCGGTAAGGAATATTTGCGCGTGTTGAATGAGTTGATCGGTGACTTTGACGAACTGTTGGAGCATCCAGAGTTCCGCTCCGTGGATAAGATCAAGACGATCGGCAGCACGTTCATGGCGGCCAGCGGGCTTAACCCGCAGATGCGCCAGGAGAACCCCGACCCCCACGCGCACCTCTACGCGCTCATGGACTTTGCTCTGGCCATGCAGCGCGTGGTGTACGAGTTCAACCGCGATCTGTTGGAGTTCAACCTCATCCTGCGTGTGGGCTACAATTTCGGGGACGTGACGGCCGGTGTTATCGGCACCACCAAGCTGTACTATGACATCTGGGGGGACGCCGTTAACATTGCCAGTCGTATGGACTCCACGGGGGTCAATGGCCGTATCCAGGTGGGGGAGGCTTGTACCCAAGTATTAGGGAAGGTTTATGATTTGGAGCCTCGAGGCAGTGTCTACGTGAAGGGTAAAGACAATATGAATGTATTTTTATTGTTAAGGAAAAAGCCAGTTGATGTTCCGTGAGCTATTGCATTGTGTTTTTTGATAGTTTTGTAAATGATTTTATAAATGTGCACGATTATTTAATCAGTGCATGATTATCCGACTTGTTGTAAAATGCTCAGTAAATCTAAAAGTCGTATTTATTTATGTTTATATTTTTCCTATCTGCTGAATAGCTAATGCCTTTTATCATTGATATTAAATTCAATCATTATTGCGTGTACATATATGTTATTTTTGCAATGCGCTCGTATTTAGTGAAATGAATCAGTGGAAATATTAAATTCTAAATGGATTATTTTATTAGATCTTTCAGTTCTGTAAATTATTATTTTGTTGCCTGTGAACTTGTAGTGATTTCTTGAAGGCATGCATGTTATTAATAGTAATATTTGTAATAAACCCCGCTTCCCAATGAAACACAATCATTTCTCTTTTCAGTGGAATACCGAATTCAGTGAATATTTAAGATGTAATTACATTTTAAATATTCATAGTGGTGTGATACAAACAATATTGTTAACTTTCTTATTCAAGATAATGAATCTGACAATAAGAAACTCCAGTAAATAATTTTTTTTAACAAATTTACCCTCTAACTGAAATACAATAATAAATGTCTTTTTCATAGTTAAAATATTTTACCGACCAATCATAGGGCTTTTAAATCTGTTTTTTTTAAAACAATAGACAATGCTGACGATGTTTGAGTTATCATTTTGTTCAGCAGCTCCAGTTCATAAGACTGGTTGAGTGGTGGTGAAATTGGAATTGATGTCTGAAGAGCCGCAAATGTCTATGCAATGAGCCGCGGTCTGCTGATCCCTAAACTATATGTATGTATATTTATAAAATCTATACATATTTTTTTCACTGGGGCTTCTTATTGCCGAGACATAGAAATTCTAAAAAATTTGATTTGGGTATTCCACTGCCTCTAAATGTTATTGAGTGCAATATTGAGCCATGCTTTTGGTTACTTTTCCAATTTTTGTTAATTTAAAAATCCGTAATAATAATATTATGTAATTTAATGTAAGTTGATTTAAATTACATCTGTTTAATTTGCCACCAGCATAGATAGTGAAGGACGGTCTATGTAGATGCTATAAATAGTTAGCTTTAAAATATGTCGTTTTATTTGTGATTAAAGTTCCTAATAATTTATTATCTAACTCCATGATTTGATCATTTTTTCCCCACTTTTTAAAGTGCACAAATTTTATGATTTTTGACTAACAATATTTGATATTCCCTCTTTCTTGTATGTATTATGAATATGCATTAGTGTGACAATACACTTAACATATTGATATTCCCTCTTTCTTGTATGTATTACGAATATGATAGTGTGACAATACACTGGACATATTTGATATTCCCTATTTCTTGTATGTATTATGAATATGCATTAGTGTGACAATACACTTAACATATTGATATTCCCTCTTTCTTGTATGTATTACGAATATGCATTAGTGTGACAATACACTGGACATATTTGATATTCCCTATTTCTTGTATGTATTATGAATATGCATTAGTGTGACAATACACTTAACATATTGATATTCCCTCTTTCTTGTATGTATTACGAATATGCATTAGTGTGACAATACACTGGACATATTTGATATTCCCTATTTCTTGTATGTATTATGAATATGCATTAGTGTGACAATACACTTAACATATTGATATTCCCTCTTTCTTGTATGTATTACGAATATGCATTAGTGTGACAATACACTGGACATATTTGATATTCCCTCTTTCTTGTATGAATTATGAATATGCATTAGTGTGACAATACACTGGACATATTTGACCGAAGTGTTGCCGAATTTTTTATATACATTTTTACTAATATCAGATTCAATTGTAATTTATGTGATGGTTTTTTAATACATATATAATAATATGTGACCTGTGTCATTTCTTTCAATGTTTATACACTAGCCTCCTAAGAACGTACATATTGTGTTGAGTTATGAAATCATTTTAGAATTCATATATTTTAAGTGCCTTAATAATCTGTAGAGTTACGGTAATAAAAAGGTGGTTGATAAATCCTTACCCATCTACAATTTATATTGTTTTCCAGATATTTGAAGTTTAATATATTAAAGACATGGTATTACAATATTGTCATTCCTCTTCTCTAATAATGCTAACAATAACATTACTTATTTAATCCTTTATCTCTAATGGGCAGCCTGTAAACAAGTATACATATTAAGTAACATTATTTAAGCTCCAACTTGATATTCACTGAATAATTTATTTACATATTACGTATTAATTAAATTTTATACTATCTGTCTTACAGGGATTCAAATTGCTTGCCTTATTTTTAGAGCTGTATTTAATAAATATTTATTGTTTTAGAGCGCTATGTAAGTTGGATGTTTATGTACATACATATTATATTTTTAAACATATTGTTTTGAATATGTTAATGACCTTTTTAATTTGAACAAGGACCCATATTTTATATATTTAAATATTCTAATTTCTCATTACCCACAGGTTCTAAGGTAGATACATACCGGGTCGACGTACGGACGATACGCTACGCCTAACAATATCTGGACTATTTAGCAACCATACATTTTCTATGAAAACAGATTTTTCAACTTGCGATTCTGAGTGTGGTTCTGAAAATGATATTTCCATACAAAATGTATGGTTGCTAAGTAGTCCAGATGTTGTTAGGCGTAGCGTAGTATCCGTACGTCGACCCTGTATGTATCTACCTTTATTTTTACACATTATGACCCATTATGAGACCACAGCCACAGGCACATATGCAATGGTGGATTACTACAATATTTGCCATTCATACTGAAAATTTCCAGTTACATTGTATAAATGCTTAATGTTTGTCAATAAATGATGCACCGCGACGTGGAACATTCGGAAGCGGGTGAAATAACGCAGTCCTTATGTAGACGGTGATAAAGTTGAAATTTCCGCTTAAAACCATCCGTCTGTTTTGATTTATGCTAAAAAAAGTCACCTAAAAGCATGTTTTATTTTATTTTGTGAAGCTAAGGCAAACATTTGAAATGTTTTCAGACCATTTTCCAAAGAACTTAATTTGCCACATTGTACAATAAAACCATATCCGGAAACGGGTTCCTAAGTAGTTGATTTTGTTTATTGTATCTAAAAAGAGTTATCAAAATAATGCTTAATTATTTCAGAGTCTAACAGCCGTTGTGTCCAAATTTTCGATTGATTAATCTGAGTATACCGAGAAGCGCCTCTCAGTCAAGTGATCCTAAGGAAACGCTCCAATTTGCCCGTGCCCAACATTTTAATCTTTCATAATATCGGATTTCTTGTGTGTGGGACCGCCTGCTTTCATAGATAATAAAATGACGTCAAAGTAAACACTTTTCATGTTAAATTAATATTAAAATGTTAATAATTGTATTTATTATTTATACAAATAATTTCATTTAAATAGTGTAATACATAAACCGACATTTTATATTTTTTAAACAAACGTATTTAATATGTTAAAATTAAAGTGTTAGCTTGACTTTCTTTTTTATTTACTGTAGAGCACAGTAGAGTTTGACCAAGTTTGACGTTTGACGGCAGATCTGTTATGGTTTTGTCAAAAGAAGATGGGCAAATTTTGAAACAGTTTCATATTGTAATGTGAACATTTCCAGTTGCAGAGAATCGTAAAGCTACAAGCAATTGATTTCGTGGCAAAATTGGGCGCAATTCATATTAAAAAAAAACACATTTTAAGTCATCGTGAAACGGTTGGAAAATCCTCCACATCATTTATTTCGATATAATTAATATCTGCCTATTGTTGCCACCTGTGTAACCCGATATAATCATCATGCATTTTCGTCCATCCCACAATATCTACTGTAGTCAATATGTCCATAATTCAAATTAAAAAACGCAATTCTAAAAAACCGACAAGAGTGTGAATGAGATGACAGATGTTAGACTCTGTTGTCCGTTTTTATAAGTACATGTTCCTGAGCAAGCTTTAATCCACAAGATTACCTTTCTTAAGTTAAGTGGTGCATGGCGATGATTTTGCTTTGGTAAGAATGTATTTGTGCATTTGAGTAGGGTTGAGTCGAGATTTCGGCTCAGTAGTTGATTATTATGATTGGACACAATGGCTGTAAGGATGTGTCCTACTCGCAGTATTTAATCAAAACATCTATAATATTTCTAATTGGTCAAATTTTCACACCAAAGACACGTGATTTGCATTACTTTGCCTTAATAGTTGTCATTTCTGATGTGGTTTGTTACAATCTCCTAACCTAAACTAACTTGACCGTGGATAATGAGGGACTATAAATAAATATAATATGAATTTAGATAACAAAAAAAAATGTCGTGCAATCTTTTGATGTTTTTTTCTTTTTTTGTGAAGCCTTTGCCTCAATGCATTTTCCATTCGAACTTCTAAATTACATTCCCATTTATTTGTTACCTGTAAAATTTTATTTTTATTAATTTATTTGGTTCCTTACAAATTTTTTCCCCCTAATAAAAAAATATATAAATATTAGTGTTTTATATTGGCTATAAATCTAAAAATGTGTTATGTTAGTTAATGCGTCAGTAAGCAAATCATTCTTATAATTAAGAATTTTTGTGAATGTTGAGAGAAAAGTACAATACATAATATGACTATGTACATAATTACTTCTGATGAATTTTATTTATTTATTGAATGTAGACCTTTTTTTTTGAAATTCATACCTTGTAGTTAAACGACAGTATGTATATAAAACAGTTTATTGTTTTGATTTTTATGTGCATTTAGAAGTTTGAGTTTTGTGCAAAAAATTTTCTGCTGAAAGAATTATGTACACTAAAATAATTTTTCATGTTTCAAATCTTTCCTTTTTCCCTCATCTTTTACAGATAAATTGGGAAGTTTTTCTCTTCTGCATGCATAAAAATAGAAATAAGTAGGTATTCCAATTGGCACCTGTAAATTGTTTCAATTTTTTATTACTCCCGTATCTAAGACTTAGTGTAATTTGAAATAATGTAGAAGGGACCTAAAAGATACTGGAAAGCGAATGAACATTTTAATTTTGTAAAAATATTTCACTACCATCTGTAAAATAAAACAATATAAATATAATGTAATGAAAACAAGGTCTAAATGTATATTGTTTCACTCTTGAAAATCTCTGCTAATTTAATATGTTTTATAAGAGGATAATAAAACCACACTATTTAATATTAATGCTTTCCCTACTTTCTTGTTCATCATGTACCTAAGTAATGTTATTGGACCAAAGGTTACCAGCCAAAGATCAGCCATCGCTCATGCAAAATTGATATCATTCTATCAATTTTCAAAGGAATTTCATCATCAAGATGAAGTTCCTTCGGTTGAAGATTTAAGCGGGCGACAAACGCGAAGCTCACATCAAAAGATACTATGCTATAAAGTATCGTTTCTAGCGACACACTACGTTATAAAAGATTTCTTCCTACGGCAGGAGTGGGGGTCAGTTGAATTCAGAAGCGGCCGACGGAATATCATTTCTTTGTACTGATGTCAACTCTACGGCTGACAGCGGCTTGAGCACTGCGCTCCGTGTATTCAAAATGACCCCTCTCTTGTTTACGGCGGAGGGGGGGTCGCATAACTTTTCTGATATCGTGCTGCTAGCGTTTACGGAGAATAACGCCGAATAGCGAAGACTTGAACCGCGCTTATAACACATCATCTTTTTACGTCTGGCGGGTCTGTATGGGATTGTATGGCGAGCGCTATTGTGTTATAAAGTATCTTTTGATGTGAGCTTCGTGTCTGTACCTTGCATTAGTATCATGAATGTTACGTGTGAACAGATGAAATAGGAATCTGCATTTGTGTATTATGTATCTGTGTACATACATTACATTGCAATGTTATAAAAATTGTAAATAAATTATCAAAGAGTTAGGATCATTCTATTTATTTTGACAATCATCTAAATAAAATAAGGTGCTCTTCCAAAAGTAGAAACTGACTTTATTATCAAACAAGTCTGGACTAAAAAGTTACTGAGCGAGTTTGAGATTCTTGAAATTTACCTACACAATTATTATATTACATACTCTTTTAATATCTAACATTTTAGCATTTTATTGCGTGGGTAATTTTTGATTAGTGACCCAACTAAGAAAAAAAATAACTGGCCAATGAATTTTTTTTACTAATAAACGAATAAATAAAAATGTTTAGTAAGTTACCCCAAACACTTAGAACAATTATTATTCAGCAATTGTGTCAATAGTGGCAATTTTTAAGTGCATTCACATTGAATTCAACTTGCATAATAATTTATAAATTTTGGATCTGCAGTGACTGTAATGTGTAATTGACTGATAGAGATTGCCTTAAATTCAAGTAAATGTGAGAGAGTTTCAGATGTTACATTTCGTACTTCTAATAATATTATTAAATACCTATTGTAGAAATATTCGTCAGATTTTATAACATTTTAAATAATGTAGGTAAGCGTAACAGATAAGCGTAAGATTTTAACTACAACCGTTTCTTAATAAAAACTCATTTTACAAAAAAGACTTCTTAAAATAGGAATTTCATATTATTAATAAACTTTTATAAGAAAATAAATATATTATGTATTTATTGATAGAGAATACACTTGCTTAGCGGGGATAAATACATACATGCTTATTTTGGTCTACAATTAAATTAATCGTTGGAAGTTTGCAAGACAAAGGAATATTGGAATACTTTAAATAATTTTTAAATTGTCTGTTCATAGATGGCACTAATTTAATTATTTTAGGAAAAAACACCCTTTCCAAGTTGCATATTAAAATATTAAAATGAATTGTTTGTTTGTAATGGTAATGCAATCCAATATTGTATTTGTAAACCTTTCTTGAAAGAATTGAGTTTTTTATACGGATAAAACTATTTAGTTACTCATGTTCATATTCCGTGTGTACATGCGCAAAACAAATATTTTATCTTAATATTTTACAGTATAACTTGCAAAAAGGGTTTTTTCCTAAAATTATTAAATTACTGCCATCGATGAACGAGGAGATTATGAATTATTTTACGAATATTTTAGCAATACCATATGAATGGAGCGATATGAAATTAGCCTAAGAGTATGGATATTAGAGAGACGGCATGTGAAGTGTGCCCGCGCGCTCCAAGTGTGCCTTTTCGAGAATTTTACCCAAACGGCTTACATTGGCTGCTGGTTTTTGGTCGTTTAATACGTTCCGACAGCAGCCATTTTACATGGTGACAGCCAATGTCAACCGTGTGGGTAGAATTCTCGAAAAGGCACACTTGGAGCGCGTGGGCACACTTCACATGCCGTCTCTCTAATATCAATACTCTTAGGAAATTAGCACTTTGAATGTGTAGACAATGAAAATTGAGTTAAAAAAACACTAACTTAACTCTGGCGATGTAATGTTTGTGTGTATTTTTTTCTTTTAACTTTTTCTACCACCCATATGCACCCTTTATTCCATTTATTTATTTATTGTTTCTTCACATGTTAGATTAAAGTTTACAATCCAATTTTCAACCTCACTAGGACAAGCACAATGAGGTTAACAATTATTCAAAGTAACAAAAATAACACTTAATAATATAGGTATGAAGGTTTGTTTTAAATCCTTTATTTCTTTGGCTTATAATTTTCATTGCCTCAAAGGCTAGTCTAGTGTATTCTTTATCAATGCAATTGATCTATCTTTTTAATAAACATAATAAAAGGCCATTCATTCAATAAAGAGGCCTAGAGAGGGCCTCCTGTCTATTATTGCTATTATATCACAGTTTTGAACTGATTTAGCACAGAATTGTATTTATTTCTTAATATTTTCCCACAAAAAAAATAAATGACAAGCTTATTTAAGATTAAAATAAAATTTATAATTATTATAGAAAAAAAAAAATTGTAGTGGAATTGGAATGTCATTTATGTCTTATTATATTATAATGATGTCACCAAAAATATTATAAATATAAATGAAAAGTTGTTTAATTTCAAATCTAATAAATGAATCATTATTAATTTGTAATTTCAAAATTTATCAAGATGGTTTATTATTTATTGAATTACATTGTAATAGATTCTAAAACTAATTATTTGATTTTTGAGACACTTGTGATAGTCAAAATTAATTACTGTATTACATAATATGAATGTGCCAGATGTGTGATGATTTAAAGTGCAATGTTTTTTTTTTAAATATAAATTATTAGAATTTTCACAGCATTGTAAATATTCTGCTAGCCTATGATAATTATGTGAATTGTATGTGATGCGCATTACGTTATTTGTGCACATTGTCGCTAAATTGTTGTTGCATAATCACTAATTTATGTTATTCTCTAACAAAGTTGGTATCTTTGTACACAATCCTTGATTCATTCACATTAACAGATAATCTTCTGTTATCTATGACAATAGACTGGGATCCCGCAACAACAAACTCTACGTCATCGGGTACACGTATGAAACTACTTTATAGTGAGAATGGATGTTTAGGAATTCTTAAACTTTCGTTGGTCGTATGTACTCCGGTGAACCATCGATTTTGTCCCTTATGTATAAAGAAATTTTGTCAAGAACAAGATCAGAATCGCTTGGGCCATTCTCGTTCTTGACGTAACGAAATACTGCATAGCATCTAGCCTCTCGGAATAATTTTAATAAATTTTCGATGACGCGGCGGGCAAGAAAGATGTCTGACAAATTGACCGCCTCGTCAAAATATGGACGGAGTTGGTTTAGAAACTCTATATTCTTTCATTGTTTTTTTTATATAAATTCATTGTGGAGAGAATAGATTTCAGGTATTATCAGAAATATCGTTTTATCTACATTATTTTTTTGTAATTTTTGTAATATATCACAAAAGAAATGTTATAAATATTGGATTCGCAAGAAAAGTCAAATTTCTTACGTCGTAATGAAAAAATAAATTTTTCCTATGCTGGCTTTCAAAAGGTTAAAAATGCTGGTCTACCGGAGGGTTACGCACAGTCGTGGATATAGTGAACAATTTTATTTCGATAAAATTACATCATACACAAACGGGAACGGTTTCTTACAATAGGGGTCGATTTTCGGTTAGTAGACGAGAAAAAAACAGGTCTGCCGATCGGCAGTGAGAGAATTAAGCCATAATGAAAATTATACTGAAAGTCGCTGTAAGAACTAGCGCTGACGAAATCTCCCAACAATCTTAACATCATGTCAATTAAACTAATTTATTGTATAACTATACTCCTCTACATTTACATACAAACACAAGAATTAACCACTTATAACGTATATTAGAAACGCTGGATCTCAGGGTCAAAAACATATCCAACAAGTAACTATAAATACATCATTTGGGCAAAAAAGATTCTTATACTATTTTTTTTTTTTTTTTTTTATAGAGAAACCTCACATGAGTCCCAACTGCTCCCTTCTGGAGCCAGTGAGACTATGGCATCCCCAATTGGAGTATGTAGTGAGGCTGAAGGTAAGTGGGGAAGGGAAGGAGATGGGGAAGAGGAAGGTGGGAAAGTACCTGGCTATTCAGATCTAGTCACTAAACACGGCTAAAGCCATTATTAAGCAACGTTTCAATTCTGAATGGTGGTCTTACACCAGGGCGATACTGAGAGTATCTTCCACTCTGGAACGTGCCGCAAATATAACATATATTATTTTTATTAATTAATTGTGAAATAACACAAATCAATTAAATAAAATTTATTTGCGCACGCCGGGTTCGAACCCGCAACCTTCCGAATGGGAGTCAAGTGTCTTACCACTAGACCACGGACGGTCGTCAAACATGGTACTAAACTCTATAATATACTATGGTACTAAACTCTGTAATAAAATCCCACTCTCACTCAAAAACTACCACAAAATTTAAATCTCGAATAAAAAACTGTAGTCAAAATATAGAGAGATTAGAAATAGAAAATATACCGACACCAAATACAGACTGAAACCCAAAGCACTAAAAAATACTACATATATAATTTATTTTATAATTATTTAAAAACACTACATAATATATTTATTTCATATAATAAAATTTTAATATGTAAACGATATCCTCTGCACGGGAGATCCCAGTCGGGATATCATTATTTGTAATGAAAAAAGGAAGATAATAAAACATTTATTATTATTATTGTTTACCCGATGACGTAATGTTTGTTGCGGGATCTCAGTCTACAAGGGAAGTTGCTGCCATGATACGGGCATGAGCCTAGTATGGTGGTCATGGAATGCTAATGAATACAGTGAAACCCTCTTAAGAAGTTTTCCAAGGGATCGGAAAAAAAACTTCTTAGGCGGGAAAACCTTATAAGTGGGATAAATTGGGCCATTTGGTCTTCAAGGGACTGAAAAAACCAAACTTCTTAAGCAGGAAACATCTTAAGCGAGAACTTCTTAAGAGGGTTTCACTGTACTGTAATATTTATATGAAATAATAAATAAAAAAATTCATTCATTCATAAAGCTGAAAAGCTTGAGGAAAATCATTAAATTTCTACATTTTAATATCAATTGATAATGGGTAAAGTAGAATTCTACAACATCGTAAAGTGACATCTGTTGGCTTTTTAACAAATTTAATTCATTTAAATAGTTCAGGACCAAACTATTATTTTATTCACATTTTATAATCAGACTCCAACATTTAAGTTTTCTTGATCAATCCATCTCTTTCAGGAAAAACCCTAACTTTTGACGATGATTTAATTTTGAAAAAAATGATGCCTGAATTCTTTTGAGTCATGTCACTTTATAAAATGTATTCCAATCAACGAAAATTAGTAATAAGTTCATTTACATAGCTAAGTGATTTTGCATCAACAATTTGGATTAAATGTGCCTGTATAACATAATATAATGTGTATAATAATATCATAACTAATTCATTTTGATACCTTTATAAATGAATACTCAAACGAATGAGGAATTATTACAGCACCTAGTACCCCGATGTCTATTGTATTATAAACCATTTATTCCGTGTGATGTACGATTTCAAACAATAAACATTCAAAACCCATGAAATTTTTATTATATTTGAGCCCCTTGCATGGATTTTAAATTAACCCAGAAAAGAACATTTATAATGGTTCCATGTCTAATCGGACCATGAGATCTCGGCGTCTGAATTCCCATAGTAAATTTATTCAGACACGATACTTCCTCACATGATAATTCATCACATCATAACTTACATTAACCTAACCTAACTTAACCTAACCTAACCTAAGGTTAAAACCCCAATTATCAGTTTTCGACGCTTCGAGACATGATGAATTATCATGTGAGGAATTATAACATCCGATGAAAAGTTTGTACTCAATATTCATACACTTAAAAAGTTTCAACTGAACATTCTGGTCACCTATTTATAATATACAGTTGGGAGAGACGGGGCTAGTTGTTACAAAAATGAAAAATATTTTTTATCGGATGACCGTTTATTCATAGAAACAAAAGAATATTTTTTATAAGTTGTGCACACTTTTATCAATACCATAACATTTTTTTTTCAAACAAAATGTAGGTACCAAAAATATAAGATATAAAATTAAACATCATAAAACTGTAACAACTTGCCCCATGCGGGGGCAGTTGGTGGGGCACATTGTTAGAAATTAAAAAAAATTGTTGACACCGTGTTAAATTGGTTCATTAATTCCGAAGGACTTTTTCTTATCTCAATCGCTACTTAAATCTTCGTCAGAATCACAGCATAAGTTTCCACTATTGCGCAGCAAACAAATGTCAAACGCGTTCAAAACAAATGAAATTATTTTCAATATAATAAACCAGAGAAATATACAGAAATTAAAAGATTCCCATTGGTTGAGGGGAATTGTGATGTCACACAACCATGGATATTTGTTGTTTTGAATTCGGTTGAAAATTTGGATCGGACTTTGAACAGTCACAGTATGCCTTATTTTTATAAGAACATCGTTACATGTCACAACTTACCCCCTAATCATTGTAACAACTTGCCCCTTTGACGCATTTCACATTATAAACGTAATATTATTTACACAAAATTTACAATGGCTAAGATTAATGTTCAGAAACTAAGCAGAGAGATATAATATATCAAAAATATAATATAAATTAACTTACCTATTATGTAAGGTGATATTATGACTTCAAAAGCTTCCAACGAAAGTTACTTTGCATATGTGAAATTCAATTATATTTTTTAGATTTTTTTGAAACATCCGTTTTTGTTGACGATTTGTGGGATGCTGTGGCCGGCTAGTTTGCGCATGTCCACCATAGACAATTCGCTGTGGTGTGTGATGTATCGATGATGTAACAACGTGCCCCGCCTCCCCCTACCCACCTATGTCAACGAATTATTTTTCTTCATTACTATAGCAACACCGATTATAGAACAAAATAAGGTAGTTTTCTAATTAACAGATTACCAATTAAATCTAGATGAATTCTGGAACACAGAATTAAAAAAAAACCTGTAAACCACAACTACCCTACTATTCTCCATCCAAAATAAGATCAACCCGTGACAGCACGAAATTTGATTCGTAGTGCGCATACCTCATCCCCTTCTTCGGTCCATAGTTTAGTAGCTCGTGGGTTGTCGTCTTGTATGCCCGCCTCTTGAGATTTTATCCCATTCAGACCCCGAGATAAAATGGATATTGTAACATCAATGTTTCAGCCGAGTCCAAATTTATTATAATTGTCACTAAATAAAAAAAGAGGAAAGCTAAACATATAATTATGTCCTTTATTTAATTGCAACTATAAAGTCATGCATATTTATAAAACAATGATGTAGGTACTGTACCTATAAAATTACTAAATGTTGGCGTTGATCAGTTTTATTTATTTGTAAGTGGTGGTATACAACCTCAACCTACAATTATAATTAATATATTTTATTATGTTCAAAAAAATATCTGAGGAACCTGATATTTTGCAAACATGTACTAAACTCTTGTTAAAGTTTGCGTAGATAGTAATTATAGTAAGTATACTTATCTGATATAACATAAAATGCGATGTGTAGGTATATTGTAAAACCATTACAATAATTATTTTGATTGCAGGTAAGTGAAAAATAATAATGAAATAATGTAATTAATTTATTTAAACAGTGGGGTTTAATGTGTTAACGCGCGTTGAAGCGGAGTACGGGGGAAGGGGTGGTGACATGCGCGCTCACGGGTTGATCTAAAGTTGAACTGAGAATAGACATAGAGAAGCACAATTGTTTATTAATAATAAATCTCAAAATGATAACGGTGATAGATCAAAAAGGCACAAAATTCAGGAAGTATTTAACGCATTACCTGAAAACATTAAAAATGAGAATCCTATTAAAAAATTAAAACAAAAGCTAGATTATTCTACCCCCGCAAAACATGAAAACAAATAATATTGTAGACAAATACCCAGATCTGTGAAAAACAACAAATAACATTTTTGACAAATTAATACCTGGATATAAAAAAATGCTATCATACATTACGATCATAAGCCATTATAATAATTAATTAAGTATTTTAATATTAAGTATTATACTATTCAGTAATTAGTATGCATTTAGCATTAAAACATCAAGTTGAGATTTAATTATATTATTGTAAACTAATAAATAAGAGATTTCTTACAATCTAACTGATTGATCAGTTTACTCAGATTTAAGTAATATTGTATAATTAAAAAAACTGAATAAACATAAAAAAGAAGTTTTAAATGTGAGGATATATGGTATTGAAATGATTTAAGATTTTCAAGGCCAAAAGTATTTTTGGGATGTTATGCCGTGTTACGTTACCTCCTTCTTTAGCAAACGTTTTTTTTTATTTTTATATTAACTCCTCACAAGAGGCCCCGCGGAAAATAATTTCCCTCAGGGCCTATATTTTCTTTGAAGATGCTGGGTGAAGGGTCTTTTTGAGAAGAGGAAGGCGTGAATATGGGTCTTGAAGAGACCCATGTTATAGGAAGGAGGTTCCACAGCCGAGCTGTTGAACTCAAGAATGAGTCATAGAAGCGACCCATTCTCATGTGACACATGTCAACCATTTACGTATGTTGGGCGCGCGTTTGGCGTGTTTCCCGACTATGCACCGATGCCGAGGGGATCAATGACGCCAGTTCCTCAGCTGGAAAAATGACACAACATAAATTATTTTAAAAAGTGTTGTTTCTTCCACTTAGTTTTATTTTATAAAAAATCCCTGCAATTATCTCACGACACACAATCACATAACATAACATCAGTAATGTCATTGGCAGAATAATAATTGCTTTTGCTTGTTGACGTTTACAATAATGCTATTGAACTTTAGCATAAATTATTATCTCGATTATATCGGAGCTATTAATTTATTCAAAACACTATAAAAAAATAATTAATATTTTGTAACTTCATCATCTTCCTTAAATCTGAGTTGCACCTCGAAAACAAATCACACCATGAACGTGGCAGACACTGTACATTTGATTCAAAATATGATTAATTTTGAAATCCCTGGTACATTTTTATGTAGTTATATCAATGATCAGTTAAATAGTATTTTTTCCAATCACATTATAACCTTTGCCGATGATATTGTTATGCTATTTGAAGGTAGAAATTGGAACGAAGTACATAACTAATCAGAAGACGGTATATACAGGGTGTTAAGGTACGTACTTGAGTTACTTTAACCAGTGATTCCTGACATTATTTGGAGTAAAAAATGTAATGAAATTTTGGTCTCCGGTGACTTTTTTTATGCCTTTTTTTTTCAAAATTTTTTTTCTTCAAAAACAATCAAAAAAAAATTTCTTCCACATGACTTTATTGGTCACTCAGCCGAATTACCGCCCCATACCCCGCCCTCAACTACCCAACACCTACTAATTTTTAAGTTTTTGTAGAAAAAAAAAAAAAATCAAAAATGTCACCGGAGTCCAAAATTTTATTTACATTTTTTACTCTAAATAATATCAGGAATCACTGGTTAAAGTAAGTCAAGTACGTACCTTAACACCCTGTATAAGCTAAATCTGTCAGTAGACAATACTGTACCTTAAAGGATAAACCACGTATGTCCACTTTTTGGCGGTTTTGAGTTGAATATATAGAAAGTTTTTATGTATTTCATTACATTATTGTATGAAACAATCAAATCCATAAACAGTATATTAACTGAGTTATCTAATTACAAAACCACTGGAGTCCAATTTACTTTAGAGGATAAATCTAAAATGAATATAATAAATTGACATATTTGTCTTAACTATGGCCAAAAACGAATGAAATTATGAAGTATACCGTTAACAGATCTTAATTATTGCAGTAAGTAAAAAAGTTTAGACCTTCAGACATTTAGTCCACAAACACAAACATCGCTTTCCTGAACAAATGTCCAAAGTGGACTCCCGTGGTTTATACTTTAAGTTACAGAATAACCTACTGACTCAACTCAGACAAAACAAAATTTATTCAATTTAGTGCAACGGAAGCAGAACAACCGAAGGAATAACACAGCAATACATCAGTTCATCGACCCAATTACCTGTAACTGCTTATGGGGCGTTCAGACGGTTCGATTTTTGTTGACCAACTTTTATTTTACGAAAAAAGTTGAGCAACATTTTGTTCACACGTTTCAATTTAAGTTGAACCGATTTTGACATTCAAAATGGCGTCAACTGAAATTGTTAGTGCGTGCGTCTATCTAATTTCTGATGTTCTGTGAGAGGAGCTGGAGATTATGAAAAAATATAAAAAACGTCGTACTTGGATGAGAAAATGGATCATGAGAAGGAGTGAATTAGGCGCATCCAACACAGTTTTTTTCAAAATAATATTATTTACATTTCAAAAATAATATTCTATTTTTGTATACTTCTTGTTTTTGATCCGAAAGACAGGGATGGCTTTGGTACAGATCCATAAATCTGAACATTAAATCGTCCGACCATTTCAGATATTTTTTGGTTGAAACGGATTCCATGACGGTAGGAAATAGTACCGAATAAATGAAACGCCTGACGTTTACTTTTTCCCGCGAGTAACTAAAAATGATAAGCGACTTGAAACATGTGTTCAGACGCGACGATTCGATGTAAAACTCGAACGATTAGTAAAACCAAAATGGCGATAGTCATACTTGAACGACAAAAGTAGACGGGCTATCAACTTTCGCTAGCAACAAAAAAAGTTGATAACTTTGTTGACAAAGTGTTCACACGTGTCGATTAGCTTTCATCTGTCGAGTTGACCGACAAAAGTCGCCCCGTGGGAACCGGCTATTAGTATGCGTAGATAATATACATAATATTTAGGTATCAAAATTGACAAATTTCTGACCTGGGATATACATATATTATATATAAACCTAGTCACCACAAAGATTTGAAAGCCTACACCATGTGTTTATGTCAATTAGAAAAATTATGTGTGTTAAAGATTTAAAACTTCTTTACAACGCTATGTGCATGAAATGAATGGATGTATCCATCGTCTGGGGCATACCTAACGTGAGCGTTTATTTTTTCCCCCAAACCGGGACATCGAAAAAAAGGTAGGTACTTAATAATAATAATAAATTTGGATAACTTATATAGCGCTGTTTTTGCGAAAGAACGTATCAAGAGCGCTGTACAAAGGAGGCTAGATTACAATTCATCTTGCATCTACCAATCGCATGGACGATTAAAATTCTAAACCCTTATTAAAAAAACACAATTTTACTAATAAAGCAAATTTTACAGTAAAAATGTTTTTGACTAAAATCAAAATGGATTTTAAGAGTGAATTTACTTTACCATTTAGAAATTTAGATCACAACTCGTCTTGACTCTACCACCAGGATTCATATTTGCACGCTTTTTTAAATATTTTTAAAAATTCTACTGCGAGTTTCTTTCTTTTCGAAAACGGACATTTTGGCGTCCCGAAGCTGTGTTCGGGGACACCGGGACACGCTGCCTGAAAACGTGACTGTCCCGGTGAAAACAGGATGTCAGATTAATTAATATCAGAACAGTTTTTGGTTTGGCCATTCGATTTAATTAATATCATTCCTCAAAATATTAATACGGAAACTTAAACTGTTTACTGCGGTTTAAATCCACCGCTAATGAATCCATCTAGATTTCACTATTCAACCCGTATTTGTAGGTTCGTTAAACGTGGTCCAATTTTGGACCGATATCAATCGCAGAAAAATTAAAGCGGTCCAAATTTTTACCTAAATCGCTCCAGTGGTTAACAATATCTTGATTGTATGATTACATTAATTACATCATGAACTAATAAACGGTATGACCTGATAATATTATCAGTGCATAGAAGTAAGCGGATTATGGAAATTTTACCCATCATTATATTTGAATAACTCAATCGTTTTATGTATCAATGAAGATATCTGTCAATGAAGACTTATACTTACACCAATTTGATTTTTAAAGAACATAATGTACACACGTATATTATATGGAATATCCATGTTTGTACACAACAAAACTTTGTCAGGAAGCAAATACAAATTAAATTTTATAAGGTTACAGGTGAGGTAAATAACCCCTACGGTACGCACCCACCAAGGTAAGTATTGAAATTCCACTTTTAATGTGATAAGATTTGTTTTTGGTTCATTATTCATCGTGAGTAAATGGTATCTGATTATCAATTTGTATTACGATATTAGATAATCAATTAGCTATTGACATCATTAGCCATTAGTCATTATAGTTAGGTACATATTTATTTTGATGTCTTGATAAAACTCGGAGTCACCAAAATCACATTTCATTTTAAAATTCATCTGCAGTAAAGATTTCTTCGTTCTCCCTAAAATAGAAATATTGAAAAGAATCCAGGGTATTTGATCGTCTCTACAAGGCAGTCCTGATGGGATTTCTCCACTTGGAGTCATCGGAAGAACAATGATTTTTTCACCGCAGCAATTATTAACTACAAATTATTTTATTATTAACTGAACTAGATTTATTTATTAGGGCTTTTACAACAATCATAATACAAAAATAATAGAAAAAGAAATAATAATACACAAATTATGAAATATATTAAAATATATTTATAAATAATATAAATATATTAAAATTCAGCTATAGAACGAATTAATTTACCTAAATTCAGCTATAGAACGAATTAATTTACCTAAATTCAGCTATAGAACGAATTAATTTACCTAAATTCAGCTATAGAACGAATTAATTTACCCAAATTCAGCTATAGAACGAATTAATTTACCTAGAAATTTAGGAGGTAGAGGTATAGTCAAAATTACTTCTTTAAAACAAAATCAGGTAGAAATGTTAAGAAATTTTTTTCATAGAAAAGCTAATAGCTCAGAGCTGCATAAAATAATTTGCAAGGCAGATAGAAATATTTCACCTTTAAATTTATACGACGAGAATGCCAACATTTTTATAAATACCAACCAGGAATTATTAGATTCCTGGTCAAATAAAATTATTCACGCAAAACACTTCAATTATCTCAACCAAACGCATGTTGACAAACTTTCGTCAAACAAATGGTTGAGTATTGGAGAGTTGAGCGCAGAAATAGAAGGTTTTATGCTTGCTATTCAAGATAGAGTAATTAATACCAAAAATTATAGGAAGCATATAATCAAAGATCCAAATCAAATTGATGATTTATGTAGAAAATGTATGGCTTTTCCGGAAACTATAGAACACATTATATCAGGATGTTCTATATTAGCACCGTCTGAGTATACATTTAGGCACAATCAGGTTTTAAAAATAATTCACCAAAGTTTTGTAATTAAACATAACTTGATTGACTGTCATAATATAGTACCATATTATGAATACGAACCAAATTCATTTTTAGAAAATAATTTCTTTAAAATTTACTATGATAAAACTATACTAACAGACAGACCAATTGGTCATAATAGACCTGATATAGTTTTACATGACAAAATTATATTATTAATTAACTTATAACTATATTATTAATTAATTATATTATTAATTAACTTATTAACTTATTAACTTATATTATTGATGTAGCTATTCCAAATTCCTGTAATATTCAAAAATCTGTTTCTGAAAAAATAAGAAAGTATAAAGATTTAGGAAATGAAATTAAAAGAATTTGGCATTCTCAGACTATAAAAATATTACCTTTTGTTATTTCGGCTACTGGCATTATATCTAGCTCTCTTATTAAAAATTTAGGCATATTAGATTTGTCAAAGAATTTGTATATAAAAATGCAAAAATCAGTCATTTTAAATACATGTAGAATTACGAAAGATTTTTTAAATATTTATATTGAGGGATCAGTAGGATTTATCGGTCAAATTAGGAATTCCACAGAGCCGAACCCTCTGATATGAAAATATCTGGAGACGGTGAATTATATTCCCATTTAATAGTTTGGTAGATTAACGTGTTGTTCTTGTATTGTTTTGTATTAATTATACTTATATAATACACTTGCATAACGTGGATTTACTAGATGATCATTTATATGGAAAAGTGTATGAAAGGGTTTAGTTTTTCCTATGGGAAAAACTAAACCCGTTCCTGTAAATCTGGTGAATAAAAAAAAAATATCATTGTTTCTCTTCCTTTACATTAGTAGACGGGAAACAGAATTTTTGAAATTTCCAAAATAAATTTTCTGTTGAATAAACGAAAATATCAACTGAACTAAATTTATTTCCAAACCTATGTAATCTTTGGATTGGAGAGTTAATGAAATAGTTAGTTTTTGAAGGATAAGCAAAGAACAGCTCTGGAAGCCTCGTGTTACGATTTGGTACTCGGAATGTTATTAGTTTTGTTAAGTCCGGTGCGTCAATTGTGCCATTAACTAATTTAAATAAAAGTACCAGGTCGCACTTGGTTCTTTTACAAGATAAGTCAGTTAAATTAAGTCCTTTCATTAATTTATCATAATTGATTTGTTCAATGGAGAGTTTGAAATTAATGAACCTTAAAAATTTATGTTGAACTCTCTCAATTTTTATTTGATGTGCTTTATAATATGGGGACCAAATAGTGGAATTGTATTCTAAATTACTTCTAACTAAGGCAGTGAAGAGAATTTTAAATGAATAAAGTGACGTAAAATCTTTGACTCTTCAATAAATCCCAAACATTTCATAGCCCTATTGGTAACTTCATTAATGTGTGGAACAAACGTTAATTTTTCATCAAATACGATACCCAGATCCTTGATATGAGATATCTTTTTAAGAGAAATATTTTTGATACATAACAGGATTTTTGTTTCTAGAAAGAAAGAAATAATTTAGAAATTTAGAAATTTATAAATTGACACTTATCAATATTTAAAAACAGTTAATTACGATTACACCAATCTTGTAAACGATCGAGATTAGATTGAAGGATATTACAATCATTGATGGAGGTAATCGTTTTGTAAATTTTTAAGTCATCAGCAAACAGGAGTATGTTTACTCCATGAAAAACTTTTACAATATCATTGATAGAAATTAAAAATAATACAGGCCCCAAATGAGAACCTTGTGGAACTTCGCTGGAAGCCACAAATTGCGTTGAAATGCAAACAAAAATTTTTACAGAAACTTTTGAAGATGACAAGTAACTTTTGGACCAGTTTAACATACTGCCAGAAACACCAAGAACTTTTAGTTTATGAATTAAAATTTTGTGAGATACCCTATCGAATGCCTTGCTGAAGTCTGTGTACACTAAATCAGTTTGAGATCGTTTATTCAATGTTTCAATTATATGATGTTGATAAATCATAAGGTTTGTTAGAGTTGATCTTCCCGAAATGAATCCACGTTGAAATGGTGTAATAAATTTAATTAATTCCCTATTAAGTTTCGTTAATAAAATAGATTTAAATAATTTAGGAATTGTATATTGTATACATATAGGTCTATAATTTGAGACATCAGTTTTATCACCTTTTTAAATATAGGCGTTAAAAAGCCATTCTTCCATTGATCAGGAAAAATTCCAGATTTCAGAGGGAGGCGCAAATAATATAATACAACATAGATTTACTAACATAATGTGTCTGCACTAGTATAGGCACATATTATTCTTCGTTATCGTGCTGTACCTAATAGGCCAGGGTGGGATTGTCATCTTCTGCCTCTCCACCGACTTCTGACCCTGTTCATTATTTTTCCAGTTACCAGTTTTTTCCCTCCAATCTTCTTTTAAATACACTGTACCTCTTCCTCTAAGACTCTAAGCATACCTGTATATACTTCGCGGGCTTGCGCATAACAACTCACCAAAGTTTCATCGCAATCGGTTGAATAGTTTAGGAAATAATTTCACAACGCCAGGGCTCACTATCGTATGTAGAAACCATAACTGGCAACACATCAAATCCCCAAAGTTTCATAGCAATCGGATGAAAGTTCAAATAAACATGACCATTTCACATTTGAAAAATAATCTTTATTGAAACATTAAAATAGCCACCATCTTGAAACGTAAACGGAACGTACAAACAAATTTTCAGACAGACGAAATGCAAAACGGTCAAGTTATAACAGGATTTTACTCTTGATTGTGCTCAGTCAATGATATGCCTGGGGGAGACTGGGGATGGTTGAAACAGTTTTACTTTAACTACGTGTAGTAAAAAATCTTAAGTATTTACAGATAAGATTATTGTAAGTCTGTCTCAGGTGCTGTATCTCGTCGGTTGTAGGTACTTATAGGCACCTCAAAAAGTGCCCATAAGTTATCGTGACTTTAAAATCTCATATTGCAAACGAACGTTTGAAACATTCATACTAAAAACTCACGTAGTATCCTATCTCTCCATGATAAAAGTAGGCAGATAATAGATTAGATAAAAGCTGCATTTTTGTATTAGTATTTTTTGTAAAAGTAGATTAAATACTAGTTGAACTATTTTACAAGGTTTTCTGAAAGGGAGTGTACAATATGTAAATAGGTACTGTACAATAGTTTACAATCATATCAAATGTATACATTACGTGTATCTACACGCTGTACCTAGGCAGTAGGTAGGTACGTACAATCTACACAAACAAAACAAGTTAAAATAAACAATATCGTGGCATGGGTTGCAGCAATATGAACATGGATTTGTTTTGTTAGATCATAGGATAGCATAGATTAGATAAGTAAGTATCTATGTCACACACCCATGCTCCTTTAAGTGCGCAGTGGTGTCAATGTATTTCGTTTAACGCGTTTCCAACAATTAATAATTAAAAATGCTATTTTCGTTTGTTGGAGAATGAATTATATGAAATATTCCTATATACGTAATACGAAACATTAATCAAGTTCAAAGATATTTTAATTTTAAAACTTGGAACTGATAAAGTATATAAATCAAGGGCGTAGCTATAGCACTCACAAGAAGGGGGGGGGGGGGGTGAACCCCTTTTACCCCCCTTATACACGCCCTTGATATAAATCTTTATTTTATTTTTTATTATTTAATCTGTACATATATTACAATTACATGTGATTTTTTTTCAATGCCTGTCTCACTAGGGTAAACCTGTGTCGAGACAGACGTAATCATATTGATACTTTTTGAAAAACTGGCATGCAGAGCTCCGTGCCAAAAAGGCCCCTTTCTCTTTCATAAAAACATAATTAATGGAAAAAATAGAACTAAGTTAAGTTGAGTTTTTTTTTGTGTGTCGTTTTTATGTTTTCATCGTACCGCACGAGGCAGTTGATGGAGACGTTTTCATGGATGGGAATACCCATATAAAATGTTTCCTCGAGACTTACGATGTGATCCGTAAGGAGAGGGACTTCAGAGTCCCAGTGCAGTTGAGAAACTCTTATCCATTTGGGGGCTCCCATGGCTATTCTGATGGCTTTATTTTAAAAATGTGTGCAGTTTTTTCCCCAACCTGTTGTTTTTGGAGTTTTTTGGGCCCAGATTGAGCTTTCGTAAGTTATTTTTAGCATTATCGTTGATTTGTATAGGTATGAGGAGTTATTTTTAATTGATATTTTTTTAATTTTTTTTACATAACATGAGTTAAAGGGCTCCAAGGGTTTTGTTGGCTGAGTTTAAGGTTTCGGTTATGTGCTTTTGCCAAGTTAATGTCCTGTCGAGGGTTATTCCGATGTATTTGATGTTTTTTCCAAGGGATTTTTTCTCCGAACTAGTGAATGTTAGGCGGCCTTTTAGGGGATCTTGTAAGAAAACACAAGCGGCGCTTTGAATGAAGATAATATATGATACTGACCTACGTATTATATTTCTCTGAAATTGGAAGACATTACACCAGTTATACGTATTATATTTCTCTGAAATTGGAAGACATTACACCAGCTATACGAAGTATAGGTATATCAGTCCTATCCAATTGGTATTTGGCTCAATTGTTAGCGGTGTTGACTCCAGTCCCTGGGTAGAAAGGTTCGATCCTCAGTCATGCCAAATTTATTATTTTTTTTTGTTTTAAAAGTTTACAGCAGTTTAAAAGCCAGTCCCTCAGTCAAACAAAATATTTTTTTTTCTTTAAAAGAGCCATTAGCCGCACAAGAGATGAAATTAAAAATAAACTAAAATTGTAAAAAAACTTTGTAGTTTTTTACGGGTTGATATTTTTTAAGACATTTAACAGCATGGAAATTAAAAAAAGGTTTCTACCATAGAATAAAGACGAACACAAGAAATGCGATGTGAGCGTGTGTCGTGTACAAGACGGTTTATCATAGTCATTATAAATTTTAAACGGGATGGTAATATACGACAAGCGTACAAAAATCAATATACAAAAAGTCGGACAAGCGTAAATTAAATAAATAAATAATTGTTATGTAAAAAAGATGATCGTTTCCATTCAAATCTACATGTAAGACATTTCTAGTGTGTAATGTATTATCAGTTCATTGCATCATTACAGTTGTGATCGATTAGGTGAATTAATTATATTAATTATCCATGCAAAAAAGGTGGGCTGGACATGAAAATATTATGATGAAACCAATTCTACCAAGTAATGATTGGTCCAAAGAGCCAGGCAATCAGTTAAGTATTTTCTATTCTGCTTTGAAAATAGATATAGCTTTTTAAATACCTGCCAAATTGATACATTTTTATGAACCTAAAAAATATATGAGAAATACTCGAATATGTTTGAATGGCGTTATAATTTATAAAAATCCCAAGTGGTTGTCATTTTGTAATGTGTTAACTGTAAAAATAGCTAAATAACAATGAGTTACCCTTTTAATGCGAAAACCGGACAAGACTGTGTTTTCCCTATTAACGGGAGCCTGCGGGAATATGGCATCCTCAATTGGACCATGTTATGAGGCTGAAGGTACTGAAATAAGAAATGAAATAGGGTAGTGGAAGGTGGGGAAGTACCTGGTTATTCAGATTTAGTCCCCAAATAGGTTAAAGCCATTTCAAACAACAACGTTTCAATTCTGTATGGTGGCAGTCTTTACTCAGGACGTTTCTTAGTGTACCTATCTATCCTAATCTGGAACGTGCTGCAAGTGTAGTTGTGCACAATGCTTAGGTCACTTTGAAGTCACTTGCTTAAATCCTTGTGTGCCAAGAAATCCATAGAAGCTCACAGAACTTGCCTCGATTTTAAGGTACAGGGTGCGGCAAAACAGTGCAGTTTTGAAGGGATATTATAAAAAAGGCGCAACCTACGGAAATGGGGTTTACTTTATTTTATCCGGTATATCGTTCCGTTTTATGCATCAAGTCCTGAAGATGACATCAGAAAGATGATGCCCCCCAGCAGCGATACATTGATGAAGGCGATTTCTGAAGTTTTCGTGATAAACGTGCAGATGGCAAAGCCCTGGTGTTGTCTGGACTAAACCATGGCAAGGACTGAAAACGGCACGACCAGCCCGACACAATGAGACTACTCCCAGGTTCCTACCCCCACCACACGAGATATACCAGCCTTTCAAAACTGCACTGTCTGTTTTGCCGCACCTTGTATTTTGAACCTTAGAAAAGCCTTCTAGCATATGAAAATAATTTTATTCGCTTGCATTGGATATAATGAGCCTAAATATTTTCTACCTTGTCGTTTAGTCACTTGCAAATGTGTTTGTCAAATGTCATATTCCGATCTTCAAAAGCCATTCCCTTCCTGCCGCTAAACTACATGAAATGTACACAACAACTCGCGCGCTATCTATTAAATTTTTTTATACAAATTTCATAATGCCAGAGGTCACCATTATATTTAGAAACCATGGCAAGCGTGCGCACAACAAATTAACATTTCATCGCAATCAGATGAATGGTTTAGGAATGCATAAGGGACAAACAAAATACTTTACTTTTGAAATAACCTATCACTTTGTGGTTATCCATTTTATAATTAAATGAAACAATATAACTAAGTTACAACCACTGATTTATTTAGTTACACGCCGACCGGTTTCGGAACAACCGTTCCTTCTTCAGGGCCAACATATAATGATGACAATTACAAAATAGTGGGTGGGTCCAATTTATCAGTAGGTGTTGTGGTAGGGGTGGGGGCGTGGCTAGGAATTAATGAAGAGTAAGAGGGGACAGAATGGACATCGAATGGGAAGAGATTTAATATTTTTTTTTTTTTATTTCTATATAATATTACAGCGTTCACATAAAGTTATTAATATTTATACATAATAGCTAATAACATAATTTATGAACTTTTTGTTGTGTTGTGTGTAAGGTAGGTTAGTGACTGTGAAACTGTGGTTGGGTAATGTTGTTTGTTTCGTGAACACCTCACTAGGAGAACCTGTGCTTGGGCTATAGGTTAATATTTTTTGTTTATTGATAATCGACTCATTATTAAGGGATTTTTTATTTCTAGAGCTTCTAAGTTATCTTATTAGAAGCTCAAAGGGTTCAAATACGAACTTATTTAATTTACTATTAAAATAATTTATAAACATAATTAAAAATATATAAACATAAAAAATTAATCATATTATATTAAATATAATTTTAATATTTTCATAAAAATTTATTCACACTATTTTTAAGTTATAGAAAATGCATGCAACTGGCCTTTGGCACAATACATATTTTATTCCATTAATTCATTACCAAATGTATTATTTCTTTAATTTGACAAAGAGCAATTAATTTAAATAAAATGACAATTTTTTTATTACGTATAGTAGGTAAACATTATCAATGCTTTTTGTAATATTACACAAACATGGCACCCACCATTAAAAGGTCACAATTAAGTAAGTAACTACAACATAATATTTATCATAATTATTGATTATTTCAGTGCCATTTGACTTTCCCACTGTGGTACCAATATTTGTTACTCCTTTAAGTTATCATTTTATAAAAATGTGTTTTTTGAAAATCTATTAAACTCCTTGAAACATAAAAAAATAGAATTACACTAACAGCTTGAAATACTTAACTTTACAGTCGCTAAGAGTTGGCATCAAATTTTGTATTTAAAAATATAGTTCCTATGAGTTTAGGTAAGCTGTGCATATCTATACAGGAGGATGGTGTGAAGGGTTCGAATGACCATATTTTCATATCACTGCTCACTCACTGTCCCTCGTCGCGACTGTCTGTGGCTTTACAGAAGCTGTAGACCTAACTTGTAGAATTGTAGCTGTAACTGTAATCTAACCTTTGATTTGGTACTTGATCTGTTTCAAAGATCTTGAATACCGCGAACCTAACTTAACTAAACCTTACCTAACCTAACCTATGGTGACAAGACTGAAGAAATTATGCAAGTTGTGCCAGCTAAAAAAAACTGTGACGAGTGAAAAGGGAATTGACGAGAAGAACACCAACAATTGCTTCGCTGCGCTCGGGTATATTTTAAAATGATAAATTAAAATCCTATTTGAAAGTATACCCGGAGCCAACTCGCCCAACGATGTCACAAATCGCATGCTGAGGGTTGGTTTGTATTATGTCCACAAAAACTCATATTGGGAAAACGAGGTTTGAAGTTTAAAATAATTCTATTTTGTTTCCTTTATTTCAAACTAATTGTTATAAATAATAATACAAAATACAAGGGTTAATCTACCTACAAGTAAAAGAACAACACAATTGGTTGAATTTTTATCTGAATAAAAGCATAATCAAGAACGTTAAAGGACACTTTTTTTAAACAAAATAGCAAAAAATTAAAGTTTGTTTGTACCATGACCATATTTAATGTTGGTTTATACTATATCCATACTCTGGGCGGAGATAGACCAAACCAACAGTAATTTCATGTTGATTCTGCGTAAAAAAGGACCATTTTAAAGAATTTTTTTAGACGCTACAGGTAATATACATTTATTTAATTGATCGTAATATTATAGTACAACATATAAACAATATTTCCTTAAATTTTTAAAACAAAACACAAATAATTAAGCCGACCCGACGCGGCCGCTGCAAATCTTCGGAGGCGCTTAAAAAAAAGTATTTCTTTTCATACAAGTTCTATAGGTATCGAATTTGGTTTTGCTCCGATTTGTTTCAAGTTTTGGCACAACAATCTTAAGATGCTGTACAATCATATGAAACAATAAAAAAACGTGAAAAAAATATGTTACCCCTCCCCCCCTTAACTTATTCCGATTTCTGGGTAATCATTCTATCATTATGACTTTGGAATCCAAGCCAATGAAATTGATTGTATCTTTTCAAGACAGAATTTTAACATTTGATCAATTTCACCAGAAGCATAAAATCACGAGTTATCTACCAAGTAGGTAGTCGCTTGACTCTGTTGTAGGTACTTTTTGTAAACCTTCTGATGTTCTGTTTTAGTCGTAGAACTACCTCAAATATCTCCACTATTGCCTATTCATGGTGTTTCTCATCCGAAGCTTGCAGTTTTCTTGAGGTCATCTCAGCCCATCTGTTATTTTAAGATCGAATTTTTTTTTCGAATCAAGGATGTCATTCCGCGATACTAACATTCCAATAAATCCGTCTTGCCACGTGCCCAGAAGAGTCCTACATAAAAGCAGACAATAAAGGTCACCGTCAAAATAATTATTGTAATAATATATTGTGTGCTAATTAATATACTTAGGGGGTTACTCACCATTTTTCTAATAGTTTATCCATACCATAACGATTATTATTAAAAATAAAAATGAAATACTTGCAATAGTTATAAAACTTGGCCAACTTATCCAATATATAGACATTATTCATAGGTTCGAGTACCGAATAATAAACTCCGACTTCATTAACAAATAAACCGTAAATCGTAAATAAACTTTATAGTATGGATATGCTATTAGGAGGATGGTGAGAAACCCCCTTAATACAACTTTATCAAATTGTGAGGGTGACGAATTGTTCATTATAGACACCAAAAAACAACGCGGACCCGTTATCAGATAACTTGAACCCAAGATCTAGCAATGATAAACTAAAGCAACGAGCATTCGCTATTATTGGTAAAGCGACTATTGTATCATTTGTATAATTTTGCATATATATACGTCTTTTATCTTGCATTAAATTCCCCGTGAAACCGATAACAGATACTCTTTTAATTTTCTATATCATTCTAGATTTTCGGAAAACGAAAATTATTCTTCTCTCAACATATTTTTTTGATAGGTTACAATTTTCCAGGTATACAATGCAAGTATCCCATTTGCATTGCAGTGTAGTGAACCTTTTTTGATTTCAAAGTTTAAGACAAAAATTTATAAACGGAAAAAAAAATTAAAAATTTTATTCGTAGAAAGCAAACACATCGTGGTTTGACAAATTATTAATTAAACAAAACTTTTGCCATTCGTACACCAATACGCGTCTTTCGTGAGTATCCACTATACTATTTTGTAATGCAAAGCGACGCGTCGACAACGGGTTTTACGTCAGTCGCCAATTGCATGCTACCTAAGAGGGTATTACCAGAGAATACCGGAAATTAGTCCCTTTTAAATCAAATTCTAGACGTATTGTCTCTTTTTTACAAAAAAACATAAATTGATTTTGAAAGATTGTTATTTTATATGGTAAACGCATTCTTTCAATTTTGAAAAACTAAGTTTATTCTTAATATACTAAGGTTATACCGTTGGTCGTTGGCAGATTAATTCAATTTTCAAATGACGTTTTGTATTAGACAACACAAATTTCAAATTATATAATCATACAACAAAATAAATCAATTCATATTCTAGTAAACACACTTTTCGGAATTTTAATTTTATCAAAATTAAAATAATAAAAAAATAAATCCGAGAACGTGTTTTATGACGAAAATACCTCAGTTTTTCTGTTTTATTTAAGGTCTTACGAACTAAAATATATCAGATTTTTTTACACACTTATTTTGTTTAGACATTATTGAAAAATCATAAATACTCATGATCAAAAAATACTAGCAAGAAGTTCACGATATTTAATAATTTATCATCGTGCGTTTTGATCATTTTTATTGCTTACTTGAATGTAGGTATATATTAAAGCAAGTTTTGAATGAAATAAGTCGATTTTAAATTTTTAATTTAAAGAATTTGATATGGGGAATAATCGGTCTTTCTCATCGGAACCTCCCTGTACAGTTGCAAGAATTTAAAACTTTTATTCTCAGCCGCTGGTCAACTGCTCTTAACAGTGATGTAGCACGCAACGCTAGTTGCTTGCGCATCTAAACTATTCAAATGATTGACTCACTACTGAAATGGTGTCCGAGAATGATTTTAATGTAAAATTTGTTCTGGAGGAGGTAAAATATAATTTACTGGAAAACATAAGAAAGGATTTAGCGTAGAAGGCAGAAAAAAAATTCAATTTGACATAATTTTCATGTAGTACCTTGCGGCTAGTAATGCCTTGCAATTAAAATTTATTTCGGTACTAGCTGATACCCGGCATGCTTTGCGATACGGCTTAAATAAAGACATTTTTTCACTCTGCGTGTCCTTTCCCATTCGTCCCCGTTCCCCTACGCCACCTCTTCTCTTCCCTAGTCCCCTTCTCCTCCTGCGTTCCCTTTTTACCTTCCCCGCGTTCCCCCTCCCCTCTCCCGCTCACCCCTTTCCCGCGAACCTCCCCCCTCACGAATTCCCCTTCCACCTTCTACGCCTTCCCCCTGCCTTGTCCTCCCTCCCGAAAACCACCCCTCCTTCATTCCCCTCCGCCCCTCATGGATTCCTCTCCCCTTCCCCCTCCCGTCTTTTTCTCACTAACCTCCCTCCTCATGAGTTTCCTTTCCAATCCCTTTCATAAAATACACTCATTTTTCAAACAACTCGCATGTGCTCTTTTTTTTTTGCAATTTTTTTTGCAAATTTCATAACTCGAGAACTCACCAACATAGAAATATTGCTATATAGAAACCTTCACGGGCGTGTCCACAACAACTCGCCAAAATTTTTATCGCAATTGGATGAAAAGTATAGGAAATATCTCCAAATATATCAAACGCGCGAACTGTCAAACGTACGAAGTTAAAATAGTCGTTAAGTTTTCTAAAATTATTCAATTTTCTGCGCAATTTTCTTAATTTTTCTTTCTGTAAGAACCTTCTACAAAGTATTAGAAAACTTTAAAAAAAGATCAATCAAATAGGTAAAGTCGTTCTGAAGTTATGGCGTAACCAAGGGAAACAGGGATTCATTTATATAATATACATAGATAGATAGATATAGGGTGAACCCAAAATCTTCTTTTAGGTCGTTTTTTTTTTCTTTTAATAAAGATAGAGAAGTACAAATTTGTCTTCATCGCTCGAGTCAATATCAATTTCTGCATAATTCGGGTAGCGCCTTAAACCAACTTTAAATGGCATATCAGTAGGCGACTTCAGTCACGCAGCTTGTAGGTATGAAAGGCTTTTGTTTTAAACTATAACAGCCTTACTAAAAAAAAACACTCCGCGGCCGTTAAACGGTGTTTCTGTAGCACGTTGTGTAAAGTCTGTACATTTCGTTTTTCAAATTCTTACTAAACAAAATATATGGTTTTGATCTGACAACGTCGCCATTTTACCAGCCTTACTAATAAACTTTCTGAAAAATTTGTACAATGGTCAAACAACCATGTATGAAGAATCCTTACTAATTAAGAACTGACAAAAAATTGTTCATGGAAAGATATGTACATTGCTTACACGGCCAAGGAGGGTAGTTTATCTGTTGTATATATTTGTTCCATTTGTAATTTTCAACGAATTTCGATTTTTTTTTTTTAATGTCCTATATATTTATTATTTTTTGAGATGTCGTAAAAACAAATACCACTTTAGAACCAAAATTTAATTACCTTTAAGATTTTCATATCTAAAATATACCTAAATGTTTAAAAACTGTAGTATTTTAAGATTCAAACATCAAGTTGAAAAAAAAAACTCACTTACCACAAACACTTTCTATTAAAACATTGAAATATTTGGAAATATTCAAAATTCAAAAAACACAGTCCTTTTATTTAATGATTTTTAAATAAATCTGTCACCTCACTTTTTACTCCTTCAAACAATAAAAAAATATAAAAAAATCTTGAAATTCGCCTTTCATTTCCAAAAATGTACAATAAAAAAACTCACGTTTGAATACATTGCTTGCACATCTTAAGGCATTAATTTATTTGATACGTTTACTAAAATATGTATTAGACATTTTAGTCACCAAAAAACATCACTTTCAAGAATTTATAATAAAATAAAGATCTTAAAATGCAAATTATTTCTGAACATAACCTATGAACCATTTTCTGACAGCTTAATTTAGAACACACAATTTTAGTGCCACAATTTGACTTAAACTAACGAAAAACAACACAAATTAATAGTAAATATATTGATTACATGAATATAACTGCGAATTAGTCATAAATATTGAAATCATTAACGAAAACATCATATTAATCACATACAAAATCGCGACCGACTAACTTCTGCATTCGCGGCTATTTTTTTCAGCGGTAAAGCAATGCGCAGGCGCATCAATCACACCACCTAGCGGATTATTATGAAAACTCCAATTTACACGTAAAATTTCCAGCGTTGTCACATGTAAAGATTCACAAAAACACCGTTTAACGGCCGCGGAGTGTTTTTTTTTTAGTAAGGCCGTAGTTTATTAATATTTATTCACCAACCGCTTGGAGAATAAATTTAAATATATTGGTGGTTCAAATCAAACATTTTGTTCAATTCAATAAAATGTATTAAATTAAAATGTAAAAAAATGCCACTGGCCAACGTAATTAATTGTCATTCATTAGATATTTCATTATTTTGTTAAAATCTCAGCTCGCCACAAGCAATCGAATCAGTTATTGGTCGAGTCGTTGACTTCCAATGTTTGACCTCCACTCTTGTTTTTTGGAATAATATTTGATATAATAACTTTCCATCAAAATTATATGTTACCTTGATTTAAAAAAATTCCTTGGTCCTAATAAAATATGAATATGATAATTTTAAACCTAAAATTAAATGCCTGTAGTTCGCAGTTAAAATACCACTTTGTATTATAATGTTGTTTCTCCGCATACAGGTTGTTTCTTAAACATGGGCGGCCGGTATTTTTAAAAAAATCAGCCGAATTTGGTATCGTATACAGTATCTGGTATTTAATCAAAATCAAAATATCGTATTTAATCAAAATCAAAATCAGATATATTTTCGAATGTTTTCTATGTTAAGTGTTAAAGGTTGCTTTAAAACTGTTTTAGAGATTTTTTTTTTAATGAAAATACAAATTAAAATTAAAATACAATATTAAATAAATTAAGAATACAAAGTGAAATATTTTATCCTCAGTCCTCCTCACTAGGTATTCCTGTTCCGAGGTGGACTGCAGGTTGTCGTATGGTGTTGATCATGATTTCCTCATCAATGCTGTTTGTTTTTGTTGGTTTTCACGAAATATAAATAAATAAGCAAAAAGTGTTCATGTTTATTATTTTGCTTTGTTTTTAAAGTGTTTATGTTCATTATCTGTAGGTTGCATTTGGGTTACTTAATAATTTTAATTAGTTCCTCATCTTCATGTTTAGTTAGCCATAATTTGATGTCCTTTTTAAACTTTTGTATATCCGTGGTATTTTTAATTTCAATCGGAAGGGCATTATATAATTTTGTAGCATGGAAATAATGGTTTTTCTGGCCGAAAGCTGTATTTAATTTTGGAATGTTTAGTCGATTTGAAGATTTTGTCCTTGTAGTATAGGTGTGTTGGTCAGCAAGGTATGCATATTTTTCTTTAAATTTGAGTAGTGCATTTTTTGGGTACAGTTTTATAATGTATATCTTTGCATAACATATTTGAGGTATTGAAAATTTCCCAATACTAACCTGCTAACTAACAATTGAGTCATTTTGAGATATTTAATCCTCTGCATTAAGAAAAAGTGTGTATGGTCACAAATTCACATTTGGGGAATGTTGAGGGGACAGAGATTTATTTTTTTTACATTAGATCCACACAGGAGGCCCTGAGGAAAATAATTTCCCTAAGGGCCTATGTCATCTTTGGGGATGCTGTGTGGAGCGTATTTTTAAGGAAAGGAAGGAGAGGAAGTTGTGGGAAAAAGGTATGAGGGTTGGGTAGAAATATGGGCCGCCGCCAAGACTTAGACAATGAACCCCGTGAACCCGGGCACCCCTGCTAAGTCACCAAACGTAGCGAACCACTTGGGGTGACCTATGGCAGAGGCGTTGAGAAATGGAAGAACATGGTGGGAAATACCTAACTATTCAGTATTTAGATGTGATCACCAAACACGGCTAAAGCCAATTTAAGCAACGTTTCGATTCAGAATGATGATCGTCACCCCGGTCATCGTAACCATTGCAAGTTCCTGTCACATATTATTAACCCGTACCGAGTACCCGCCATACTATTTACCTTACGATGCGCTTAGCATTGTATACGAACATCAGCAAAATAGTATGGCGGGAACTCACAAGCGGCGCGCGCAGGCGCGGGTTTGAAGCTCGAGTCGCTTGTAAGTAGCTACGCAAACGAATCGCCTAATTGAAGCCTTTTTTAACCTTAAATCTGTTATAGCGGAATACTTACCGGCCGCCCCTGTCCATTCTAGATAAACACCCAGATAACGTGCGATATCGCATTGTCGAATACTCAAGATTCAACCATGACAAAAATTGTATCGTTATAATATTATATAGATGTCGATTTTTTTTTACCTAATCAGTTGGTAAAGGGAACTGGCCACCGCTGCGTCGGGCTACGTTTAATTCAGTTAATTGATTAGTTAGTCCGTGTTAATTTTACTATGACAATACAGGAAGCAGTTTTGGGAGAGTTTTCCCAAAAACCCAAAACCCACCAAAATGGAATATCTAACTTCTCAACAAAATCTACATGTAAGCTTATATTTATATTAGATAATAAATTATGTATTAAAATATTTTAGATTTTATTGTCAGTTATTTTACGGAAAGTGAAGTTATTAAATTATATTACAGTGTTATTATGCTAGTGAAAATGATACGTACATAGGTTCATTGTCATTGGAACTATCTCAAGTTCAATATGAAGTTTAGTCGATAATCCTTACTGATATTATATTTGGTTCAGATTCTTCTTCGTCTTTCGTGTGGTTTAATCGATAATTCTTCCTGATATTATATTTGGTTCAGATTCTTCTTAGTCTTTCGTGTGGTTTAATCGATAATCCTTACTGATATTATATTTCGTTCAGATTCTTCTTCGTCTTTCGTGTGGTTTAATCGATAATCCTTACTGATATTATATTTGGTTCAGATTCTTCTTCGTCTTTCGTGTGGTTTAATCGATAATCCTTACTGATATTATATTTGGTTCAGATTCTTCTTCGTCTTTCGTGTGGTTTAATCGATAATCCTTACTGATATTATATTTGGTTCAGATTCTTCTTCGTCTTTCGTGTGGTTTAATCGATAATCCTTACTGATATTATATTTGGTTCAGATTCTTTTTCGTCTTTCGTGTGGTTTAATCGATAATCCTTACTGATATTATATTTGGTTCAGATTCTTCTTCGTCTTTCGTGTGGTTTAATCGATAATCCTTACTGATATTATATTTGGTTCAGATTCTTCTTCGTCTTTCGTGTGGTTTAATCGATAATCCTTACTGATATTATATTTGGTTCAGATTCTTCTTCGTCTTTCGTGTGGTTTAATCGATAATCCTTACTGATATTATATTTGGTTCAGATTCTTCTTCGTCTTTCGTGTGGTTTAATCGATAATAATAATAATAATATTTGGATGACTTGAAAAATCACCTCAAGAGCGCTGTACAAATAACAATACATTTCTACAATCTTACTTCTAACTACAGACTAAAGAAACAAAAAAACACCTATGGCCAAAACATTGCATCCATCGGTTCTTCGATCAGTGATACAAAACTATATGTACCATGCATCTGATCAATTAACGCGATGCTGCCTAAAAATGTACATGTATTTTTTGTTTCTTTATTTTTTTAATATTTTTTTTTATTTACGAAAATATACAGGACCATACTTACCTGGTAGGTCACTTGAGATAAACAATGATATATGGTCAAAATTAACCAAAAAAAAATCAAAAACTTGAAAGGAGAGTATTACGATAAAAATGGCGTTCCTTACTTTACTTCATAGATAGTACATAATACCATATACTCAAATATAAATAAAAATCATCTAAATAATTAAAAACTATAGCACAAATTACATTAACAAGAAATCTCCCTTGATTATAAGGAATGTTAAAAAACTAACGAAAAAGATTAAAAATACTTGCGCTTCCATTTAGTTTTAACGGTCTCCGAGGTCGAGAGATAAGGTTAGTCTTAGTTAGTTAGTAGCGTCCTCGTGTTAGACAACCATTCAGAATTGAAACGTTGCTTGAAATAACTTTAGCCGTGTTTGGTGACCATATCTGAATAGCCAGGTACTTCCCCACTTTCCTTTTCCCCACCTCCTTTGCCTCCCCACCATTTTCGGCCTCATAACATACCCCAATTCGGGGTGCCATAGTCTCACGGGCTCCAGTTGGTTGAGAGAAAAATATACGAAAACATGGAAAATTGAAATGCTGCAAAGGACTAAATGTTAATTGTTCAGGAGAGCGAAAAGATTTTTTTTTTTCAAAAAATTATATCTGCTATTTTCGTAGACCTATAATTGTGATTTTTTATTATAAAAAAATATTGAATAGGTCTTAAAGAATACTCAACACGTTTTTGTAAATTTCTATAATATCAGAAAAAAAACTTCAACGCTTGTCGTAAAAACGAAATTATTTTTCTAGAAATATTTCCACTACGCAGATCAAAGAGAAAAATAACATATTTAACTAATTTTTGGATTTATTGTCCTCTAAAAGCATTTTAAATTTCCGTGACCGATATTAAACGATGGAAATAACGAAAAAAACTTTTAGTTGTAATTGCATTAAATCGAAGAATTAAGTACTAAACGATCAATAGTAATTGGATATTACACATTTCCTTGGTGCATTAAACGATCATACGTCAGATGTATTGTAACGAGTAATCAAAAGTTCCATCAAAAAATTATTTTGTCAAAGGGGATGACAGGATGTAGAATCCGGTCCATTATTTATCCGACATTTTTGGACCAAATAAGAATTGCAGCGGCTGTTCTTTTAGCTCAAACTATAAAAAAGGGACACTCTAAAAGGGCGTCCATTACGCCGGTCGCGGAGATACGCCTTTTCATCAGTTTGCTGCCTACATTGCTTTTACTAACGAAAATCAGACGAACTTCCGTTGCAAACGTAGTTACAAAAACTATCAAAAGAGAGTTATTGAGAAAGCTCTACCAGGCAAACATACAGAGCTAATAAAACTTAGTTATTCGGCAGATTTTGGTTTGTTCCGAATATGGTTGGCGATAATCCTAACTGATATTACGTTTGGTTCAGATAACAACTTATCAAGAAACCATACACAGATATTATTTAGGTAATTGAAATGCGCTTAGATAAAACAACCTACGTAAAGAAAAAATCGTGAAATTAAAGTAATCGATATTATTAGATAATACAATCATTATTTATATTATGATGACATAGATTATCAATTAAGAAGTCATTATTTTGTGTTTCGTTAAAGTTAAGTGAAATAAAAATATTTGAACTAGTGCTGAAATAACGAAATAACGAAATAACAAAACGCAAATAACACGCCTAAAAATTAGATAGGCCTAGAGGAAAACAATTTACATCAGGGCCTATGTCATCTTTGCTATATGGAGGGTCTCTATGAGGGGAGAAAGGACTGAACATGGGTCTTGACGAGAACCATGTTGTAGAAATGAGGAAACAGATAACAAACACAGGAAACATACGAGAAAACTAAACGCCGAAAATCACACTAGTTTCACAAATTATTAAATTGAAATATCGGCAAATAAAAAGAGTGTTGAAACTCGGTGAAACCGGATAGTATTTACTAGTTTACTTAGGTTTTGGTACACAACATGCTTAGGACTTTACATGACACCTATATTTATACATTTTAAATTTATTACTTTGAAAAATATTACAAATTATTTATTTTAGTTATACAGACCTCACTCACCTCACTAGGTATTATAAGTACCTGATTTGAGTTCTACACATTACAATTATTATTATTTTACATTATGATTTGAACCCCTAATCTGTAAATAAACAAAGAGTTGTTGAGAGTGTGTTTCTTTTGTTAAAATTGCGTAGTGTTTGTTCATGGTAATGGCATATTATGTTTTTTTTTTATGAAATCTCTTCTTTTTTGATTTTAATTTAAATTTATTAATTTGTTTTTAATTCTAGATTTTTGTGTTTTAATAACGACCGGAATAATATTTTACAATTTTGGTCCTGAGCATTACTGCGCCCTTTGTCCAAAAGTAGTATAAATTGTTTGTAGTTTAAAAAAAGTAGTATTTTATTTGTAGTTTGGATAAAGTAGTATTCATTGTTTGTAGTTTGAATAAATTAATATTTTGTGTGCAGTTTGGATAAAATAGGTATTGTTAATTGCGTTTTGGTAATTGGATAAAATAGTATTAATTGTTTTAGTTTGGTAAATTAAAGTTGTTGTATGTATAAAGTAGTATTCATTGTTTGAATAAAATAGTGTTTTGTTTGTAGTTTGGAAAAAGTACGTAGTATTCATTGTTTGTAGTTTGGATAAAGTAGAATTTTGTTTATAGTTTTGATAATGTAGTATTCATTGATTGGATAAAGTAATATTCATGGTTTTTAGTTTGGATAAAGTTGTACTCATTGTTTCTGGTTTGTGTAAGATAGCACAAATATATATCTATATAAAATAGTATTTTGTTTGTAGATTTTAAAAAGTGGTAATCATTGTTTGTAGATTGAATAAAGTAGTAATCATTGTTTGTAGATTGAATAAAGTAGTAATTTGTTTGCAGTTTGTATAAAGTAGGTAGCATTCATTGTTTGTAGTTTGCATAAAGCAGTATTATTTGTTGTACTTTGGATAAAGTAGAATTTTGTTTGTAGTTTTGACCAAAGTATAGTATTCATTGATTGGAAAAAGTAGATAATATTGGTTGTTTTTAGTTTGGATAAAGTGATACTCATTGTTTATTTACGTATGATGATGACACATGATTTGGTATATACAAGTTTGGACTAAACACTTTGTTGGTTGTATTACTGAGAAAAAACTTTTAAACTTAAAAAAAAAGATATAATGTTTACGTAAATATTATGCGCAGGTACCTAAGTATAGAATTAGGACACTGCATAACAAGAAAATTTTGTTTGGAAACGATAGCAAAAATCTACAAAAGGATTTCATACAAATATAATCATAACTATTACTTTATCTTGTATTACTAAAACTCGGAATTTCGTATTGGCTTACGTGCGTTTTCAAAGATACTTTTGCGTAGGTATCCAAAAAATTTCCGATAATATTTAGGATTTAACGATAATAATAGCTAAAGCTGGTTTGAAATGGCCAGTATTTCTTAACTAATAAATGTAATACCACACGTTTAAGTTAGCCATTATGAATAAATATTAATAAATTGATTTGGCTCATAAAAAATTATTCGCCGTAAACAAGTTTATTTAAATTTATTCATAAACATATTAAGATTTTATTTAATTACCTTTAAGGTAGATATTTTATTAACAAAATAAATAAAGTGCGAAATTTATTATAATTTTAACTATTTCACGCATACACATATCATTTATTAGAAAAAATACTCAAGGAAAAGTTGGTGCTGACGGGATTTAAACTTTCTCTCTCTGGACATCTAAGCTATCACCTTAACGGTACATTCAAATCCCGACACTCAGAGTGGAAGATACTGTCAGTATCGCCCTGGTGTAAGACCACCATTCAGAATTGAGACGTTGCTTAATAATGGCTTTAGCCGTGTTTAGTGTCTAGATCTGAATAGCCAGGTACTTTCCTACACTCCTCTTCCCCATCTCCTTCCCTTCCCCACTTTCCTTCAGCCTCACAACATACCCCAATTGGGGATGCCATAGTCTCACTGGCTCCAGGCGGGAGCAGTTGGGACTCTTGTGAGGTATACTCTATAAAAAAAAAAAAAACTTCCAATAACTGTGTTTCACATGTGTTTAAGTTTTTTAGGGTAATTATTTTAGTCATGGTTTATAGATTTTTTCTATATTGAATTATGAGCAGGTGTGAAGTAATATTATTTTTAATTAATTTATTATTTCAAAATTGAAATTTTTATACGTATATACGTATATGTATTTCTTTTGTTTATATTTGTTACAGTTTTCCTTATTTTTACTTACTAAGGGTGTACATTGGAAAGGTAAATTTCTGATATTCTCTCTAATTATTTGTCAACAAAAATATAATTATGCTGGAAAGTAGATTGACAATATATTTGTTTTTGAAATACTTTCAGCTTCACAAATCCTACAATTATAATATCCCGTGATTTTTTTCGGGTCTTTGCTAGTACCTGTAATATATTAATGTGGACATTATAAAGTTTAAATATACCTAAATCACGAGTATAAAATTTAGACAGTACAGCACAAGAGCCCCATCTGCTTCTAACTGTCTGGAGCCAAGTAGACGGTAGTGGGAGTGGAGGGAGATGACCTGGCTATTTAGATCTGGTCTCCAAACACGACTAAAGCCATTTTAAGCAACGTTTCAATTCTGATTGGTCGTCTCACACCAGGACGATACTGAGAGTATATTTTACTCTGGAACGTGCCGCAAAAATATCCTATAATATTTTTATAGAATTAAATTGTGAAACCGGGCTAAAGCCATTTTAAGCAACGTTTCGATTTTGAATGGTGGTTTTACGAAGGCTATACTGAATTTGTTCGTTTTCACAACCATGCTAAAGCTCTTTCTTACAAACTAAATAAGAGTGAGACAAACGATGTACGCATGAATGCATCCCCCAAAGGAAAAATGCATCTCCAGCTTCAACAGAATGTTCAACTTCGCCTTCAACATTTCGAGAATATTTTTTGTTTTTTTCCACCTTGTCATCGCTTGGGTTTGTTTGAACATTAGAGCGCTGTAGGCGGATGCTGGATCAGTGATACAGTTAAATTGTGGCAATGTCGAAAAGGTTGAAAGATTTAAATACCTCGGCAGCGTTCTCATGAAGACTCTTGACCCAGATGTAGAGGTTAAGTGCAGAATTGAAGCAGCAAGAACTGCATTCAGTAAAATGAAATCTCTCTACTGTAATGACAATATCAATTTAAAACTAAGGCAGAGAATGTTAAAATGCTATGTGTTGTCGGTCATGCTGTATGGATGTGGGACATGGACTTAAATACCATGAATAGGTTAGAGGCTTTTGAAATGTGGCTTCACCGGAGAATGCTCAAAGTCCCATGGACTGACATGATCACCAACATAGAAATTCTCAGGTGGGCTAGAGCAGAAAGAGAACTACCCACAATAGTAAAAGTCAGGAAAATTTCATATCTGGGTCTCATACTTCGAGGGGAGAAATATCACTTCCTCCAACTAATATTAAAAGCCAAGACAAATTTCTTTTCTGCGAAATGTACGATAGTGGACCGGTATTAGAAGTGTGGAGGAGCTATTCCGGGTAGCGCAAGATAGAGAAATATTCACCAGAGTGATCGCCAACGTCGGGGGGACCTGATAAGGCACATGAAGAAGAAGGCGTGTTTACAAACATGACGCGTCTATTTTTTATTTTTTATAGAGAATACCTGACAAGAGTCCCAACTGCTCCTGTCTGGAGCCAGTGAGACTATGGCATCCCCAATTGGGGTATGTTGTGAGGCGGAATGTAAGTGGGGAAGGGAAGCAAATAGGGAATAGGAAGGTGGGGAAGTACCTGGCTATTCAGATCTCGTCACTAAGCACGGCTAAAGCCATTATTAAGCAACGTTTCAATTCTGAATGGTGGTATTACACCAGGGCGGTACTGAGAGTATCTTCCGATCTACGCATCATATTTTTACAGAGCTTCGAAATATTGCCGTTTTGCAATAAAATCCAAACAAATGGAATATTTCTGAATGTATCTAAAAATTAAAAGCTTTGGAAAGGTGATGACTTTCACGATTTTCACGATGCGCTTTCAAATTTTATGATTCAAAATAAACATATAATATTTGAAATATTTTGCGTGCAAACATAAAAAAGATTTAAAAATGACTCACCTTACATTTTTGCTAACCAAAATTACTGTTAATGAAAAAAAGTACATATTTTATTAGAAAAATGTGTTATAAATGTTATCATCACCTCACTTTCTAGTCGTTTGATGTAAAATAATTAATAAAAAATTCTCAAAGATTCATAATTGATTTTCAAATTGCGGTCGGAAACTTTGGATTCATGAATGTGTACATTTGAATTACTTTGCAGTTATCTTTTAAATTTCAAAATAAAGCGTGATATTTTCTCTTTCTAGCACCGCTTAGATCATACCTCTAACCATGATTATAAGGGAGACACAACTATTTCTAAGAGACCTAATAAGTACGCTCATTCCACATAACCTCAAAAACTCATGCCATTTATTCATATTATGACATTCATATGAACATTTCCCTTCCCCTGCCTTCTCCGCTTCACCAGGGTGTTGTCGTGTTTTAAATCGACCACGGAAAGCATGTTTGTAGGGTCACGCCCCTGTTGACGATGTTGTAAGTCATGTGGAAGCAGAATGTTGTCGCAGGAGACGACAATATTGAATGAGACCCCGCTTAAGTGAAACATCTCAAGATGTTTTGTATTATGTAGAGCGGATGGGAGGAAGAAAGAAATGTTAGAATAATATCAAAAGTCAATATGTAAATTATTTTGTTACCTACAAAGTTTAATAATCGCTGCCACTTTCCACGATTTCAAATATTAACACTTTTTATAAATAGGTACTTAAAACAGTCGTAAAATATAGCATTTACGAGAAAATAGTATGCGTGTTAATTCGATTTCACGATAGTGTCTTAATCAGTATTATTATATATGGGACTTGTATTTTATTTTATATATTTCACAGTTTAACGACTTCAATCATTTTTTATTTTTGTAATAGCTCTTAACCCAATTAATTTTTCAGACGGCCAAATTCCGCAAGAAAAGGAGAAAAATGATGAACCCTCATGGCTTCACTCAATAGCGAGCGGTATCGTCCTTTCGATTGGCGCCGCTTTAGTGATACTCACAGTATTGAAAAATATCATGACGTGGTAAGAAACAATTTAACTCTTTGGGTTCAAAATTATTCCATTTAAGCTAATATCCCAATATCCTATGATCTTAAGAATCCAATATTATCCGAGGTATTTGAAAAAATTATGTTCAAGTGGACGCGGGTTCAAATTTCGAAGTGCGCTAGTATTTTTTTTTTACGTACCTACTAACACAATTAGTACATTTATTATATATTATTTGAGGCCCTTTCAGAATCGGCCTGGTGAAAGGTCTTTCATCATGGTGGTCACCATTCCGAACCGAAACATGGCTTGAACCTTCCTTGAGATCTAAATATGCAAGTCCTTCCAAACCTATTTTTTCCCCATCTTCTTCCCATCCCGACTATTACTTCAGCTTCATAGTCCCATTTGCTCAAGATGGTTGAGAGCACTTCAGATACTTAAATGGTTTTCACATAAAAAAATAACAAAATATCGAAATATTCCAACATGCCAATATCTAAATTTCCCAATTTCCTAAAATCACTGACTTAATTTGGAAAATCATGAAAATCACTGCAAATCTAAAAACTGTTTCACGTTTTTCACACTGTAACACAACTGATGTCAAATTATGCGTCTGAGACTCGAATTTTTCTGAGATTTCCAAAAAAAATGTGGCCAATTTTAATCCTGATTTATTTTTGGTGTATTTATTATTATTATTTTTTTCTTTATTTATAATAATATGTTTTTTTACACTGTTCTTACATTTTTTCGACTACTACCGTAGGTATTATGTGCAATTGTACTCATCCTACAATAATTGCTGATGATCGACACTGCCATTCGAAACATTGGGTAAAAAAGGAGGAAGCGCTTAGCGCACCACGGCATAATCCGCATAATAATTAAAAAATGATAATACTACTTTTGGTCGTGAAAATCTCAATCATATCAGAACATAATTTTATTAATGTTTGTAAACATAAAAAAATCTAATCTTTAAGTATCAATAAAATTATTTTAATCTATAGGCCCCAAAATAAAGGTTACGTATTTTGAATTGAATGACAAAGGCATGTGATATTTTTTTAAATTCTTGATGCTTTTCACAAAAAAAAATATACTCACATACTGCGGGCAATGAATAAAGAAAATACCTAAGATAAGGACTTGACATACTGATCCAAATACATACCGTAAAACGGTTATATAAAAATGGCGTTACATTCAAATGGTTTCCATGGTTTTTATTCAGTTTATATAAGCGTCTCCGCCCACTGAGGCAACTGAAAACTCTCAACTGCCAACTGTCTTTGTATGACAATGTGATGGCCCGCACACTACACAATCACTCAAACACCCGTTGTCGATGGTAAGGCAAGCGGTGACTTGCGATTTGCACTGCTGATTGCCCTGGCCGGCCGTTGCTAGTTGCCAGCTGTCAGCTGATTGTTCTTCGTCTAACAAGCTTTTTGATCAAGACAGAGAAGAAGAAGTATTTAATAATATGGGTTTCATTTTGGCGGCCATTTTTGTATAAATGTCAGAATGTTTAAGGCGCTCCGCCCACTGAGGCAACTGAAAACCAACTAAAACCGGCTGTTTTCTCTGTCTTGATTGGTCAAAAAGCTTGTTTAACCATAGATGAAGAACAATCAGCTGACAGCTCGCAACCTAGCAACGGCCGCCCAGGGTAATCAGCCGTGACAGTCGCAAGATGGTCGCAAGATGGTCGCAAGTCACCGCTTGCTTTACCATTGACAACGGGGTTTTGTGTGATTGTGTAGTATGCGGGCCATCACATTGTCATACAAAGACAGTTGGCAGTTGAGAGTTTTCAGTTGCCTGAGTGGGCGGAGGTGCTAATTGGTATACCAAGTCCTCTATTTGCGTATTTTATTTAGTCATTGACTGCTGGTCAATTTCAGGCTCCTCCTTTCTCTTTAAAAATGTCGACTTTATTATTTTATTTGATTTTAAAATGAAAGTTTTTGCAGTGATAAAATATTACACAAACATTGAATATACGAGTACATAATTTTTTTATGGCGAGTCGAATAGATAAATGTAATAAAATATGAATTATTTATTTTATTTAAAAAAAATTTCACACTTGTTTTTTCATAATTCATTATTTTAGAAGACACACTAATCACAATATTTTAAAGAGGTCGTTTTATTGTGAAAAGCAATCGTAATAAATATTATCTACCTATTTTAAAAGTTAAACAAATTTCAATTAGTCTAAGTATCTTTTAAGCATGTTAATTTTCATGTGAAGATTACGGTTAAAACGCGTAAATATCCAGTCATTAGCTGAGTAAACAAAAGATAAGTAAAAGTATTCACCTCACCCGATTTTTTACTTTATATTGTTTTAAAATCATATGTAGATACAAAGCTGTATCCTAACATATTTGTATTTTTTGATATTAATGAATTGAACATTTTTGTAACAATTTTTGGTGGAAATGTTTTATTGTACCTGAATTTCCTCTGGCAATTCATCAAAGATCTTCATAACCTCGTAAATCAACAACTTGATTTATTTTCTAGAGGAAGTTTAATTTGATTTCTATGCGTGTTTGTACTGTTTTCAATTTTTCTTAGAAATTCAGGTGAATTATGTAAGGCCATTGATTATTTTGAATATTAAAAATATAGTACAAATATAATTTTTTTTTATCATTATCTAAATTAATTAATTTTCCACATTATTAATAAAAACGTAACCGAATAAGTTTTCGTAAGTAGGAGATTTTGTGCTTTAAAGCAGTTTTCACGGGCCTAATACTTTATTTTTTTCTTGAATATTCTTATTCTTCCAAAGATTGCGATTTTTTGTAATTTAAAAAAAAATTGTTAATGAAGATAAAAATCTGAAACAGAAAAATCAGAAAAAAGACACACCTGGGACTCGAACCCAGGACCTTCGGCTTTCCGGGCCGTGGTTAGCTCAGTGGCGATGATGTATCCGTATCTTTTTCTGATTTTTCTGTTTCAGGTTTTCGATTGAGTTTCACTAATATTATCTTCATTAATTAAAATATTATAATAGGTTTAACTCATTATGTTAAAAATGAAACTCTTCGTGTTTAGGAGATAGTCAGTTTGAAGTTTAGTAATACTCCTAAATATTTTTCAAACAATTCCTTCAAAACGTCATAGTCCATCAATTTAAAAATCCATCAATCGTAAAATTCTCAAAATATGTAACCAGCAGTTTTAATGAATAAAGAAAAATTAAAAAAAAAAAAATTTGATTTCGGTGGAATTACTCTTGTTCCATTTTTCATTTATTTCGATTTAATTTATACATTAATAGGCCATGTTTAGATTAATCACGAGTTCACAATCTTCAAGTGTTTTGTATATCATCTGCGTTGCCAAAAATTTTTAATATTTCAATATTATTACACTATTACCGTATCGTTAATGTTAATTATAAAAAAAGTCAAAGAACAGGCCCTTGGGGTACTCCCGAGAAATTATTAATTAGGAATTAATTTTTAAAATGATTAATTTACTAGATATAAAAGATATTATAACCCCTTACATAATCTGCTCTCGTGTCTTAATAATTAGCAATAAGTAATTAGTTAATAAGTCAAGTGTATAATTTTCTTATCTTAATACTGCGTAATTCTATTAATTACAACTCGAAAACCACACCATTCATTCCTGTTATTCTACGTGCTTTTATGAACGAACAAATATACTTATAAACTCGACATCTTTGTTAGTCTTATATTTCATAATTTGTTTACTTTTTTCATTTGTTTCACTAATCTGTTACATATCCATAAAACACATTTATATGTATAATAATCCTCATATTCGTTGCTTGCGCAACTCTGTTACCTGTATTTATTTCACGTGTTCCTTAGTCCACTATTTGACTAGATAATAAATTATGATTTAATGGTTTTTTGTGGGTTCACTCGCATAATATAATATGACAATTATATGTTCAGTTAAATAATAAAAAATAATAACAGTATTAGTAGGCACCATAATGAACGTAGGTTGGTATATACGTATATAATATATTAAAAAAACACCTTTATTAAACTAGATTGCAGAAGAGCTTTTTTTTTCATAATAAAAATGTTCATACACTTACCGTATCTCATTTCCCCTATTCTTATCTTTGCACATGCAGTGCATAGCCTCTACCATAGCAATTCACTACCATAAACGTGCGTGTGTGTGTGTATTGTGCGCGTGTGTACTAATACTTTTGAAGTTTTCATATTATTATTTTTCCCGTGGAATTAAATTTGATATCTATTTTATTACTCTAACGTCTGTCGGAGACAAACCTCACCCCATGAACCCGGGCACCCCTGCTAATTTATCAAACGTAGCAAACCACTTGCGTTCATTTATGGCAGGGGCGTTGGTTATCCAATACATGGTATGGGAGAAGAAACATTTTTATCTTTCGTTCATTAATAAGAAGATTTATACTGTAGCGAAAACGGTTGCTCTTATTGTTCACGGTGTTAATGTACAGAATGTCTAATATTATAATATCGAAATATTAAATGTAAGTGTTCTGTAGTTTTATGCTGATAGTTGTTAGTTTTGCAATAGGGCAAAGCCTTATAAATGGTCACCAACACTTAAACTTGGCGAAGTAGAACCAAAAGCCGCCCGCCCGCGGTTATTTTGTCCCGGTGACTAGCTGTCAGTGGATCGACAGATTATCTTTCCGAGGAGCCGGCTATTTTTGGAACCAGTTCCTACTGGATTTAAAGTAAGAGTTGACTGAATTGTAGGTATTTACTTTGACTTTTTTCAGTTAAGGCGTAATATTATTTTACATTCGCTCCACACAGGAGGCCCCGAGGAAGACAATTTCTCCGGGGCCTATGTCATCTTTGGGGTTGCTGTGTGGAGGCCCTTTTTAGAGAAATGAAGGAGAGGAAGTTTTGGGAAGGAAAAATGTATGAAGGGTGGATAGGAATCTGGGGGTCAATATGTCCAGGAGTGATGGACGTATCAATCTTTACCCCCACTGCGCTACGAGGCGATGGGTCGAGAGAGTCCAGTTAAAGAGATAAAATGTCTCCCATCAACCAGTCTCTTCCCATCCGGCTCACCACGCAGTCGGTGGGCAAACGCATGTGCCGCTAAGTCCTAGACAAACCTCACCCCATGAACCCGGGCGCCCCTGCTGAGTCGCCAAACGTAGTGAACCACTTCGGGTAATCTATGGCAGGGGCGTTGGTATGTTACATACATACGTTTTCTATGCGGGTGCTGTAACCATTATATAAAGCATATTTAATCATGTCCTTGTGATATATCAACTAATTACGAAATCAGAAATTGCATAAAATATCTTATCATTTTTATTTTATCTCTTGCTGCAGATAAATATTTCCCCGCTGTTTCTACACGCGGTCAGGTCTTATCTGATAAAATCAGTGATTGCGAAGGTCATTAGTATGAGCTATATGGGATCAAGGCTAAGATGACGCCGCTGCAAAAAAGTAATCTTATAATAATACAATTTAAAGCAGTTCAAATAAATAAATTAGAAAAACGCATAATGGCTTTATATGACTAATCGTGCATCACTGAATACGGGATACTTCATACATACATCAGTATGTAGGGATACATCAGTTCTATCCAAGGTGATGGAACGGGTGATTAACGACAAACTGCTCACATATCTCGAGAAGAACAAAATTATTGACGACCGTCAATACGGATTCCGGCGGAACCGCTCGTGCGGTGATCTTCTCGCGTATGTGACACATGTTTGGGGGCGGTGCCTGGAACGTTTCGGTGAGACCCAAACGGTCGCACTGGATATTTCCAAGGCTTTTGACCGGGTCTGGCACCGAGGACTTGTCAACAAACTGCCTTCTTACGGACTTCCCGCATCCTTGTGTACGTGGATTGCCGGCTTTTTGAGGGAGAGGTCGATTCAGACGGTTGCTGATGGCTTCACCTCTTCCTCGCACTCGATAAATTTGCTACAGGAAACTTTGGTTTCATAGAGGTGCACATTAAAATTTATATACCTACGGTTAAATTCTACATTTGAATATGAAGCGTGGGGTTTTTCTTTCTATAAAATTTTTAGATTATATTTATCACCATGACAGTAAGGGAGATACAATGATTTATATGAGACCTATGTGAGCTGGGACAATTTTTGTCTTCTGTGATTAAACGGGTTTTTGAAAAACTTGTTTTCGAAAAACCGCAAAAGGGCCAAAATTTTGAAGATATCGGATTTCTCTTGTATTTAATTGGGAGCCACTTGCTATCTGAAATTAATAAAAATAACAATATGTTATATTTTCTAAAAGCTGAGTCTATTTTAATCTTGCCTAGTTTCCTAAAAACGCGCAATTTTATCAGAACGTTCTGCATGAGTCATGCGGTAAATTTACGACTTTTCGATATCAAACCAGAAACCGGCAAATTTGTGTACAATCATGATGATTTTGTTTGTTATCAGGCTTACGCAGAGACACTGGGGGAATTCGGAAGACGTTTGGCAAGCTCGGTGGGATTCCGTGTTAGATATTATTGGTAAGTAAGTTTAGTTTCTTATATTATCGTTTTTTAAATCCACCTGTAATTCAACGTAATGGATAAAAAATTCATTCACACTTACGTAACTTTTGTTTATTATTCTATAGTTGACGCACTATAGTCAATTAATCATAAAAAAATATTTATAATTATTTGTATGTTATAGTATCATAGTGAATTCCATTATGGGAGGCGAACCAATTATTGGATTACACGGAGAAAAATGTTATTCTAAAATACGACCATTTTATTCGTAAAAACGGTTAAAAACGGGACTGAAGTTCTTACGAACAAATTAACAGGGTTTCAATGTTTATTGGCGGGAACGTGTAAGAATAATTTGTTGGTATACGTAATTTCGTACGTATACCGACAAATTATTCTTACATTTTTCCTCCAATAAACATTGAAACACTGTTAATTTGTTCGTAAAAACTTCAGTCCCATTTTTAACCGTTTTTACGAATAAAATGATCATATTTTAGAATAACATTTCTCTCCGTGTACCAATACCTCTGCCATAGGTCACCTTAATTTGGTTATTTAGCAAGGTTCCCGGGATCATAGGGTAAGGTTTGTTCGGGTCTTGGTGGCGGATGCATCTGCCCAACTGCTGCTCGGTCGGATCGAGAGAGACCGGTTAAGAGAGATTTTTTTGACGAAATGTCGGACTATCTCGACCCATTGCCTTGAACCGCAGTTGGAGGGATTGGTTCATGCATCTATCACTTCTGGACACACTGATACCCAGATTCCTTCCCACCCCTCTCACCTTTTCCTTCCTAGAAATCCTCACCTCCATTTTCCTTAAACATATCTTCCACACAGCATTCCTTAAGATGACATGGGACCTGATGGAAATTATTTTCCTCAGGGCCTCCTGTGTGAAGCAAGCTGTTTGTGTAAAGTTTGGCTTTTGAAGCGGCTAATGAGTTTAACTGAGGATTTCAAACACAGGCTAAAATTATTCAAGCGACGTTTCAAAAGCTCGGTTGGAAGGTTATCAAAATCCGCGATATTATTATTTTGATATTTGCTGCATCAAATTCCAAAAAAAAGTTTATTTTACAAAAGAAAGTACAAAGGGTTGTCCGTAATCCTATTTCTTACAGCTAACCCATTTAACAAGACGTAGAATACATATATATGTAATATTATTGGGGTGTTAAAATGCCATTTTGTTGAGGTGTCATGGAACCCGATCGAATATATACATACCAATTCACAACTAATTTCAATTTGGCATGTCAAAATGGGTGCAATTTTATTGGTCCATCGTAATAAATAAATTTCAATAAAATATATAAATTTGTTTTAGACCACTATAAATTTTAATTACACTCTACCGGTTTCGGAAGAACCCTTCCTTCGCCAGGAGAATATTAAAACTAACCTATGATACCAAATATTGATAGATATATACCATACATTTAGGTGCTGGGGGGGGGGGGGGGGGGGGGGGGGTAATTGCAGTGTAATTAAAATTTAAAGTGGTCTAAAACAAATTTATATATTTTATTGTAAATTATGGCGAACCACAAAGTTAATGCTTATTGCGAACATGTAAATAAATTTCATTTGTCGTAAACATTCTAAAAAAATTTGAATAAATAAAATTTAGAGTTTTCCATGAAATTATTACATCAAATATGTGCATGTGCATGTGCATATTTTTCCTAGTCTTTTATTATTTATTACCTAAGTGATATTTATTTGATTCTTCCAGGTGATCATCCATTTACTCTATGGGTAATAGTCCCGAATCTCTTGATTTTCGTCGTCTTTTGGACCGTGGGTGGCTTCTACACCTTCCTAGATGTTTACAACCAACCAGCATTCTTGAGAAAGTACAAAGTTCAACCGGGAAGCAATGAGCCAGTGGATATCTCTAAATTACCAAAGGTTACTTGACTGGAACGGATTTATTATTTATTTAATTATCATCAGTCCTTTCTGTCCACCTATCCAGTGATGTACTCGTATTCACTGCTTCACTTTTCTCCGCTTTCAAATCAACTTCTGTTTTCATGAACTTTTTAAATCTTCTCCAGCTTTTAGTTGCTCATTTTTGGTGTAGGTTTTAGGTATAGCAGATTGCTTTTTACTTTTGCCCGAAATCAACTCTACACATTCTAGAAATATCATCGTATCATAATACCATGCAGTCTCTTGGATTAGTTCATTTTCGATATTTGCAACTGTTATTACATTTTATATGCACTTTTCTGTTACAAAATAATATAAAAAGAACAAAAATAATTACACAAGAGATAGTAAGTGGGAACCGATAAATTTTTAATACAATGTTATTTATGCATTGAAAATGGAGCCGATTGAATATTAGTTCCCGCGTTCATTCAAATATTATAGTTTTATTTATCTGAAAACGCGTGACGCTGAAAGTGAACGCAAGAATTAATAGTGCAATTAAAAAAAGTTTTATGTTTACCTTAAAAATCTTAAGCGCGCCTTCCACTGCGAGCGAAGCGAACTTCGTACGAACTTAGCTCGATTAGCAAACGTCAACTGCATACTAGTGCTTCCATCAGGAACGAGATGCGAGCGAGTTAAAATAGGTTCGAACGAGCCCGCTCCGCTATGCGAGCGGAACAAACTTCGTACGAACTTAGCTCGACTTAGCAAACGTCAACTGCATACTAGTGCTTCCACCAAAACGAGGTGAGCGAAGCAGGTGGAACGAGTTAAAATAGGTTCGACTGAGCCCGCTTGTGCACACCATCGGCAACTAGTTTCTAGCGAACTTCGCTCAAGAACTATCAACAATTCAGTTGACTCTACTGCGTTTTTTAGAAATGCAGGTGTTTATTAAAGCCTTTCGGCAATTTTATTGTTTATGGGATAAAACTAGCTTTGATTAGCAAGGATAGCTTGGAAAACCATCATTGAGATGTAATTGCCAGAAATTAGAAAGTGAAAAAAAATTAAGCAATATTAAACAATTTCGTTGTTTGTTTTTGGGGTGTTATGCCGTGTTGTGCTACCTCCTTCTTTAGCCGACGTTTCGGACAGCGTTGCAGTGTCCATCATCAGGGCAGATCCGTCGATGTGAATTTGTAGTGTTAAGTGTGTGCTTATTTAGTTGGAAGCGATACCGTGCCGTTAGCCTTATTTCAGAAGAAAGTGAACTACTTTGAAAGGGAAATTTGGTGAAAGCGCAGTATTTACGTTAGCCTGGGGCCCGTCCACGGAGAAATGTAACGAAATTTCCAAACGAAAGTAGTGTCATCTTGTGGCGAATTCTAGAAATAGAAAAAAAACCAATCTGAAGCGAATGTAGCCAATATCAAGGTATAAACAAATGGTTTTATACTTTTGTATTGAATTATTATATGTTATTAAAGTATACTTAGACATGGTTTTTTGCGATTAGCTTTTAGATTAGATTTTATTATTGATGATGGACACTGCAACGCTGTCCGAAACGTCGGCTAAAGAAGGAGGTAGCACAACACGGCATAACACCCCAAAAACAAACAACGAAAATGCTTTTGGCCGTGAAAATCTAAAAACGTATCTGACTAACCTCTATGGGGAGGAAGTTCACACAATGGTACGCCGATTGGAGAATCTGAGGAAGCGAAAGAACCATTTATTGGGTAGCCTGGCTTTCCTCAAGAGATGCAAGGAAGAATCGGTCGTACCAGTACACATCCGAATTAAAAGACATATCGCATCCCGGAAAGCTGAGAGGGTTTTTCAAAGAGCTGAAGCAGCGCTACTAAGGGAGAGAATCCATAATGTGCGCAGCGAACTGGATGGAATATCTCGGGACCTTTTCGATTTACACCTGCATCTGAGTGCAATCCTCATCGAGGAAGATTGGAATAAAATTGACAATATTACTTACCAACAAGCACTAAGATGTAAGCAGTCAACGGATGCGAGACAGAAACATAAGTTTGAGAGACTCAACCAAGCCAAAAAGGGTGATCGAAAACAACTTGATCAAAATAAAGTTGTTATTAACATTTCGACCCTTGCGCTGAGCCCAGATGCAACCTCAGTGCTTGCTAAGGGGATGAACTACGCAGTTGCCCCCAAAAAGATACCTGTGGAATCTATCGTATGTGGTGTGGAAACAGCACTACATACAATGATGAAAGTACACAAAATGTCAGAATCGCAAGCAGAGAACATACGACAAGAGACTTGCCATATTTTGAAAAGGGCTGAAATACCCCGCCCAAACATCACAAAAGGAGAGTTTGCGGCCCTAAAAGAATTGCGCGCCAATGAGGACATCTTGGTTCTGCCAGCTGACAAAGGAAATGCCACTGTCGTGATTAATACGGTAGACTACATCAAAAAGATGGAAAACTTATTGTGCGATGCCGGCACTTATAAGAAAATTAAAAACAATCCCACCAACAAAATTGACCTGAAGACTAGGGAGTTAATAAAAGCTTCCAGCATTAGGAAAGAGGATCGATCTAAGCTGTTCGTAAAAGCCTCCAGAACTCCTGCCCTGTACGGTCTTCCGAAAATACATAAAAAGGATATCCCAATGAGACCAATTGTCAGTGCTATAGGTGCACCGACGTACAAACTTTCCCAACATCTTTCGAGATTGTTGCAGATGCAAACTGGAAAAACTGAATCCTGGATTAAGGATTCCGCAGATCTGATCAGCAAGCTCAAAAAGGTTAAGACTGAGGAAGGAGATATCCTAGTCAGTTTTGACGTAGTGTCCCTTTTCACAAATGTGCCACTAGAAGATTCCATGACAATGCTCAGGGAGATCTATGAGGAAGACATTTGCAAACTTTTTGAACACTGCCTCAAAACGGGTTATTTTGCATTCCAGGATGAACTTTTTGAGCAAGTGGAAGGAGTTGCGATGGGCAGTCCATTGTCGCCAGTACTAGCCAATTTTTTCATGGAGAAGTTTGAAGAAGTGGCACTAGACACAGCTTCGGCTGTTCCCAAGGTATGGTGGCGTTATGTCGATGATGTCTTCGCCATTTGGCCTCATGGAACAGAGAAATTGAACGAATTTCTGGATCATCTAAATTCACTCCATAGTAAAATTAAGTTCACAATGGAGCTGGAAAACGACGATAAAATCCTGCCTTTTCTAGATGTGGAGGTGACGCGAAAAGAAGATGGTAATCTAGGACACACAGTATATAGAAAATCTACGCACACAAATCGGTATCTACATGCCGATTCGCATCACCACCCAGCGCAGAAGAGAGGTCTTATCCATACTTTGGTGACCCGAGCGACCAGAATATGCGAAGAAACAAAACTCGGAACAGAACTTATAAAACTGACCGATGCACTGGAACGCAACGGTTACCCGACAAGGCAGACAAGGCAAATTATAAGAGCCAAATCTACACCGAAGGAAGTCAGAGTTGAACAAGAGTCAAAAGGCTGTGCTTTCCTTCCTTTCGTTCACAATGTGACAGACAGAATTGCCAGGATGTTGAGAAAAGAAAGCATCAAGACTGTCTTCGGAACCACAACCAAAATCCAAGACCTACTGAGGTCTGCAAAAACTAAGTTTCCTCTGGAAGCAGACGGAGTGTATAAACTCAGCTGTTCCGGATGTGACAAGGTTTATGTAGGCCAAACAGAGCGGACGATTTCCAAGAGGATAGCAGAACACTTTCGTGCTTGTAAACTTGGCCATCCTGATAAATCGGCAATCGCCGAGCACTTAATTGAAACCGGCCATTATTTTGGATTTGTTCCTGAGGTCCTGGGAAGACCTAAAACTTATAGATCACGCCTGATTACGGAGGCAATTGAAATCTACAAAAATCCAATTAATATTAATATAGACGACGGAGCTAAGCTCAACAGCTCTTGGTATCCGGTAATTGACGGCTACACCAAAGCTAATCGCAAAAAACCATGTCTAAGTATACTTTAATAACATATAATAATTCAATACAAAAGTATAAAACCATTTGTTTATACCTTGATATTGGCTACATTCGCTTCAGATTGGTTTTTTTTCTATTTCTAGAATTCGCCACAAGATGACACTACTTTCGTTTGGAAATTTCGTTACATTTCTCCGTGGACGGGCCCCAGGCTAACGTAAATACTGCGCTTTCACCAAATTTCCCTTTCAAAGTAGTTCACTTTCTTCTGAAATAAGGCTAACGGCACGGTATCGCTTCCAACTAAATAAGCACACACTTAACACTACAAATTCACATCGACGGATCTGCCCTGATGATGGACACTGCAACGCTGTCCGAAACGTCGGCTAAAGAAGGAGGTAGCACAACACGGCATAACACCCCAAAAACAAACAACGAAAATGCTTTTGGCCGTGAAAATCTAAAAACGTATCCAATATTAAACAATATTTTTTAAAAGATTATTTTTATTAAATTAAAGTTTTTTAAGTTTTATTATTTATCCAAAATCTTGATTTTGCACGTTTCTTTCTTCTTGCATACGTGCAGTCAGAAAAAATCATTCTGTTCACTTCGAACAACGAAGCGATACATACTGACTTGTTTTCAATGGAAGGGCTGTATCTCATTTTACGTTGAGCTCGCTCCGCTACCTCCGCTCGCCTCGCTTAGTTCTCGCACGGGTGTGGAAGGCAAACACCTATCTTCTTAGCGACTCTTTCTTGGTGGATGGTCAAATAATTCGCGCAACTACCACCCCGCTTAGCTCAACTTTTTTCCGCTCGCGGTGGAAGGCGTGATTTAGATAGTAGAAAGTATATTAAATGGTCGCCAAATTTTTTATTTAGAGATACACGTCGTATTTAATATGAACTAACAAAGTAAATAACATTAATTTTGTTGGAAAAAAAAAATTAACCCATACGAAACATGAGACAGAACCAGATAGAAAAAGTAATAGTCACAACTGGGGAACTAATGTAGTCTTGTTCTGTGTCACGTTTCGTTTAGATTTAATAAAATCATCAACTTATTCTTAAATGATAAATTACATTGATAAGTATAACCACACAAATATTCTAATAAAATTGATCAATAATTTGATTTTTACTTATTTGTGACACAAACAGGACATTTATGAAACATGCTGTTGTAATACAAAAATGAGTTTATTATTCAAAATTTAAATGTCCATGGACTAATTGTGTCTGCAGAATTCACATTCACAAAAACAAACATAGAAATATAATTTTTATTTTAAACTTAATGAGTTTCAAATTGTAAAACTCAGTCGAAAATCTGAAACGGAAAAATCCCGGATGTGACTATAGATATCTTTTCCTGATTTATGAGTTGAGTTGAGTTTGGATAATATTGTCTTCATTAATTAAAATATTACAATTTGAGGTTTAACTCAATAAGTTTAAAAAAATCATCCTAGACTTGCAGAAAAGTCAATAGATATCGCATATTAAATAAACATTGATAAATCATTGAAGAAGAAGATAACACTAATAATCTAAATTAATAAATGAAAATGAACAATTCACAAAGAGCGTCACTTTTTTCTACTTTGTTGGTAGTCCACCAATCTCTGGATAGAAAAATAGAATAGATTTAATAAATAAATTATTTTCAGGCTATCAGGGTCGTATTGTTTAATCAGATGATCGGCGTCTTGGTGAGCATGTGTGTGTATATGGTGAGACCCACAGAGTCACTCGCTCCGATCAGGCCTCTGCCCAGCTTCACCATCACCTTGCTCCATATAGTTTTGTGCGTGTTTTGCCAGGAGGTTGGATTTTACTACACTCACAGGTAAGAATCGTTATCTAAGTTTTGTTTTGTATTAGTAGTGTAATTAGTAGAGTAGTATATTAGAAGTCAGGTTGAAAACAATTCAAGCATTTGCTGTCCTCATTTCAACTCTCATTGTTTACAAATTGAAATTTTTTTTTTTTTTTTACGTTTTATTAATTTCAAAATGGGTATTCCTATTATTGAAATCAATTATGTCAATTTACGCAGTAAACTTAACTTACCAAAATTATCTGAAAGGCGAAAAATATTTCATCTCCTTTTATTATATAAAATTGTTCATTCAAGATTGCACTGCCCTGACGCTATAAATTTGCTGTCTATACATATACCTCCAAAATATACTAGACGGAATATTTTATTCTACAATAATAACTTTGATGGAAAGAACACATAGGTTGGGCAATGAACTAACTGATGTCACTAACATATTTAATTTAATCTTCGACACATTTAAAGCCAAATTACTCTACCACTTTTTAAATGTAAATAATGAATGAGAAATCATTTTATTTTATTTCGATTTTATTTTGTTTGTTTTTAATTTAATTTAATTTTATTGTTTATATTCTAGATGCAAAAACGAGTAATTAAGTAAAAATTAATGTGTTTTGATTTTTTTTCTTTTTTTTTGTTGCTCGTATTGTACCTACGAGTTCTCCAAAGTCATCAATGTGAATTTAGCATCAGATGTATTCTTATTTATTATATTGCGTTTATGATTTATTTATATATTTTGTAATCTTTTTATTTATGTTATACTGTTGTTGTTAATATGTATTCAATATGTAAAAGCCCAATAGGGCGTCAATAAATAAACAAATAAATTATCATACACGTATAAGTACAAACTTATCAGTGATAAGTTATCACTTACAAGTATAAAATTATCACGTACAAGTACAAATTTATCACATACAAGTACAAACTTATCACTTAAAAGTACAAACTTATCACATACAAGTACAAACTTATCACATAAAAGTACAAACTTATCACACACAAGTACAAACTTATCACATAATTTTATGGCTAGTATATCCCGTTCATGAAGGATTTCTTTTGATGCATTATTGACTTACGGCCGTTGTTCCCAACTTTTAGATCGATCAATATTAGTGTTCGATCAGCTAAGTGATTTGTTTAGTAACGCTCGATTCACCTGTTAGTCGGAGAGTTGGGTTGGGAAGAGTGTATTTGTGCATTTGAGGAGTGTTGAGCAAAAATTTCGGCTCAACAGTTGATCAGTAGGATTAAGAACAACGACCATTATTATTATTATTATCACACTGCTTAGCATGCTTTCATGGGAATCCCACTCCGGCGATTTACATTTTTTTTATTATCACTGAAAGTTTTTACATTTTATGATTTTTTTATATGTGAACCATATAATATATAACCAGTGAGACAATGGTATCTCTAATTGGGGTATGTTGTGAGGCTGAAAGTAGTGGGGAAGGGAAGGGAATGGGGGCTATATGCGGTGTAGTAATTAGCTATTCACATCTGGTCACCAAACACGGTTAAGCCATTTCAAGCAACGTTTCAGTTCTGAATGGTGGTCTTACACCATGGCAATACTGAGAGTATCTTCCACTCTGGAACGTGCCGGATATGTTTAATTTTTACGTGAGACAACACAATTAAATTCAAGATTTAAACCTGTGACATCTGGATTGCTAGTCAAGGATCGCTGGGCCGTTAAAATCGCGCTGAGCCTTTTTTGTGAGCGCTGTGGTCGGTCAGCTAGCTCAGATATTGTACTTATGCATAATATATATAATATATAAATAGTATACATTAATATTTTTATTTAATGTGTTTAATTTAATTTAATTTTTTTAAATGTGATAGTGAAACTCATTTATTTTTCGTAAATATAAGGCCTAGGTTTATAGATATGATATAAAAGTAGTGCTAGGGAAAAAATTGAAGAGAAAGATCAATATTCAGATTCACATTGAGACCCAAGGAAATTCTACAATTTAACATGTCAAGCTGCCATGCCGTTACTCTGTCATGCTGTCATGATGTCGTACTGTCCTGCAGTCAAGCTGTCATGCAGTCATCATGTCGTGCTGTCATGCTATCATGATGTCATGCTGTCATGCTGTCATGCTGTCATGCTGTCATGCTGTCATGCTGTCATGCTGTCATGCTGTCATGCTGTCATGCTGTCATGCTGTCATGCTGTCATGCTGTCATGCTGTCATGCTGTCATGCTGTCATGCTGTCATGCTGTCATGCTGTCATGCTGTCATGCTGTCATGCTGTCATGCTGTCATGCTGTCATGCTGTCATGCTGTCATGCTGTCATGCTGTCATGCTGTCATGCTGTCATGCTGTCATGCTGTCATGCTGTCATGCTGTCATGCTGTCATGCTGTCATGCTGTCATGCTGTCATGCTGTCATGCTGTCATGCTGTCATGCTGTCATGCTGTCATGCTGTCATGCTGTCATGCTGTCATGCTGTCATGCTGTCATGCTGTCATGCTGTCATGCTGTCATGCTGTCATGCTGTCATGCTGTCATGCTGTCATGCTGTCATGCTGTCATGCTGTAACTACGTGACATCTGTATTTTAAATATATTTGATAACCAATTTTATGATAATATGTGAATTTTCCAGGCTTCTTCATCACAAATCCGTGTACAAGCATATCCACAAGACGCACCACGAGTGGACTGCCCCCATAGCCATCGTGTCTTTCTACTGCCACCCGATTGAGCACGTGCTGTCCAACATCTTCCCCGTCATGCTGGGCCTCTTCATCGGAAACAGCCACGTGGCCACCGCGCTGTTGTGGTTCGCGCTGGTCATCACCGTGTCGCTGAACGACCATTCCGGGTATCACATGCCCTTCTCTCCCAGTCCGGAGTATCATGACTTCCATCACTTGAAGTAAGATTTATTATTTGTCAGATGCACTGCGCCTTATAACCTTATCACCCAGACCAGAGTATCATGACTTTCATGATTTGAAGTCAAATTTGTTATTGGCCAGCCACACTGCGCCTAATAACGTCATCACCTACTCCAGAGTATCATGACTTCCATCACTTGAAGTAAGATTTGTTATTTGTTAGCTGCACTGCGCCTTATAATCACCCAGTCCAGAGAATCATGACTTCCATCGTTTGAAGTGAGATTTATTATTTTTCCCGAATTTTCATGGGCTGGACTCTCTCCTTAACCTAACCCGACCTGGCCTAACCAAATACTACCTATCCTAACCCAGTCCAAAATAGTTATCACTGATTTAGAATCTATATTATCAAGAATTACATCATTCTGTCCGGACTGTCCCATATCATCTCATTCAGTTCGCAAGAATATAATTAATTTACAACAGTCACCACCTAAAAAAAGATTTTTTTATATTATCCATTTATGTTATCTTATCTCATAGATATTACCGCATGCTGTTTGTATCTAAATTATATTTATAAATTTGCAATTCTGGTGTGACAGATTTAAATTTGAGAGCGTTTAAAATCTTGATTACGAATAAATGAACCCATTGTTCGAGAACATTGTTTTTTCGTAAAAAATATTAATTTATTTTAAATATGTTCAGGATATCAGCATCTTATATCTTGCTGACAGCTGCTCGAAGATTATCTCATTATGTATGCATGTTAAATTAATGTTATCGCGCTATAATATCGTCCTCCTGCCTTCCTTCAATTCCTTTTACTCGAGGACTCGGTGCTGGTCACTTAATTATCTATCCACCTATGTTTTTGCTTCCCTCCGCTCCTTCGTCCTACAGGCTTATCATAAATAATGCACTGCTATATTCCATCCTTCCGACATGTGTTGTCCAAAAATCTCGATTGGGTTTATTTTGTTGTTGACTGCTCTGTAAATCACTGATGATCTTTGTCGTTATATTTATACGGCTACATAGACACAGTTTCTAGTATGGTTGCAAAGGTTCTGTCTTCTCAAAAATACTCGTATCCAATATTCTTTTGTTATATTTTTCCAACAATACTCTGAACAGAACTGGTCTGATGAGAGTTTATATAATATTTTTAATTATTCAATGCTTTTATTATAATATTTATTGTACAATTTGGGGGGCCGTACCGCTGCCCCGGGAACCATTTATTAGATAAACAACACATCTGCTATAGGTCACCCAAGTGGTTCGCGAGGGGTATCCGGAATCATGCGGTGAGGTTTGTCTAGGTTTAATTCATTCATTTATTTTAAACTGTAAAAAACCAGAAAATTTCATAAGCGGTAAAGAAAATCACAAAAATGACCTGTGAAAAACAACGGAATAATAAAATTGCAAAGTAGTAAAGATTAAAAAATATATAATGAAAACAATTTTATTTTTATTAAATTGGCGCAGCCGAGAATCGAACCCTGATCAACTGCCTGGAAGGCAAATATCAAATATGCTTGCATTTATTATCTACACCTCCAACTTGTTTAAGAACGGCGGCACAAATTCATTATAATATGTACTGATCATAATAAGAATTATTTACTTTAGAATTTTACGGTTGTTCCCACATCACAACCGAAATTATAATGTTTATTTTTAACTTAACGAGTTAAACCTCAAACTGTAATATTTTATTTTTTTAATCGATAAACTACTGTTTAAGACAAGATTTTTTTATGCATAGCACAAAGGGTAACAATTATTATAAGCAATAATTATTAGCCTGAAACACTCATCCATATTGAAAAAATCTTCCGAGAAAAGATACATTTCGCCGACGGGACTCGAACCCGCACCCCTTTGTTTGCCGGTCAAGAGCTCTACCATTAAGCTACGGCGGGTTACCTCCTACCCGCCAAATGATTCAATATATACCTAGTGTTTCATTCAACAATTAGGTGTAGTTAGGGGTAATTAGTGTAATTAGGGGTAATTAGTGTTTCAGGCTAATAATTATTGCTTATAATAATTGTTACCCTTTGTGCTACGCATAAAAAATCTTGTCTTAAACATTAGTTTATCAATTAAAAAAATAATAAATATTTGACGAGTTAAATTATTTCACCAAAAAATGTAGGCATAATATGTCTCGACGCCACCTAGTGGGTGAGTTGGTTAGTTTTATAATAATTGTAATATTTTAACTGCGGCCCGGAGAGCCGAATATCCGGGATTCGAGTCCCAGATGTGACCGTATCTTGTTCTGATTTTTCTATTTTAGATTTTCATTTGTATTTCGCTAATATTGTCTTCATTAATTAAGTCATTATAATGTTTAATAATAAAATATGTGTAGGCGTATTGCCTCACCTCAAGATTTTAGAAACGATTTTATTTCAATGTGGCCTTTTAGTAAATGGTTCAATTCTTTGTTTTCAGATTTTCAAATTGTTTTGGCCGACTCGGTTTCCTGGACAGATTCCACAATACTGACGACTTGTTCAAGGAGTCCAAAGCTTCTATCAGAAACGTGGCGCTCGTTGGATTTAATTCTGCCCGGGAATTGTACCCAGACGATGATAAGCAATCATAAATATGTATTTGTAATTCAATTCTGATTTAAAATGTGATTTAAGAGGATTCAATGTTATTTATGTTACAGTTATATTATTTATATAGATCTTACCTGCTAGAATAATAATTATTTTATAAGAAAGCCAAAGTACACTGAACACCTCGAAAAAGTTAAGTGTAAAAATATGATTTGTGTTTTATTGATTTGTTTCCTACTACTGATCATTATTTGATGTGGACCAAAGTTGGACAAATTATTTATTTGTTTACGGACTATTAATCATATCTATTAAAAATATTGCACGAAATAAAAAAAATAAAAAAACACACACACATAAATAGTTTAAAAATAAAGCAATGACGCCAATGACGTATCGGACAAGGAGCAGTACTTTAGAAATATGTTTAAGATGTTTGGATGTGTTCATTGGGTGAGGTTTTTCTAGGTCTTGGCAACGAATGCGTTTGCCCACCTACTAAGTAGTGGGCCGAAACGAAAGAGAATGGTGATCTTACCTAGACCTCGCCAGCCGGACTCTCTCGACCCATCGCCGTGCACCGTAGTGGGAAAGATGGATTCACTGATCCGTCACTTCTGGACACATTAATCCGCAGATTCCTACCCACCCCTCATACCTTTATACTTCCCAGAATTTCCTTTCCTTCCTTTCCCTTAAACGGCCATTTACACACATTACACAGCATACCAAATGATGCCTAGAGGGATTCTTTTCCTCAGGGCCATCTATATGAGCTAACGTAAAAAAATGTTTGGAAAAAGAATGAACAAGCTTTTTATAGATTCCATGATAAGTCTAATTAGTAGAAAATTTTACTTACTAAAAGTTTATTTGATTTGAACCAAAACGCCACGGACTTGGCCGGGTTGGACCGGTCTTGACATTATAGACAATGGAGAATTGAAGCCATTTTGAGTAGAGTTGATTGAAGAAAATCAATTAATTTTATCCATATCTACGAGAAAACAATATGTTGAACTGGATGAGTTGCAACAGAGAAGGTGAGTCAATAATATAATTAGGTGGTGTGTAGTGTATAGCTATAAGCATATACCTATTTAATAGTCCACGTTCATTCGGGGATGATCGGCACAGCCGAAGATTCCCGAATGAACGCATTGGCAAACAGTCACGGTCGGAGCGCGTCGCGGCCGTCAGACCAAAATAGAGCATACCTGTGATCAGACGTTACGTACAATACCATTGTCTTTACGATCATTCGCAATAAACGAGTAAACGAACTTACGTTGTTATTAATAAGAAGACATCGTGGGCTAGTGAACCACGACACAAATAAGCAGAATATAACAGGTGGGTAGAAACTAATAATAAAAACTAAACTAATCGTTTTGAACACAAATGAGATCAAAGTTAGAGTGTCAGAAATATGACGCATTTGTCAAAATGAATTTTCTTTTATGATCTGCTCCTAATGAACGCTTTTGCTAAGATTTCTGGCTAGTACCTACGTCTAAAAACATTCAAAATCCTTATCTAAGATATTTTAAATGGGGGCCGTATATATTTTAATTATGGACAGTTTAACCAAGGTCGGAAAACAATGTGTAGTTATTTATCAAGGCATAATGGAAAAAAAGCAGCACGTTAAAGATTATGAAATTTTTTTTAATAATAAATAGCCTTCTAAAGATAAGCCGAAACAAATCTAAAAAAAAACTTTTGTATTGATTTGAAACCGATGGAGTGTTTTTTTTAAATTAAAAAACATTTTTTTATATTGCGCAAAATATACCAATAATCAATTTTTTATCAAATCCATCAAAATGTGTATCTGTTTAGGTGGCGGATATAGGCACCGCCGCCCTGGGAACCATTTATTGAATAACAAACACCCCTGCCATAGGTCATCCCAAGTGGTTCGCTACGTTTGGTGATTTATCAGGGGTACCCAGGTTCTTTAGGTGAGGTTTGTCTAGGTTTTGGTGGCGAACGCGTTGGCTCACCTACTATGTGGCGGGCTGGATCGGGAGAGACTACTTGAAGCAGATTTAATATACACCCCCCCCCCCATTCGGACTCTCTCGACCCATCGCCTTGCAACGCAGTGGGAGGGATGGATTCATAAGTCCCTCACTCCTGGACACATTGACCGGCAGATTCCTACCCACACTTCATGCATTTTTCCTTCCCAGAACTCCCTCTCCTTCCTTTCACTAAAAATACCCTCCACACTGCATCCCCAAATATGACAAAGGCCCTGAAAGATTTTTTCTCCTGGGCCTCCTGAGTGGAGCTATTGTTAAATGTTTTGATTTTAAAGGTCAACGGAACTATATTTGTTAACTGCGTTAAAAAAAATAATTAACTTTTTATTCAGTTTTTTTTTTGAGGCTTGTGGAGATGGTTTGATTTTATAATCTCCATTTATGTTTATGTAAAAAATATTTAAAAAACATCAATACTACCAAAAAACTCGAAAACGACCAAAAGCTAAAAAAGCCAAACACAAAAGTCAAATAAACCAGAATCAAATTAAAAATGCGTAGCGCTTAGACGCGCTGTTTGGAAATTGTCACTATATTTGGGTTATTTGTTGTCCTAGCAGAAAAAAATAAACGCCATGGAGAATATTCACAACAATTAAAAAACAAAATCTCTTATTTTTTAAACCTTTTAAGTTCCAGAAAAAAAGTCAGAAAGTTCGTCTTAATTTGAATTAATCCGGGAGCTCCAAGGCTGAATTTGGCGCTCCATCAGAAGTTTTCCGGGGCTCAAATAACCGTAAATATGGCTGACTTTTCAAACAAATAATGCAATAAAGAGCCGAAACAATGAAACTAAACCACAAATAAATTACTAAGTTGGGGCACATTGTCCACCGCACCATTTGTTTATAATCTAAAACCACTTGACAAAAGGAAACTTATGCGGCGGAGTCGTGTAAATCTGAATTTAATAACCGGGAAAAAGGAGCGGACAAGTTTATTATTCTCGTACCTGCAATTTGCCGTAATGCCTGTTACATTTAATGGGGGTCAAACGGCGGAGATGAGCCACTTGCGTGATGATTTAATATATTTTATTTATTTACGGGTACATATTTACCAAGTCCTAGGCGCTGCCAATATATCCTGAATGGACAACGGGTCGGATATTTACGAACATGCATCCTGGATTGTTTTTCGGGTGTTATGCCGTGTTGCGCTACCTCCTTCTTTAGCTGACGTTTCGGACAGCGTTGCAGTGTCCATCATCAGGGCAGATCCGGCAGATCCGACGATGTGGTTTGTGATTTGGCCGTGAAAATCTAAAAAACGTATCATGCGTCCTGGACTTAATTAGTGATAACAGGCCGCTCCTCTCCTCGCACAGCCCCTGGAGAAGTTTTCCTCAACTTTGTCTGGGTGTCTTCCACCTGGAATTGCTGCCAGAATTTTATTCCATTTTCTATCAATCTTCTGGCATTCTTAGTATGCCTGCATCCACCCACATTAAAAAAGTAAATATGTTGTAGGTAGGTGCCTTACAAGAAGTATCTACCCTTAAAGAAAGTAGGTAGGGAATTACCTTTTACCTTAACAGTAAATAGGTGCCTTTCCTTATGTTAGATGAAGTTGGAAAGAATCTATCACTGTTAATGTAATTTCAAGCAACGTTTCGATTCTGTGTGGTGGTCTTTCACAGGATCCTTTACTGAAAGTATCTACCACTCTAATAATTTTAATATTAATATGTACAGTTACACCCGAACTGAAAGCGTGGATTTGTTTTTTTTTTAATGTAGGTATATCGAACATCAGAACACCATATTTATTTATTTTTACGACCGTAAATAAATAGATAAACTGTAGCATTTTCGTAACAATTCATGTTCACAGATTTTTTTTGTAATGATTTTATTTTTATTAAAATTCTGAAAAGTGGCTTTCTTAGAGAATTTATTGATTTATTTTACTGTATTTTTACATGATTTTAAATGTTTGCTGTTAAATACAACATATTGTTTGAAAATGTAACAAATCTGCCAACGACCAACTGTACAACCTTATTATAACAAAAATAAACATATATTCTCAAAATAATTAAGTATATTGAACGACAAAGAAGAGCAATTACTATACAGGCCAGAATGCTATCAAGGCGGTTCTACCACTGAAGCGACGATGTCAGAAAATTACTCTTCAATACATACTGCACTGCCCTGTACACATCTGAACTGTGGACGCAATTCCCAGAAGCGCAATGGGAGAAACTGAGGGTGTGCTACAATAATGTATACTGGCAACTTATGCGCAACTACCGAGGTTCTGCAGTGCATCCACGATGTTCACTGAAAGGGGGGTGCACTCATTCATACAGTAGTAAAGGCTTCAATAACAGTCGTTACAACTCTTTCAACTGCTTGAGTATGACAATCTACCTTCTCTCCCATGAGCTACAAATAATTGAAGATCTTCATCCGATATATTCTTCAGTATTGGGGGTTCGGTTACATTTTGCTTCCAAATAATATGATGCATCGAGGTTTATGTTTGAAAGTTGGAACAGCCCTGTTTTACTTAGTTTCTTACTGCGTGCTTTTAGAACACGACGCTCAGCTAATTCTCGGATATGCTTGTGAGGGTCAGTCAACATTGCAAGCAATACATTTTCGGGGTGTGCGAAGTAACTGTTTATTTCTATAACTGGATCAATTATAGTTTTTAGTTCAGCTGATAAGTATCTAGGCGCTGATATTAACTACCACAGGTGACGTGCTCCATCTTTACAGGTGGTATGAGTTTTAATGCTGAACCAAGTCGAAGCACAAACTTTAACAACGTAGGTTTCTAAAATACAAAGATTCTCTGAAGGAGCTTCCGTTGAAACATAAAGACAAGGAATTCAGTTAGCACGCGTAAGCTATTTGGCATGAGACATTTTTCTATAAGATTTGTGGCATAAATCTTCGGGTAATTCCCCCACCGTAACTGCAGATACTATTTTATACAAATATAACTGATCTGTATCCATGAATTTAGTAAATAAATCATGCAACTCTCCGTTAATTTTCTGAAAATGAACCATAGGCTTTTTTTCACAGTTTTCCAAAGCTAGTCCTATTATGCCTAAACATGTTTGAGGTCCAGGTGTCTTACCGTCAAGATGTGCGACCAAATGCCGAAATGGTAACTCCTTCATGTGAAGCAAGCAAATTATCCATTGCAATGGTTTATAACTTTCGACGTGCCAGAGTTTGGTGCAATAAAACCTAAATATATATATATTGTGTCTGGCTCTTTTATCAATGAAATATGCTCTTCAATGCGTCATTCTCTGAATTGCGTCCCCTCCCTTTTCCTGATAATTAATGTTTTATCTTTCCAGCCATCAAAATATATTTGGGGGTTTTTATAAAACAATGTGTTGTGCCCTTAATATTTCCTCTTGTTTTGTTTCGTTCTCTGCGAAGTTTACTCTTGCCAATAACTGAAATATTAGACTTGATGTCATACAGAACTGGCAATGGCTGCCGCTGTCTTATCCGACACTCCATATCTATCACATCTTTTAGACAGTGTGGAGTGAGCAATCTTGACCGCAGCCTGCTACTGAAGCGTTTGAGGTACAACATTAGGTTTGAAAAGATTTTTACAATCGGATTCATTTGATGCAGAAGACGTGGAAATGTCAAGTAGAGAGGTAGTTGGCTTACCTGTGCTTTCCTTTTTAGATGGATTTTTTTTCAAAAGTTTCACTTTCAACGCAGTTTTCATTTGTTTTGTTGAAGCGATATCCACGTTTCCTATTATCATTTTTCGTGTAGTACGTTGGTCAGTAATGAAACTCAATTCATTTACAGGTATTTTTTTATCTCTAGGACAGTCACATTTACTGAAATTATTGCATTTGCAAGACGAAATATCAAACAGCACTTTACTTTTGCGTCGGAATTCCTCCATTTTTTCTCCGGTATTAGTGTAATCGGTGCTCCCCCCGCCCTCAACTCACGCCTCCAATAATCAAAACTGGGAGTTTTTGTAAATGATTTCGTAAATATAAACTAAATTTGCTATGGAAGATTATATAAAATATAGTTAAAAAGATTCATAGTAACTTTTATACACCCTAGAAATAACCTCAAAAATTTAAAATTTTTAAAACTTCGAAGTGAATCCGGAGGAAGAAGATCGTATCAGAAAATTTTAAAATTTTAAACACGTCGTTTTGAACCCATTTGGCACCCTTTTATCGCTCTTAGAATTTGAAATTAACACTTTTTTTTAAATGACCCACCTTAGTACGTATGCATCGCTACGCCTAACAATATCTGGGCCACTTAGCAACCATAGATTTTCAATGAAAATTTATGTTCTAGAATCACATTGGCCACACGCATCGCGATGTGCTATGTCTGTGGCCATTTTCATATAAAATGTATGGGTTGCTAAGCATTGTTTGGCGTAGCGATGCGTACGTACGTCGTCCAGTCTGAATCTACCTTTATCCTCCCAGTCCTGCTGGAATAAAAACTTAAATATAAATCATCTAAAAAAACCAAAACCTTACTAGATAAAATAACAATCTTTTGAAATAATTTTTTTTTTTTTTTGTAGAAAATAGTCGATGCGTCTAGAAATAGATTTAAAAATGACGATATTTCTGGTTTTGTCTGGTTACTGCCTCATAACACTGGGACTTTCCTCTTATATTATCGATGGCCTAGTGCTCACATGTGTTGTGCAGTTTTTAGTCAAAACAATTAGGTGTTTTGTAAAGCATTTATCAAGATTACTCATATTGTAAATAGATGTTGTTGGAAATTTACATAAATTGTTTCATCTGAAATGGATAAAACGAGGATATTCATATTCATTTTGTATAATTAACCCGTAAGTATTCCTATAAAGTGAATTTTCAGTATGCGATAAACCATCGTTTTTATCCCTTTTTATGTGAATATTTCACATGAGTCAAAAGAGTCTGGAGCCATTAAGTCTTTGGCATCCCCGTTTGGGCTGTGTTCTGAGGCTGAAGACAGTGGAATAAAAGATCAGATCTGGTCACCAAACACGGCTATAGCAATTTCAAGAAATATTTGTATTCTGAATGGTAGTCTTACACCAGGGGGATTCTGAGAGTATTTTCCTGTATACAAATATCCTATACATTATTTTTGATTAATGAATTGTGTAATAACACAAATTAATCAAATAATAGTACGTGACCTTCGGATTGCCAGTAAAGAACCTTACCCCTAGACCACATAGGCCTAGAATGATCTAGGCATATGTGGTCTAAGGGTTTAAAGCGGTGATATTATAAATTATAAAATTTTAAATATTATAAATTTTTACTACAATATTATACATTTTTCGCTTGCTAGAAAAAATTATTTAAAACAAGTTGCTACAATATTATAATTTTTTCTAGCGGCGAAAAATATTATAAATTTTTCTAGCGGGCGAAATATTTATAATATTGTAGCAACTTGTTTTTCACTTAATAAGTCAAATTAAAAATGTATGTAAGTGACTCTCCCCTTACAAAGCCCATTGAATCGTATAAGTTTGTTTACCGTAACACAGACCTAGTTTCAGCTAGTTCTAACCTGGAGAGGATTAACCCTCTTAACTGCTGATGTGCTCCCGGGGAAAGTTAAACAACGATACAACAAAGCCTTACCATTGTACTTTACTTAAATAATTTAAACTCCCATTTATGCAAATTATAACGAAATACAATTATTAGTCATATTAAATGAAAATAAATAACTTTGTGTACACCACTCATATAATCACAATAGTTTATTATTATTTTATTATTGTTAATTATTTAAAAAAAATATATATTTTCATATTAATACTTAGATGTATCTTTAGTCATGCTAGGAAACGATGAGAAGTTACCGATAGTTATCCTATCGATCGCTATCGTTCGAGTGTGCTAAGGCCTCTGAAATATTGAAAATTGCATGCAATCTAGGTTAGAGCGAGTATCTAAATGAGTCGGTTCTGATGTTGTTGCAATTAAACATAAATATAGATCGGGTTTTCTGATTGGTATATGGAAGGTACTTAGATTTAATACATCAGGAGTGTATATAATACCATTAACCATTTTGCAAAATATAAGTCAAATCGAGGTAAGTCTTCTATCTGAGAGTTTTAGGAATTTTAATTATTTCTTCAAATGGTTGTAATTTATTGTTTCTTTAGGTAGACTTGAGTTTAAAGATAACTAGATTCTGCCTGCGACTTCGTCTGCACAGCTTCGAGTAGCCTATTTTCTTTTTCTAGGTCCCATCTATGTTTATACCAAAATTTAACTTATTTATTTAAAATATCTGTAATTCTTGATTCGATTCCAATTATTAGGCGAGTAGGTACTTCAAATAAATTCACTAATATAAATATTTTCTAAAAATTAATATAAATATTTTCTAAAATAGAATTTTGATTTAACAATCATTGTTTTGCAAAATGTCATTCTCAAATTTCGACATTTTCTATTAAACAATAATTATTATTCATATATTAAAAATATCAAGCTTTATAAATTATAACTTATATGTTATTCTGATGTATGAGCTATATTATTGTAAAGTTTCATTAAAATCCATTCAGCAGTTTTTGTGTGAAAGAGTAACAAACACACGTTCACCCATACAAACTTTCGCGTTTATAATATTAGTAAGATATACCCCTGTTGTGGCCACTGTAGTTCAATAATTAAATACATTTAAAAACAATGAGACACCATTAGATACCATTTCTTCAAAATTTTGAGCTTGTTCCTTTTTTAATTAGTTATATTAAATGGCACGAATTGCATTATTATTTAATTTATTTGCCATAATTTGTCTTCTTTGTTCATTGGCAGAACCGTGAACTACCATAAAATAATACGAAAGACCTTATAATTTTTAGGAAAAAAACAAGACTCTCAAATTGCCAGTAAAATTAATGATTTTTTTAATAAACTTTATTGATACACATATTAGTCTCAGCACTGTGTTGTGTTCAGTCCATCAGTTTAACCATAAACTAAAAGTTTCACTTCGTTTCGAATGCTTTTATCTTCCGATCCCAAGGCTCGCGAATGCCCATAGAATGAAATATTTCATGAAAAAACTGCTTTTGAAGAACGATTTTCTCTTTGCATAATGTCATAATATACGCATAAAGTCGCAATATAATGTCATCATTGAGACTAGTGATGTTCACATAAAAGTAATAAAAAACAATTAAGTTTTAAGAAACTCAATTGAATTTTTTTTGACTACCGAAAACATAAATTATTTCGCCTGCAAACTTATTTATGTCAAGTCGTAACTGGGATTCTGAGGGAGCAGTTGGAAATGATGATTAGTTTTTATTTCGTTACGGCAGCGGACAAAGTGAGGCGAAATGGAGTAACCATAAGTTATAACGGTAATATGACTCGCGTTAATAATAAAAAGGGTTCGGCCTACCTTATACCATAAACCACCGCAGGTACCTAATCATCCTTCATATTTCTCTTTACTTACGACGCACGTATGTTACAATGTTACGCCCTTCTTTGCATACTATACAAACATATTATACGTACATAATTACCTTATCTAAGATCTAAGCACCTACACCTAAAGCTCATAAAAATATCTACATGATAAATGACAATGATTTGTGATCTAGTTTCCAGCGCACCTCAAAATTATGAACATTGACAAAATTATGGTTTTTGTAAACAATATTATCAAATAGTCGACACTTGCAAGTACGACGGAAAATCACCCATGACTTTTGATAGTTGATATTGTAAGTTAATCAATCCCTAGAAAGTTTGTCAAAGTACCTAGCTCAGTCGATCGACAAAGGATTTATCGATAGTGTCGGTAACTAGTCGTCGTTCTGATCATGACTGCAGATCATTAACAAACAAACAAATTCAGAATACTAAGTCATTGTGAACTGATGTTTGTTCGTCAGCTGCCTGCAGTCGTGCTCGTGAGCAATGATAGGTTACCGACATTATCGATAAAAACCTATATTAATCGACCGTGCCAGATACTCTGTAAGTCGATAAGCATTGTTAAAAAAAGTCATTAACATTATTTATTGTTGCAGTTTTTCGGCCTTTCAAAACTGTTCTAATAATAATATTTTCAATTATTTTTATTTTTATATATGTATAAAATACCTCACAAGAATCCCAACTGCTCCCGTCTGGAGCCAGAGAGACTATGGCATCCCCAATGGGGTATGTTGTGAAGCTGAAGGTAAGTGAGGAAGGGAAGGAGATGGAGAGAGAGGAAGTTGGGGAAGTACCTGGCTATTCAGATCTAGTCACTAAATACGGCTAAAGCCATTTCAAGCAACGTTTTAATTCTGAATGGTGGTCTTACACCAGGGCGATACTAAGAGTATCTTTCACTCTGGAACGTGCCGCAAATATACTATATATTATTTTAAATAATTATTTGTGAAATAACACAAATCAATTAAATAAAATTTATTTGCGCACGCCGGGTTCGAACCCGCGACCTTCGAAATGGCAATCCAACGCCCTACCGCTGGAATACGCCGGCCGTCATTTTTTTAGCCATTATTTTTTTGTACAGGAATAAATTTATTATAAAATAATTAATATTTAAATAAAATATTATAAAAATTTTAGAATAATAAAAAATTCTATATACTTAGTATAAATGGGAAATAAAATGAGATATAAATTTTTAATTTATCTGACAAATTATTTAAAAATATATAATAATAATAATTGGATAATTTTTAGAGCGCCGTTTTTGTGAGAAATCACCTCAAGGGCGCAAAATGCGTAATGAATTCATCTATGTACATTGTACACCAATATACTCCTAGTTTTCGAACCGGAAAAAGTTGAGCATAGCGCTTTTATTTTGGATCACAATATTTAAAATATGTTTTAGTGCCTACCTAAGGTGAATTTGATTTTTTTTCTCTACATTTTTCTTGTGTTATAAACCCCCGTGCTCACGATCTTAAAATGAATGATTTAACTTTGGAGTCTGTTTATTTATTTCAGAAGCTCTTTAAATCCAAAGGTTCCACATTGAGGCAGGAAATTTACATAATATAAATAATGTTATTTGAATTTTCTTATTTCATTAAAATTCCTTTGTTCGCTCCCGTTTTACGACAGACTTGAATTTATGTGCGTATAATATAATATATTTTCTGTTACTTTTTATTGTTGAATTTTATAGTCTAAAATATTATTTTATCATAAAAAAGCTTTCCAAATAATACGACCTTCTTTTCTGATTAGACTTGAGGACTTTCTTTGTAGGAACTTATATTACTTGCGTCATGTAATAACATTGTTAATAATACCTATTTCCCTTTGTGTTAATTCGAATGATTTTAAGTACTGTTTTACCTCACAATATTGCGTGTTGATTACCACATAAAGTTAATCCACTGGAGTCCATTGGTCAAGCCGCCATATCAGAGTTATAACCAACAAAACATTATAAAAATACAATAAAGCCTTCGGGTACATTAACTTCTTATGACTGGGCAATAATAACTCAAATATTAATAGAGAACCCAAAACACACAAAAATATGACCTACATAGGGTTTATGAAAAAGGTTTCTGATGTTTTAAAATGTTGTTCATAGGTATATATACCTATAGGTGTTATTATATAAAAATAAAGTTTAGTAGTAGTGTTTAGTATTAAATAGTAGTGTCCGACCGAAACTAGTTTTTACGGCCGAAACCGAAACCAAATTTCGGCTTCGATCTCAGGTTCGGCCGAAACCGAAACTTTCATATAAAGCCATGTTTTCGCGGAAAAAAATAGTCAATCTTAATCAGTCAGCCTTTTATTTTTAAATCATATATTAATCATTCAGTCTCTGATATTTTTTATTTTTTTATTTTTACACAAGAGTCCCAACTGCTCCCGTCTGGAGCCAGTGAGACTATGGCATACCCAATTGGGGTGTGTTATGAGGCTGAAGGTAAGTGGGGAAGGGAAGGAGACGAGGAAGAGGAAGGTGGGGAAGTACCTGACTATTCTGATCTAGTCACTAAACACGGCTAAAGCCATTTCTGAATGGTGGTCTTACACCAGGGCGATACTAAGAGTATCTTCCACTCTGGAACGTGCCGCAAATATACTATATATTATTTAAATAATTAATTGTGAAATAACACAAATCAATTAAATAAAATTTATTTGCGCACGCCGCGGCCTTCGGAATGGGAGTCTAACGCTCTACCGCTGGACTACTCCGGTCGTCAGCGTATTTGAACTAATAATAAACAAAACATAATTATAACTCCTTATTTCATATAAATTATTTGTGCTTTTTGAAAAAGAAATACTTAGTAGGTATTACCTACTATTATCATTTTTAAACGTTATTTACGGATAACATAAAGTAAAAGACACAAAACAAAATTACGTTTTTTTAACCTAATTTGTTTAGGTACACTAAACAAAAAATACTCTTTCATCTTGAGTTCTGACAAGACTATGATCCGATGATCGATGATCGCGGACGCAGTAAAATGACACGCAGCAGCAGAGTGCACCGAACATGTCCGATCGCAGCGCGAATCTTTCCGAATTCAGTTTCGGTTTCGGCTGTAGTTTCGGCTAGATGGCAGCCGAAACCGAAACTAGGCCGAAACCTGTTTTTTTGCCGAAACCAGGCCGAAACCGAAACCGAAAGTTCGGCCGGACACTATTAAATAGCTGATATGCACCCGGCGTTGTTCAGGGATTGGGATGGTTTTGAGAAAAATTTTGAGGTTGTGAATTCTAGTACCTCAACTGCATATTGGTACAAATTAGCGTTAGATGTTGTATGAGATTTTCCTAACATGTTTAAGTTAAATTACTTTATATTTTTATAAGAAAAACTCTCTTTTTAACATTTGAAGGTTATACCCATCAATGTAATATATCATTGAAGAAGAAGATAACAATAATAATCTAATTTTTTTTAAATATGAGAATGAACAAGACACAGAAAAAATATTATTATTAGAAAGGTTCTGGGGTCGAGTCCCAGTTGCGACCGTTATCTTTTATTATATTTCTGTGTCTTGTTCATTTTGATATTTAAAAAAAAAAAAGATTATTATTGTTATCTTCTTCTTCAATGATAAATTACTTTAAGTTAATAATTTTTACAATTATTAGTTAAGGGGTAATTGTAATTTTTTTTTTTTTTATTTTTTTTTTTTATTGGCTCGCCAACAGAATACATCACATAATTTTTACAGTAATTTACATTTATACATGGTTGTAATGATGTTTCTAATTATAGGTGAGCACAACATTCATCTCAATATTCTTTATGTAATAATGATTGGTTAGTTACAAGAGTGATAAGTTTAATTTCAAATATGTATATAAAAATAAGGAGGATCGAAATCAGTTATTAGGAAGAAAAAAAGCATACATACTTATAAATATAATATACATATACATATATACATACATACACACACATACATACATACATACACACACAAATATACTCACATAATCATATATGCATATATGTGCACAACGTACTCATATATATATGTATATGCATACATGTACTTACACTTGGACATACAAATACATTTCTTGCGGAGCCAATGCACAAGTAGTAATTGTTAGAAATTAAAAAAATAAAATGGCTTAAGTAAGGAGATCATCTGGTAAAAGTATGTGTAAGTTCGTTCTGAAGGTATTAATTGAGTTTGAAAATATATCTAAGTCTTGAAGATTGCAGTACCTATTGTACAATCGAGTCATTCTTGATGTTGGTTTGAAAAAACTTGTATTACTACGACAAGTGTCGATCCAAAAGGTTACCGGATTTCTTGTGGATTTCGGCCTTATATTAAAATTAATTTGATTAATTAAAGATGAATCATACACATTGTTAATGATTTTAAACAGAGAGATTATATCTGATACGTTTCTTCTTTTGGCGAGTGAGACTTCTCTAAAGTGAGTAAGTCTTTCAGTATAGTTACCGAGATTGCGATGTACTCCAGATTTGTAAGCTAGAATTCTTACGTATTTTTATTGAACGGACTCCACTTTGTTGCTATGAATTGCATAGTGTGGTGACCAAACCACAGAGCCGTACTCTAAGATGCTTTTTACATATGAGTAGTACAAGATTCTGAAGCTACTGATGTTCTTGAATGATTTGGTGATTCTAGTGATGAAACCGAGCATTCTATTAGCCTGATTTACAATGTGTTGATAATGCTTTATGAATGTTAGCTTCGAGTCCAGTAAGATTCCCAGATCTCTAATGTAATCTACTCGTTTTAGGATTTCATCAGAGATCGTGTAAGGGAAAATAATTTTATGGACATTTCTCGCGAACGAGATGATATAACATTTGCTAATATTTAATTCCATGGCATTATCTATGCACCATTGAGACAACGTGAGTAGGTCTTTTTGCAAAGTTTTGCAGTCTTCTTGTGAATTCACGGGATGAAAGATTTTTAAATCGTCCGCATATAATAAACATTTACAAAATAGTTGTGCTGTTAGATCATTTATGTATATAATAAAGAGAAGTGGCCCTAAATGGGATCCTTGCGGAACACCAGATGTGACTAGTTTGGGAGAGGACTCATAACTATTAACTTGTACATATTGACTCCTGTGCGAAATATAAGATATAATCCATCTCAGGAGATTGCCGTGGAAACCTGTTTTTTTTAGTTTTTGAATCAGAAGAGGATGACTGACTTTATCGAATGCCTTTCGGAAATCAGTATAGACTGCATCTATTTGTGTTCTTTTGTCAAAATTAGTACTTAAAAAATCGACATATTCAATTAAATTTGTGGTAGTGGATCTATTGTATACGAATCCATGCTGAACAGAACTTAAAATATGTTTAAAATGTGTAAAAATGCTTTTATACATTAAGGATTCGAAAATTTTCCCAAAACATGAGAGAATACTGATTGGACGATAATTAGAGATGTCACTTTTATTCCCCGATTTGAAGATAGGAGTGATACGTGCTATTTTCCAAAGATCAGGAAAAACACCTTCCTTTAAGGGATTTACAAAATATAACATGAAGAGGATAAACCAGAGATTTTGCACAATTTGATATAAATAATGGTGGTGAATGGCATCTGGACCTGGACCTTTGTTTGAGTTTAGTGATTTCATAGCGTTGAATATTTCAGTCCTTGAAATTTCGACATGACTGAGCGAGTAGGTGCTTTCTTGAGAATCACTATTTACATGTTGATTTGACCTATCATTTGTATTAAAAACAGAGCAGAAGTAATTTGAGAATAGTTCACTAATTTCATGACCATTGCTTGCTACAGTTTCATTTAGGTGCATTATTTTAGGAATTGAGTTAATCATACCTTTTGATTTTGCATAAGTCCATAGTGGTTTTGTACTATGGTGTAATGAGTCTTCGATAGAATTTATATAAGATTGCAAGCATTTGTGTATTCCAGTTTTGACCCTTGTTCGTAATAACTGATTACGTTTTTTATCCTTATATATACAACAATATTTTCCGGGATAAAAAGTCATAGTGATACAGTTTCAAGGGAGGATTTAGATTAATAAATAATTTTTAGATTAATTTCAAACAGTAATAGGGGATGTGTCACTTTTGGGGATTTTGTGTGAAGGGTCTTTTTGAGAAGATGCAGGAAGTGAACATAAATCTTGAAGAGAGACCCATATTGTAGGAGGGAGCAAACACAGAGGCCGGCAAATCATTCCACGGTCGAGCACATGAACTCAAGAACGAGTCGGCCAACCCGTTCTCATGTGACAAATAATGTCAACTGTTGGGCCCGCAATTGGCATGTTTTCCGACTATGCACCTGTGCCGTCGGAATTAATGAAGTTACTTCCTCGGAGTAACTTCCATTTGAATACCGGCAGAACAAGAACAGCATTCCCATCTGACGCCTCTGCACTAAAGATTGCAATCCGTTTGTTAGGATATGAGAATCTATCAAATGGATCGCTTGCTTCTGTGTAGTCAGGCCCCCTAGCCCACTCGATCGATAAGAATTGATAGGATAACTTTCAGTAACTTCTCATCGTTCCCTAGCATTACTCCAAATCGCCAACAGTTCACAATGACTAAGTGTCCTTAATATTTTCGATATCAACTGTTGTTTGTACGTTAGCGATCTGCAATTGTCCTGGGGAACGATGAGAAGTTACCAAAAGTTATCTTATAATTCCTTACCGATTGACTGTGCTAGGGGGCCTGGGTTTGATAATTTGGCTATAAAAAGCAATGAATTGTTCAAAAAGATTTGGTTTTTTCTGTTATTTTTAAAAACTTTAAATTATTTTACAGATCTATGTTTCGAGACTTATTTTATACCAAAGGTGAAGTCTTGCACTTTAAACAGTGAATAGAAGTAGATCTACTCGTAAGTAGGTACTATGACATTTTCCCCCCTTCGAAATATCATATACTTTTGGTGTATGAGTCACGGTGTTCTCCCCTCTTAAATATGCCGCAGAAAGACTAATATATCATGATTATCCTAGAAAAATATGTAATTTATTGTAGTTTTCCATTATGCTTCCGGCTGACAGGAGGCAATGGCGTTTTCCTTGGTGGTTGTGATTTTAAAATCTAAAGAATGGCAGCGAAATTATGTAGGCACATACACGAATGTAAAGCTGACAGGACCGGCTTCAGTCACGTAACGAAGGTTTGGACCCAAAGCTAATGGAAACAATGGAGATGATTATTAGCGTGAAATCGCACACACATGCAGAAGTGTCGCTGACATAGTTCTAATATTACCATACTTCAATTGGCACCCACATACTTCTTGGCAATTGGCACCTACATATGTCCCTGGTCCATGGGGTGAGGTTTGTCTAGGCCTTGGCATCGGCTGCGTTTGCCCACCTCCTTCCAGTGGCGAATACAGAAAGGGGGGGCGCGGGGGGTGCGCGCCCACCCCCCTCCCTTGCGGGGCCGCCAGCCCGCACGCTATTTGTTCGTTTCTCTCGTCAGTCGACTCTGAGTCGAGTTATCGAGTAGTTGTACTTTCTTATGTAGCCCGCGTCATCTTATTTTATACGTTTATGTCTGGCCCATAGATAGCCAACCTACGAGAAAAGTCGCGGCCATTCTAGTGATCTCGATTATTCAGTCTGGCATTCATTCGAGAAAAGTCGCGAACATTTTACTGTTTCTATTTGTTCACACTCCATAAAAGTCTGGATGCGAAGATTCTGGCACCGAATGTTCTCGAAACAAACGAGCTACATATATAAGGGAAGCAGAGCTGCCAGGCAGTCAGTTTTTTTTTTTGCGCTTCCCCCCCCCCCCCCCTTGAGTTTTTTCTGTATCCGCTACTGCCTACTGCGTGGTGGATCTGAAGAGACTGGTTAAGATAGACCTTCGACCCCTCGAGGGATGTATTCGTACCTCCGTCACTTCTGGACACATTGACCTCCAGATTACTCCCCATCCCTCATATTTTTTCCTTCTCAGAACTTTCTGTCCTTCTTTTCCCTAAATATCCCTCCACAGAGCTTCCCCAAAAATGACACAGGATTTTTTTTCAACAGGGCCTCCTGTGTGTAAACAATGTAAAAAAATACGTACATTGACGCACAGTGGGTTGAAAATCGCCTTTCATATACATACAGACTTGAATTTTCAAGGGTCTTTTTTTGGCTAGAAATGGATTCTGCTGATCATTACTATGCTATAAAATTTCGTATGAAGCAATCTCGTGTACAAATGAATGAGTTTTAATTTTTAAAGAAAAAATTGTATGGCACTGACATTAAAAATGAGGCTATCTCTGGAATCATAAGGTTGGCCATTACATTCTTACACACAGATATACTACTATTTATTTGTATTTTTTTGACATACTTCGTATGTGGCGCAACTTGCGCGTTTTTTTTAAATCCTCAAAGTTGAAAAAAAAAACTTTTTTATGATATTTACGAGTATGCTTTGTCTAGTATACAATATTTTATTGACACTATAAACCAAAATTTGGCATTAAAATGAATCATCAACATAAAAAAAGTTTTTTTTTCAACATTGAAGATTTAAAAAAACGCGCAAGTTGCGCCACAATACAAAATATGTCAAAAAAATACAAATAAATAGTAGTATATCTGTTTGTAAGGATGTAATGGCCAACCTTATGATTCCAGAGATAGCCTCATTTTTAATGTCAGTGCCATACAAATTTTTCTTTAAAAAATGATAACTCCTTCATTTGTACACGCAATTGCTTCATACGAAATTTTATAGCATAGTAATATGATCAGCCGAATCCATTTCTAGCCAAAAAAAGAGCCATGAAAATTCAAGTCTCTATGTATATGAAAGGCGATTTTCAGCCCACTGTGCGACGTCCGGCTTTGTTTCTACCCACACCACGAGCGCTTAATTTTCATTTGCTCCGCCACTCCGTACAGTTTGGTCATAGTTCGGTGACAGTCGTCACGCTTCCATGCCATATCTACCTTTATTTCTATTTTCATTCGAAAGTACTAAGGGATATTGTTTACGATAAATTTAATATGTTTAGCGCTTGTTCAATTCCCCTGGGTCAAGTCCCAGGAATTAATTAATAAATAATTAGTGAAAATGTTATAAAATGATCATAGTAGTGACATCTGACGATTTTTTTTAGAATCTTTTTAGTAATCGATTTTTCCGCAAAGTGAAGTAGGTTCTAGGGTCACTGATAATTAATAACTAGCAGGTAAAAACCCGCTTCCGCGGGAAAACTATGATATAGAAACTTCAATAGATATATTTAAATATTATAGATGGCAGCACTGCCGTTTGTATCCCGTACTTTGAGCGGATGTGTACGACAGACCTGACGTTAGCGTTTTAATAATATAGATAATAATAATAATAAATAATTATTCTTGTCAATAATTCTAATTACTCTTAGAATTATAATACGAGTATATAATACGGATATACTTTGTGTATGGTTATGCTATTGTTAGAGCCTTATTTGTTATTGAAATGACTTGTTATCTACTTGCTATTTGAGATTAACATTACCTGTGAATTGTAATTTTCTTTTACCTCTACCTACCTCTTAATACGAAGCTTTTGTTTTACGTATATTAACACCACTTGGTTGGTTTTCTCTCACTTTTAAATAACATAATTATTACTACTACAATGTAATTTAATTTATTTATAATTTAATTATTGATTATATTAAAAGATTACACGTTTTTAAATACCACTTTAATTTGAATTTCGTATGTTTAAATGAGTGTATGAATGAAAAGGAAACTTGGGAGTGGAAATTAACTCACTTCCCGATATCCGATTGACTTGAAACTCGGCAAATGGAGTCGTTCTTGACAATTGAATGACAATTTAATCTCAAATTACATTCATGCCAAGGATTTTATCAAAAAAATCAAGGCTTATCATGCCTCCGTCCCACTATAGCACACTCCAAAAGCATCAAATATCTTGGAATTGAAATTGATGATAACACATTGATGTAATTACAAAAAAACTAACCAGGTACATATACTTTTTTAGAAACATCCGCAATATCCTTAATATAAATGATATTAAAAAGGTATAGTACGCTTTGTGTCAGTCACAAATGGAGTACGGAATAACTGGATGGGGGTCTGCCTTGACCACTCACACAGAGAAGCTCAATATAGCCCAAAAAGGAGTACTAAAGACAATACTGAAAGTTTCGCTTAGAACTCCGACAGAGGAAATATTCAAAAACTTTTGTGTCTACAATATACAGAAACTTTATTCAAAAAATATTTTATTTAAACTGAAAAAAAAAATCTGAATACTCCACTGCCCAACATAAATACTCAGGGCAATAAGCGAAACTATCCTGGTTACTCCCAGTTTAAATACATCTTTTGGGCAGAGAAATAATAAATTCCATGCTAGAAAATTGTTCAATGCTCTACCAAATGAAACCAAAAAATAAAGGAAATGACTAAATTTAAAACAAAAGTCAAAACATGGCGGAGAGATCAAAGCAATAATCAACTTACAAACATTATAAAGACGATGTAAAGACAACTCGCAACTAAATACAAAAGTTTAAAAAAAGTACAGGCCGCCTCAGAACAGGAAACCCTAGTAAGGAGGACTGTGAAAAACACAAAAAATTATACTTATATTATACTTTATACTTACATTATGTACAAACTTTGCTATTGAAACTAATAAAAAAATGGCGTCATAAACAAGAAAAAAATAAAATAAATAAAACATTCTATTAATTGGTGGCTATAATTCACACACATGCGGACATTCGCATTTCTCTGAAATTCGATGACATTACGGCAGTCAATACGTGCAATAAATGTCCGTGTGTACAATCGGGATTTGGCTTGGTTGGTAGATTTGTCAACTTCAGTTGTTCAGTTCAGTCAAACTAAGAATAATTTAAAATACACTAGAAACATAATAGATTTATAGTACAAAATCTTGTTTTTTAAAGGTTGATTTCTTTTTCTTTTATACCAGCTTGGCATGGTCGATCGATATGAAGTTACCGACCGATTGTCGGTAACCTCTCATCGTTCCCTAGGACAGCTGCAGATCGCTAACGTAAAAACGACAGTTGATATCGAATATATTAAGGACACTTAGTCATTGTGAACTGTCACCTATTCGTTTGCGATCTGCAGTTGACCTAGGGAACGACAATCGGTCGGTAACTTCATATCGATCGACCATGCTAGCACCCCATGACATGTTTCAAAGAAATTATAATCTTTGCAGATTTTATGAGGGATTCGTTTTCTGAAAAAGCATGGTTAAATTGTTTGTTACCTACCACTCGTCAATGATTTCATCGCAAGTTTCATCACAGGTTTAATCACAGGTTTCATCCCTGGTTTCATATCTGGTTTCATAAAAGGTTTAATTACTGTTTTCATATTTGGTTTCATAAAAGGTTTAATCACTGATTTCATATCTGGTTTCATAAAAGGTTTAACCACTAATTTCTCTCTAGTTTCATAAAACGTTTAATGACTGATTTCATATCTGGTTTCATAAAAGGTTTAAGCACTGATTTCATATCTGGTTCCATAAAAGGTTTAATCACTGTTTTTATATTTGGTTTCATAAAAGGTTTAATCACTGATTTCATCTCTGGTTTCATAAAAGGTTTAACCACTAATTTCTCTCAAGTTTCATAAAACGTTTAAAGACTGATTTCATATCTGGTTTCATAAAAGGTATAAGCACTGATTTCATATCTGGTTCCATAAAATGTTTAATCACCGTTTTCATATTTGGTTTCATAAAAGGTTAAATCACTGATTTCATCTCTGTTTCATAAAAAGTTTCATCACTGAGTATACAGCTTTTTTTCTGGTGAAATAAAAAAAATTACGTAGATTAAACATTTTTAAAGAAAAATGTAAAAATGGTGCATATGGTAAGTATTTGTAAATAATTAATTTTAAGACGGTTGTAAGTCATAAAATGGGAAAGGCAGTATTGTGTAAATACCCAGTCGGTTAAAAAAATTAGTATGGTTTTAAGTCGCTAATTATATAAGTCTTAGTTGTATGTAAGTTAATAGTTATCAATTTTAGTTATAAGCCTCTTATAATATATAATATAGGTTAAATGTATAAATGAATTTGTAACGCGTCCTTGAAGTAATTTTTTCACGAAAACGGCGCTATAGAAATCATCCAAACATTATTATTATTATTATAAATAAGCAAAGTTTTAATTAAAATGTAAAAAAATATGTTTATATCTGACCACATGAAGTGGATCTCTTTTTGAGTGTATTTAATAAATTAAAAATAAATGAGGGGAAATTTGTAATTAATCTTTATTTTTCTTCAAAGGAATTTTTTTAACGATATTTTTATTTCTTCCGCCCTCTGACATAAAGGTACATATTTTTACGGTTTCCAGCCTCGTCACAGGTAAATCCGGCTCTGCATATAGGTAAGTTCATTACCTCTACACTTTGCGTATGTTTTCTGAAATTTATTTCCGTCGTAAAGTTTTTGTTAGGCTTCAGGCTGTGGTATTATGATTGAAATACAACTTTAATTTTTTCCGCTTGTATTTTTTCGACCAGGCAGCTTTACACCTCAACTGGCATCTTTAAAATGTTGACATACTTATGAAATCATGGAAATTTATTGCAATTTTCAGGTGTATAATAGTAAATAGTAGATATGTTGATTATACTGAACAATTTGCGTATCTAGGAATTCCTATAAATAGGCTTTGAACTATTTTAATTTAATAACACTGTTATTGCCAATTTAGATAATAAGACCTCTAGATTCCTAGGATGCAGAGAGACCAAATAAATTGTTTATCTACTCAAGTAAGAAACATAATTTTTGGTAATGTGAATACCGCCTTTGAGTCAGTCCAACTTACCAAAATTTACAATATATTTTTTTAAACTGATCCATCCGGTCCCCTGATAAATTGATACGTTTTGAGGTTCAATGAATTGGGAAAAGGAAGGATATTGGGAAGAGGATGGATGGCAAGAACCTGGCTGGTCAGATTTGGTCACTGGGTAATGCCATTCGAAGCATCGTTTTAATATTGAATTGTGGTCCCAGGGTTACCAGGGACCCAGAGTGATGCTGAGAGATACATTGGCACAATAATTATCATGTTAATTTTCACAAAAAAGAGATACGCTCAAACTTAAGAATATAATGTTGAAGGTGCATTAAAAAATAATACTTAGTTAACGTGAATTTTGAAAAAACGTGAATTTTTATAGTAAAAGCGGTTAAAAACGGGACTGAAGTTCTTACGAACAAATTAACAGGGTTTCAATGTTTATTGGCGGGATCATGTAAGAATAGTTTGTTAACAAATTATTCTTACATTTTCCCGCCAATAAACATTGAAATACTGTTAATTTGTTCGTAATAACTTCAGTCCAGTTTTTAACCGTTTTTACTATTAAAATGATCGTTTTTTCGTATAACATTTTTCTCCGTGTGGTGGGTCAGAAATGATTGAGTGCTTGCAATATTTATTTTTTTATGGCATAACAATTTCTTACAGTAAGCACAGGGGATATATAAATAATTTCAAGATCACATTGAAAATGAAACATTTGAAAAAAAAAATGAAAATGAAAAGCACTTTAATTCAACTTTTTAGGTGGATCTACTTTTTACCAATTTTTTTTGTATTAACTCCACACAGGAGGCCCTGAGGAAAATAATTTCCCTCAAGGCCTGTGTCATCTTTGAAGATGCTGCATGGAGGGTCTTTTTTAGGAGAGGAAGGAGTGAGCAGGGGTCTTGAAGAGACCCATGTTGTAGGGAAGAGTAAACACAGAGGCCGGCAAATCGTCCCATAGCCGAGCTGTTGAACTTAAGAACGAGTCGTAAAAACGATCCGTTCTCATGTGACAAATGTCAACCGAGTACATATGTTGGGCGCGCGTTTGGCGTGTTTCTCGACTATGCACCGGTGCCGAGGGGTTCAATGATGCTTCCTTGGAGCATCTTCCATTAAAACCGACGCCTGTGCTCTAAAGATTGCAATCCGTTTGTTAAGACGGGAGAATCTATCAAACGGACCGCCCGTTTCTGCACAGATTCGAGGGTGTTTTTCAGGTACTTTGGGGCTCCAGACCAGAGCTGGCTGCCAAATTCAACCGTGGGGCGCAGTTGCGATTTGTACAGGGTTAGCAGTTGTGTACTATTAAAGTATCTGCGGGCCCTGTACAGTACGCTGCTTGTGTTTTGTTTTGATCAACGGCGTCGACGTGTTAAAAAAATACAAGACGTGATGCGTTTAGAAGAGCATATAAGGACGGCCACGATATTTCTATGTATAGTTCTGAATTTATATATCATACTCGATTGACCAAATTTATCCTAAATGTGTAGGTACTGCCTGAAAACATCCACCCTTTGTATGATGGCATTGAAGTGAGAAATTTGACAAAACCCTTAAATTCTAGAAATGGGTGATAAATCTTTGGAGAATTATTATCCTTTTCCTGCCGGAGCGTCCGTCGCCAACTTTATTATGAGGGACTGAGCATTGGGCCTTGGGCATTGGACATTCAACAATGTATCTCGTGATTTGGGTACAATTTACCCTAAGAAAGGATACATTTTATTGTGTACGCATTTGAGCAGAGCGAAAAATAAAATTTTATCACTCCAGAAATGTTTTTGACTTTATGGGCTTTACATATTTTTTCTCAAAAACTGTTCTAGAATTAAAATGATTTTTATTTGATGGTAACAATTGTTTTTTTTATTTTTTTTTTAATCTTAAAAATGGTACATGTCAATTTATACTGGTCTTCCATTAAAAGCATTTGCTTGTGAATGGAAGAAGCGTTTACATTTCACATATATATGTACAATTAATACAGTCACGTGTTTCACATATGTACAGTTAATACAGTACATCGCAATCAAGACCCTTTAACTAAAATAATATATAAACATCTATTGAGTAAGAAGAAAAACAAGTAGATATGATTATTCAATTTTTTTAAAGAAAAACCCTTTTTAAATTTTGAAGGTTATTCCCATAATAATAAGAATAATAATTATTATGGGAAAATTTATTCGCTTTAATAGAACAATCGCAAACTTTATAAAATAATATATAAAAATATTATAAAATAATATTCGAATTATATTTCGAATAATATTCAATTGTTTAAATGTATTTTTAAAGTACGGCATTAAATGTTTTGTAACACATACTTTTAAAAATATTTATTATTATTTTAAAGTCATTTATATAAGAAACACTATTAGAGAGAAAGGGATCGTCCGATCAAATGATTGAAAGTTATTCTTTTGCATACTTGTTAAACATTATATTATGTTATACAATTTACTTATTATTCATTACAAGTAGATACTACTAACTGAGGGCATGGGAAAAAATGAAAAACTATGAAAATAAATTCTTTCTAAGATATTCTATAGGTAAAAAATAATAAATTATATATATTTGTATGCATGGAATTTTTCGGGGGAACATCTTTAAAAATTGTAAAAGAAATAATAAAACAATTGTTCTTTAAGTATAGCTTTACAGCTTACGATATTATAGGAACTAGCCTCAAATACTCTAAAAGCAGAATGGCTTAACTTAAAAATAGTGGCATATGGATAATTGTATATAAATGAATAAATAAAATGTGGCCACACCGATGCAATGCCACTTTCATCAGACGGGAAGAACTTTTGCGTGATCGCGGCAGCAAGGGAGCTGGTCTCTCGCCTATCGCATACATTTTCAAATATCGCTATAAGGCATATCATCGTCGCCACGCCCCGAACTCATAATACTTAAAACACATCATCGTCTGGTGTGACAGGCTCGGACGGTCAGCGATATCGTGATATAGGCCACGCCCAAAAACGCTTGCTACGTTATGGCGTAGTCCGACAGCCCCGTTATTTTTATTTGCACAACGGCAACCAGCAGCTTATCTACTTTCTGGAATAGCTTCAGAATTTAGCCACGCGTCACTTTGTATAACTCTGGTAATGCCAGCCCTGCTATTGACCTGGCTGTTGGGATTAAATTTGGCTATAAAACAAAGCGGATCGTTGAGCAGTTACCTCGGGTCAGGACATACAACCGGTCATAGGTACTCTATAACATTTCAAGTTTCTTAACTGTACCCAACCTGCCAGCAGTGCTGCACTGGAAAACTTTGTCTACTAGATCAGTCTGATATGTTGACGACATCCTTTTCTGTAACAGAACCGAAAATTTGTTGAAGTGTGATAGATATACATATATTTTTTATATAACTGTTTTTTTTTACATAACTGCTCCCGTCTGGAGCCAGGGAGACTATGACATCCCCAATTGGGGTATGTTGTGAGGATGAAAGTAGCGGGGAGGGGAAGGATACGGGGGAGAGGAAGGCGGGGAAGTACCTGGCTATTCAGATCTGGTCACCAAATACGGTTAAAGCCATTTCAAGCACCGTTTCATTTCTGAATGGTGGTCTTATACTAGGGCAATACTGGGGGTATCTTCCACTCTAATAAATATACTACATATTATTTTAAATGAATTAATTTTGAACCAACGCAAATCAATCGCCGGGTTCGAGCCCGCGACATTCGGATTGTTAGTTGAGAGTTTTACCGCTCGACTACGGAGTCCGTCAAATAGATTAACCTCTCCGCACTGAAGGGGGGTAATACACACCTCCAGACGAGAGTTTTGTGTGATAACTATGTTGATTTTTTACATCACAAACTCTTCAAACGATTTAAAAGCCCCTTTAACATTCGCGCTCATGCTATATATATCTGACTGTGTACAAAGATAGTATCCATCAATTCCTCCAAATGGAAATGGAAAATGTCTTGACAATATCAAGGAGGATACTGTGTTTTTACTAATTTTGACAGAATATCACCTAACCCAAAATATGCGAACACCTCAGCACAGGTTTTCCCAGTGGAGTGTTCACAAAATGCTACTATTAAGAGCCATTGACCAGCGGCTGAGAATAAAAGTTTAAAAATGCTTACAACTGTACATGGAGGTTCCGATGAGTAAGATCGATTACTCCCCGTATCAAATTTTTTAAATTAAAAATTTAATATCGATTTATTTCATTAAAAACTTGCTTTCATATATGCCTACATTCAAGTAAGCAATTAAAATGCTCAAAACGCACGATGACAAATTATTAAATATCGTGTACTTTTGTAAGATTTTTTTGATCATAAGTATTAATGATTTTTCAATAATATCTAAACAAAATAAGTGTAAAAAAAAGAAATATTTTAGTTTGTCGAAAAATTGAGGTATTTTCTTCACGAAACACGTTCTCGGATTTATTTTTTAATGATTTTAATTTAACGAAAATTAAAATTCTGAAAAATGTGTTTATTAGATAATATGTATTGATTTATTTTGCTGTATGATTATATGATTTGAAATTTGTATTGTATAAAACAAAATGTCGTTTGAAAATTGAACAAATTTGCCAACGACCAACGGTACAACCTTAATATATTAAAAATAAACTTTGTATATCAAAATTTAAAAAATGCGTTTACCAGATAAAATAACAATCTTTCAAAATAAATTTATGTTTTTTTGTAAAAAAGAGTCAATAGTCTAAAATTTGATTTAAAAGGAACTAATTTCCGGTGTTCTATTATTTTTACATACCTTTTTACATCCCGTTGTTACTGAAAATTAACTTTTTTTGTACTACTATGTAAACCTTTGTAATTATTTGTTTAATGTATGTACAAGTATAGAAATAAATGAAATAAATAAAATCAAATAATATAATATACCAAATGTTAATAAAACACGCTTATTCAAAAATCTCTATTCGTGTTCATAACAAAAAAAAAATGGATTAAGAAAAATATATCCGTGTGTGAAGAAAAACATAAAAAGAAAAATGCTTTTTCTTTGCTCTCTAATTCAGAAAAGGTCTAGTGACGATTTCGCCCCTGAAGTACGAGTAAGTACCGAGCGCGGCGTAACTTGTTTACCGAACGACACTTTTATTAAGTTGTTTCTTGGCCCCGTATTAAGTTTCCTCGCCGGGCTCCCTTAATCAGCCCTACACGAGATAAACGCGTGTATTAAATTGACTTTTTCTTTTTACGCCACTTCGGAATGTTCACCGCATTTGATGAATTTTGCAAGTGGTCCGTATAATGTTGTAACATGATCACTTACTCTTGGATAACCGCTGATGTCGAGATGAGTTGAAAGACTTTGTTTGAATGGCTTGTGTCTTTATGTTTCTTTCCTAGAAAAGAGTTTTTTTGGTTTGTTCGGATATGTAGGTTGCAGTGCCGGTTGAAAAGCCCATGTTTTAACATCAATATTAAATATTACAACACTCATACTGGAAAAGTCATTAGTATATTACAAAAGTATTCATGTATAATGTATGTGCATATATTTGGAGTACCTACACGGAGAAATATGTTTTTCTAAAATACGATCATTTTATTCGTAAAAACGGGACTGAAGTTTTTACGAACAAATTAACCGGGTATCAATGTTTATTGGCGGGAACGTGTTAGAATAATTTGTTGGTATACGTAATTTCGTACGTATACCAACAAATTATTCTTACATTTTCCCGCCAATAAACATTGAAACCCTGTTAATTTGATCGTAAGAACTTCAATCCCGTTTTTAAAAATAAAATGATTGTATTTTAGAATAATATTTTTCTCTGTGTACGACTGGAAACCAATTTTCGTCCTCAATGCGTGGACTATTAAGTAAAGAGATCGTCCCTACTTATTATACGGAGATGATGTGCAAGTTGATTTATGTCATACGGAAAAATAGGGTTTGACGAATGACAATATTTGTGCATCATGAAACTGTTGTCATACATTCATCTTTGTAGTAGTAAAGTGAAGATCTGCAGAGTCCGCCAAAATAAAGTGATGGTACATCCCTCTAATTCTCTCTCTCTAGACTCTATAGTCTGGGGGAAGGGGAAAGGAAACATTTTAGAGAATATAGTAAGAAGACATGTTTACAATCTATGAAACATGTTTACAAAGTATGAATAATTTATACCTGAGTGAGGTATCGTTTACTTGTTTTCATTCGTGCTGAATCGATTGAGACCACTCCCAAGTCGATAGTATAAATATTTAGTGAAAGAATATAGTTTAAGCTATCAAATGTTTTATTTTATAAAAAAATAAACTTTTATGTTGGTTTCCATATTACGAATATTGTGTTTAAAAATTTATTTAAAAAAATGTACATACCTCTGTCCGGCATCCGTGTTTCCGTTAAGATCACATTGATGGCTACGCGGCCATTTTTAGACAAAATTAATGTTTCTTTGTTTGTACCTTATGCGGTACCTAAAGCATTTGGTAATTTGTCGTGTACAATGTACATGCCCGTAAAGTTTTCTGTATATAGTGTAAGTGAGCTCTAGCGTTATGAAATTATTTCCTATACCATTCTTCCGATTGTGATGAAATTTTTGTGAGTTGTTAAGTGCACACCCGCAAATATTTGTGTATATAAAAGTGAGCTCTGGCGTTATGAAATTTTCATTAAAAAAATTTACAATATGTGGCGCGCGAGTTGTTTGAAAAATGTATATATTTCATATAGTTCAGCGGCAGGGAGCAAAATGGGAACGAAGGAGAGGGGGTTCGCGGGAGGGGCGAAGGTGGAAAGGGAATGCAGGAGGAAGATGGAAACAGCGGGGAAGGTGGAAGGGGAACGTAAGAGAGGAACTGGGGCGCATGAGAAAGGAAATGCCAGGGAGGGGTGACGAAGGTGTGGGGTAAGAGGGCGAAGTAGAGGGGAGGATTGCAAAGGAGACATAGCAGCGGCAGGGAATAGCAGGGGTAAATTTGAGGAATCCGTTCATCTCACACGGAGAGCTGTTAGAAGTATGTGTATTGTAAATGAGGAAGGGGGAGGCGGGCAAAGGTATAAGGGAAACGTGGGAGGAAAAGGCGGGTACGTGGAAGATGGCGTTCGCGAAACGAGGGTCATAGGAGAGGTGGAGAGCCGGGAACGTAGACGGGGAAAGCGGGTGAGGAAGGTGACGTGGGAGGGGAACGGGCACGGGAAGGGGGACATATGGGAAATGACACACAGGTGAGGGGTGATGAAAGGGTAAAGGGACGAAGAAGATGCAGAGGGAGGGATTGCAAAAGAGACAGTAACGGTAGGGGAGAGCAAGGAATAAAATTTGAAAATAAATTCTTACCACACTGACAGCTGTATATAGCCTGCTGCTCACGGGTCGAAAAACGGTGTAAGAACCAGACAGAAAAACAAAAAATATTTTGTGTTCAAAAGGACACCAATAAACAAAATCAAAACACAAACACTTTCCTTGAGTGGCAACAACGCATGCCGGGTATTTAATGATTAAAACTAGTAAAGTCACCGAAGAGGTAAACGTTTTTGTATACCCCAATTATGATAAATTATGAATAAACACCCAAATTATTTCTTGAATACATAATCAATTTACTTGAGTTAACTGCAGCCGAGAAGTCAAAAGGTCTTATGTAAGTTGACGAACTGATTATTCAAAATAATTAAATCTGTAGCATTTAATTATATTGTTTTCGACGAAGAACCTTCATATTTTATTAGTTACTCTGTCGCTCCACGGTATACCTAACAGATATCCAATAAATTTAATCGACCCATTGATGTATTAAAAGTAGGTGATGTATGCAATTATTACTACAGTATTTTACGGTCTATTTCATACTTTGTCGCGTATGTCGGTCAAACGATCGGATGATTTCCGCATTAATATTATAAAGGGATGACTGAGTTTAGACATCTTGTCGGGGTTTGCTGATTTTTCCCCACACGATGATTCCGCACACGGTTTTTCCGCAAACGGATAACTCTGAACACAGATTTTTCCGGACATAGATGATTTCGAACATTACATACTCCCAATACAGATTATTCCCCATAAAAACGACCATTTCCATTTTCGTGAATTTTTCCTCTAATAAAATTTTTAAAAGTAGCACCCAACTAAACAATAAAGGCACCATTTGCTCACATAAGTAATTTCAAAACTTTTTGATTATCTAAACGTTGTAACTATTAATTCTGTGAACAGTAGACCTCGCGTCCAAAAAAGTAAGTTACTAATGTTCTCGTTTAAAATAAATCGAAAACAATATTTTCTTTGAAATTAGGTGCTTTAAAATAGGTGCTTAAATTCCCACCAATATGAACCATAAAATATTTTATGTAAATTTTTGCAGTTTCAAATCAGGAACTCTGTAATTTGTTCAATGAAACGTAATTGACAATTCAATGATGACAATTCTTTTTTTTTACTTTTCTTCAGGTAGGTAACGTACCATAATACTGAAAAGCTCACACAGAGATTTCCACTTGCTCAAAGTTAGTCAAAATATGGTAAACGTAAGGCTCGATTAAAAAAAAAGTTAGCCAGCTGGTCAAAATAAGCTTTTGTTAATAAAAAAAAAAAAGTGGATGCAACGGATTTTTGAAACCGGAATTGGAAAAAATAAATTTATAGACAGAAAATTAAATGCCTAACCGTCGAGTTAAAACAGAACTCCGCTACGCTCAGTAAACAAAAACTAAAACTTCAATGTCAGTTTAAAAATTCAATAACACCATAACACATCGTAAATCGTGCGTAAAAATCTGCTTCCGAAAAAATACGTGTTGGGAATTTTCAAAGCGCGCAATAATCAGCACCTCTTAAAATCTGTTCGGCGTATTAAAAGTGAGCTATAATGCATATTCGGAAAAATCAGTGTGCCGAAAAATCTGTTCGCAATATTCGTGGTTGCAAAATTATAATTATTGGAATAATCCGATCATCCCTAACGGAAAGTGTACATATTATGTTGTCCCGCTTAGTCAGAGAGTTTCCCGGAAAGTCGTTGTTTACCGGGATGCCCACTCTCTCCTGTTTACGCTACTCGGAACTGATGCCATTAAATATCGCTAAACCATAAAATAACAAACACCACATATTGAAGCAGAACTGACCAACCAAGTTGTTAAGTAAACCAATACTGAAATTGTTTCATTATTTTTCGTTGTGGAATTCCAACTAATTACTAAACCTAGGTAACATGGAAATCAGCCATTCTATGATTGCATTCATAATATTTTAGGAGGCGGGTTTAGGTGCTGCAAATCATTAATTTATTGGATAACCAACACCTCTACCATAGGTCCTGGATACTGAACCTTCCTTTTATTAAAACGGCTCACCGCACAGCATTCCCGAAGATGGCACAGGCCACTGAAAGCACTGAAGAGATAATGGGCCTAAAGTATGTTCAATTATCCTTTAATTGATCGAAAACGATAATTTATCTATAATAATATAATCTATATAATATAATAGCGAAATTCTTTCTGGATCAGATAATTATAATCAATTTCGTTGGCCTGTCTGGGATATAGGAGTTGAAAGATCTTACTTCATTTTTTATTGGAATATCTTTTAAAGGTTACATCCATCAAATTAATACATAACTGAAGAAGAAGATAAAACTAATGCAATCTAAATGAAACACGAAACAGAATAATACAAAAAAAAAAAATAATGGTAATGATTGCAACTGGGACTAGGTACCACAGTCTTCGATTAAATCAGAAATTGCGCAATATTTATGTAAAAAAAATGGTCTGTAGTACGAAGCGCTGTCAATGGAAGTTGGTAAAAAATGATAATATTTAATTTTTTTTTTAGGTTCACGGCGTGTTTTTTTTTGCAGGTAACTTAAAACAATTAATTGAAAGTCAAATTTATAAATTGGAAAACAATTTCGAAGAATTTCTGTTAGTGCTTCAGAATGATCGTTCAATCTTTTCCCCTTTTCTTGAGAAACGAGGCAATAAAAATATTATTTATTCGAAAGAAAATTATTTTTAAAAGAAACCAAATATAAATCGGCTCCTTCTTCGAAGAAACAACGGATGAAATTATAATTCGTGTTTAATTTTTTCATTTAATTCAAAATTTTATGCCAGTTTTTATTGTCCAATTGGGAATTTTTTCTCATTTTATTTTAGTAATTAAAAATATAGTAATGTAGGTAATTCTTTAAGTCATGAGAGTCCCAAAATATGGCATCCTTAAATGGGGTATGTTGAGGGGCTGAAGGTAATGGGGAGAGGAAGGAGATGGGAAGGGCAATCTGGCTATTCAATTCTGGTAACTAATTTGGCTAAAGCCATTTCAAGCATCGTTTCGATTCTGAAAGGAATGGTGATCTTTCACCAAGTCAATACTGAATACTATAAATAAATAAATTGTGAAATAACACAAATTAATCAAATTAAAAATTTACGGGATTTGAACCACTGACGTCCGGATTTGTAGCCATTGATCATAACTACACAACCGTCATAGTCAGAATGTTTATATTCTCTAATCAGCTATTTCGAAGTATCTACTATGATTTATTTATTGAAAGCCCTTTATAGGAGCTTTTACATAATATGGTTAGCAAAAATTGAACAGTATTAATTGTACATTACTGAACTGCTTCAGTAACAACATTTTGTATTTATTTTGTGACAAATTGAAGATGTATACTGAATTGGTATAATTATTTCCCTTTATTAGTATTCTGGGGAAAGAGGAATAGATACGGTAGTTAGTCTTAGAATTTCTGCACTAAAATAAATCCCGGCTTCTAGTATTCAGTAGTGGAATCCGAAAGCTTACAAAGCAAGCAATTATGGACCATCAACTACATCCTTTCATGGTTTATATAGATATATCAAGTTATGGAAAATCCTTATTAATAATCCTTATCAAATTATCGTATAATGTTGATAATCCGATCGCCAATTAATCGTGGATTTATGTATAATTTCGTAAATCTTAATATATAAAACAAAGTCGGGTTAGTTACACCATTTATAACTCAAGAACGGCTGGACCGATTTTTATGATCTTTAATTTGTTGGATTTGTCTCCGTCCCGATTAACAGAATAACTATTAAATTCACGTGAAAAATAATTATGACGAAAATAATTTTTTTCATATATTTTGTATGGAATGGCTTTTCAAATAATGTGCGTTGGTCGACATAATTTGAATCAATTCGAACAGCTAATAAATTAAACACAACATTTATTGTTAGTAGTCAGGTATAATAAAAACAAATTGCCAACGTAACCCAAAAGATATAATGAAGATATTGCCAGTTGCCAGATATATCAATCAAGTCAGTTCTGTTGTTTTGGGTGCATTGAAGCACTACGTGCACTATGGTGTTCTTAACCTTTAAACATTTTAGGTACTTAATTTTTTGATAGCCAACATACAGTAAGAATAAAAATTTGAAAAGAGGTTCCAGTATTATCCAGTTATAACAAAAATTCATCAAAACTCTTGGATATTGATCTAATATTTTGCTGCTGGATTTGAAGAGAAAACAAGTTTGTTTGTAGTACATTTTTAAAGAATTTGTGATTTAACGTCCAATAATTAGTTATGATATTCATTTTTAGTTTGCAAGTTTAAAGACAGTTTGGCATTACGTCGCCTGAGTGCTTAATTGTCCAACCTCCATTCTAGTTTTTGTTCAATCTTCATTTTAAAATAACGAGACCTTTACCTTTACGGGAATGGCTTCATCTTAAACACCTATCATAATGTTTCATTGAAATAATGAAAGAAAACCTCCTCCTCCTGTAAAACTTGCAAATGGTCGTTTGGACAAGTAAGCACGCAGGCGACAATTAGTAATCATAAGGTAGACATAGTAATCATTGTGAGTTAGAACTATTTGTTAGTAATATTAATATAAAGATCGCTAACTCAAATCAAATATTTTTTTGTGGGCATGTTTAGATAATTATTCATTTAGATAAGGCGCTTTGCTTTTATAGCTAGGTCTGTCACTAGCGTCAAAACTAGAAGGCATAAACTGACTATACACGCGCCTATGAACGTCCTTTGCTCTAACCCTAAAATTATTACAATCATGTCAGTTGCATTCGTTCTTTCGAGATGCGAGAAAAATATACTGGGTAGAATTGATTGATTGATAAAGTAAATTCCTAGTGCAATGGCATTTTTAAGCAATAAATCAAAAACCCCGTAGAGAGTCCGAGGTCTAATAGCAAGAAAGTTCTAATTTCACAAAATCTTACTTATCTTACTAATATTATAAACGCGAAAGTTTGTATGGATGTATGTATGTTTGTTACTCTTTCACGCAAAAATTACTGAATGGATTTTAATGAAACTTTATAATAATATAGCTCATACACCAGAATAACATAGAGGCTATAATTTATAAAGCTAGCTATTTATTTTCAATATATTGAAAATAATAATTATTGTTTATTAAAAAATGTCAAAATTTGACAATGACATTTTGCAAAACAATGATTGTTAAATCAAAATTCTATTTTAGAAAATATTTAAATTAGTGAATTTATTTGAAGTACTGGCCTAATACTTTAAATCGAATCAAGAATTATAGATATTTTAAATAAATAGGTTAAGAATTTTGGTACAAACGTAGATGGGACCTAGGAAAAGAAAATAGACTACGCGAAGTACTAATCCTACGCAGACGAAGTCGCGGGCAGAAGCTAGTAATATTATAAACGTGAAAGTTTGTATGGATGTATGTACGTTTGTTCCTCTTTAAATCGAAATTTAATGAATGGATTTTAATGAAACTTTACAATAATTATAGCTCATACATCAGAATAACATGTAGGCCATCATTTATGAAGCTATCTATTTATTTTCAATATATTGAAAATAATAATTATAGTTTAATAGAAAACGTCAAAATTTGAGAATGACATTTTGCAAAAAAATTATTGTTAAATCAAAATTCTATTTTGGAAAATATTTAAATTGGTGAATTTATTTGAAGTACTCGCCTAATACTTTGAATCGAATCAAGAATTATACATATTTTAAATAAATAGGTTAAGAATTTTGGTATAAACGTAGATGGGACCTAGGAAAAGAAAATAGATTACTCGAAGTACTAATCCTACGCAGACGAAGTCGCGGGCTGAAGCTTGTATAATATAAATGTGAATCATTTACGAGAACGATTTTGTCTTTCTTTTTTTTGAATGCCAAAATCCAAAACATAGAAAGCTAAAAACTTCATGATGATTGATGAAGTTCGAAAAATTGATAGTATTCGTGTATCACCATTCGTTATTTCGACCCTTTGGAATAACCGTTGCGGAAACGTCATGCGATAATGAACTCTAAAGTAGCTTACCATAGATCCCATTATTACATGACGATATAGCAACAGATGGAACCTTGTTATTCCAAAGGGTCGATTTGTAGATTATTTAAACCTTGGATTTGTTATTCCAATATTTCAGAAGTCAATTTTTTTTTTAATAAAATAATAATACAATTGTTTTGATTAATATATAAAGGTAACATTTTCAAACTGAGCAGGAACAATATTAGCTGCTAGAATGTACCTTGTTTAGGCAACAGCAATGGAGATGCCTTTGTCTGAGGAGAAGCCGCGGGTAATGTTATAGTGTTCACTTACACTGTACAGTGTAGAGTTACTAAACAGTTTGAGGAGGGCGTCAATTGCACATATATATCAAAGTTCCCTTTGAAATTAGTGAGATCGCAACTCGCAACTGTTTGAGCATTTAGAACAGCAACGAAATTCACCGGGCCCAACTACACCTTGAAGTTTTGATTTAGTATCTATGGAAGATGTTGTATTCTTACACTTTACTTGCGTATTTTTTAAAAATTTAGTTAAACTGATATTTAATAAGGCTTTCCTTAGTCCTCCTAACTGGGGTTTCCTGTACTGAAGCGGAATAGTTTGGATTAAATACCTTTAAACTCCCATTTTCAAAATAATGCATAATTCAATTATAAAACGTCAACTTTTTAATTTTTATCATTAATTTTATTTACCAATTGTTTAAAAATTTACGCGTGACAAAGTCGTCAAATTCTCAATCAGCACCATTTTATTTTTTTGATATTTGAAAATATTTGCATTCTGTAATAAGCTAACAAGCTTAACAACATGATAGTTGTCGTGATTTATTTTTGGGTTAATATGCGGTGTTGCGATACCTTCTTCTTTAGCCAACGTTCGATAACATTATAGTTGTCCTCTTCTGCTGATCATAAATTGTTCAAAAGCTGAAATAGACTTAAAACAAATTGAAGATTTGATGACAACGTTACAATAGAATTTCTGTGATATAACCCGTCCTTAGTCCTCTTCACTCTGAGATCCTGTTCTGAGGGGAACTAGATTTTCAATATAAGATTTTCAGGGACTTCTATGATTCAACTACAAGTTTTGGGTAGGGTTTTCCAGTAACATCTATGACGATGTTTGCTAAATACTAAACTGTTAATATTTCGATAAAATAAATCTTCCCAAGCCAAGATTTTTTAAAAAAAGTACTGTGAAACAACCAGTCCAAAATAAATTAGTGACAAGACTTGTATTTTAACTTTGAAATCTGATGAAATATTCAAATTCTGTGAAATAACCAGCCCTCATTGTAGTTATTATTTTTTTAAATTTGTTCGATACTTGGAGTTTGTTTCATTAAACCATTATATCACATGCACATAGTGCTTCAATGCGCATAAAACAATAGAACTGACTTTATTGATATACCTGTTGTATAGTTATAATTTTATCTCAAGTTGAAGATTTTTCTCTACGTTTATTGAATCGAAGATTTTGCAAAGTCTCCTTTGTCATTGAACGTTTGGAATTTATTACGGATTCGTCAGGAGGGGGTTAAAATACATTAGAGTTGGTTATAAAGCAATATTTTTGTATTAGGTATATTATAGACACAAATAGTTATATTTCGTTATTAATCATATCATATTATCTCATTTCATCTTCTTCCCCTTGTCCTATTCGGGTCGGCAACCCTTCAACAAGATACCTCCAAACGTCTCTAACCTGGGCTTCTTCAAATCCACTCCCTTGTTGCATAGCCCGTGCAGTTGCTTTTCTCAGATTGCCTTGATGGCTTTGGCGTAGCCAGGTTTTGATTAAAGGTGGAGCAAAAAATAAATCTATTGTAGGTATCTACCGTAAAAACAGCTTTTACAACATTTCATGTTATAAATTTTTTTAAATTTTAATTTAATTTTTTTAGTTTTTATTTAAAGGTTTGTCAACAGTGATTAACATCAACAAAGCTCTCACAAAATCAATTATAGTAAGCATGGTTGATACTATCACTAATTGAAGACAAACACAGCATTGATAACATAATTAAAGACATACACAGCATTGATAACCTAATTAAAGACATACACAGCATTGATAACATAATTAAAGACATACACAGCATTGATAACATAATATTCTTTACAAATATATGGACATCATTTTGGTGAATATATTACTTACACTCAGCAAGTTACTTATTCATTACCAGTGCCGGATTAAGACTACTTGATGCCCTAAGCAATCCACGCCTGTGGGCCCCCCTATCCATAAGTAAACTAGTATCTGTCTTTAAAAAAAAATAACTATTTAATACAACGAGATAGATTATATGAACGTATTACATACAATTAAAACCAAAGCATTTTTTATTTATCCATTGAAATGCGACTTGCTACTTTTCCAGGCATTAAATTCGCGGAAAATAGTTTATAAGTCCAACTTTTTTTAGCATATCTATATAATATTGATAAAGCATCGAGCCTTTCCTGCAGCATCGCGGTTCTTTTTTCATTTTTTTTTTAAATTTCTAAAAATATCATTCCGCTGTGCATTTTGATATCATCAGGCATAAAAATGTACACAGGGCTGTTTCCACATTAGGGAACGCTGATTCAATTTTATCATAGTGAACTATTTTGTACAACTGTGCGTCAGTTTGATTTTTTTGGTGCTGTCTGGTGCCCCCCCAAGACGTGATGCCCTAAGCAATTGCTTAATTTGCTTAGGGGCTAATCCGGCACTGTCCATTACATACATATATACATACATAGTACCTTTTTACTATTAGTGGTTTAGAAGCATTGTTGGTGGAACATAGTAGAGAGCTTTAAATCTTGTTAATAGATGTTTTAAAAGTGGCCAAAGATGACATTGTCAAACTAATGGAATGGTTTTTATGTCTCGTTAAAATGACGGCGCATTCTCGACAAGGCTGTGTCATACCCCAACTTGATTTGACATTTTTTAATATTTAGCGGAATAAAATTTACAAGTAGTGAACCGATTCTAGGAATATGAAACCCGATTTGATGAATTGAAAAGGGGCAGTTTATTAAACCATTAATAGTTTTGAAAAGAAAAGTTAAATCCATGTATTATATTCTCTGTTCAAGGGTGCGTATATTGTAGAAATTAAGTCTATCGGTGTAATGAGGAAGCGTTGCGCTCACTTATCCGAATACGCTAGGTGGTACATAAAATGTTTTTGAACACGCTCTATTCGCTGAATCTAAACTTTGTAAATTGGAGTCCATATAGCACTTGCGTATTCCAACACGCTGCGAGTGAATAAGTTATACAACGCTATTTTGGATTTGGGATTTTGAAAATGTTTAATATTTCGTTTGATAAAACGTAGCATTTTAAGGGATCTTGATTTAATGTTGTCAATATGGGAAGTAAAAGTTAGTTTTTTTTATTAAATAATACGCCTAGGTCACGAATGGTTGAGACTTCCTGTAGTATAGTACCGTCGATAAAATATTGAGTTGCGATAGAGTTACGTTTACGCGTTTTAAGCCGTATGAACACAAATTATATAAACGGAAGAAAGAAAAACCATCCTATGAAGTGCTGAAAATTTGAAAATTTGATTCGCTCGACAACCCCAGAGATCATGCAACGACCAGCCAGGGTGGGGAAAACGACTCACCTTGCCCCACCGTGCACGGAGAAAAATGTTATTCTAAAATACAATCATTTTATTCGTAAAAACGGTTAAAAGCGGGACTGAAGTTCTTACGAACAAATTAAGAGTGTTTCAATGTTTATTGGCGGGAAAATGTAAGAATAATTTGTTGGTGTACGTACGAAATTACGTATACCCACAAAATATTCTTACATGTTCCCGCCAATAAACATTGAAACCCAGTTAATTTGTTCGTAAGAACTTCACTCTCGTTTTTAACCGTTTTTACGAATAAAATGATCGTATTTCAGAATAACATTTTTCTCCGTGTGCATACGCCCATGCATGGTGGTCTACTAAAAATCTTCCCTTAAAACTCCCACCGGTATTATTCAGTCACCTGATTAACAAAAAAAAAGTAAGTAAATCAAATTAATTAATCTTATTATTGTGACAGCTGTTTCGGCGTTCACGCCAATATTAAACTGTCTGAACACAATGTTCTATGTATTATATTGCGCACTAACAACGTGGATGTTTTTTTCCGGAATGCATAACAGATGGCATCGAAGTGTTTTTCTTTGGCGAAAAGGTTAAATAAGATCAATATTTTTATAACCGATTAACTTATTGACAAAAATCTCAAACTGTAATATTTAATAGCTCAGCGGTTAGAGCACTACATATTGCTATCTTCAGCTCAGTCGTGTAATGGCGCACTGATTGAAATAGTGATGTCCTGCCAAGTAATCGAAATTTCAAGTAGGCTCTTAACATCCCCAATACCGCCTAAATACGAGTCAGGCTTCAAGTATCCAGTACCTCCTCTCGAACACTCCCACAGGAAGGATCGAGTTAAACCACCTGACTTTGAGGCAAACTACGTATGATGGAGCCGGGCGGGTTAACTGGATAAAACTGATCAATGTGATTACCTTTAGAGCACACTCGCGCTGAAGTTAATTCGGTCTTCGGAACCTTGTTTAGTGCATTACGTTACGTGCAGGAAAACTTTAAGCCCTTATGGACGCGTTCACCGAGAACCGTGTTAACGCTGGTAGATAATTACCAGCTGTGGTTCCGATTAAGGAAAGGATTTTTAAAAAAAATATTCTTTATTGTATATTAAGTCTATTTGATACAGAAACTTACATAGTTATCGTATGAAGCCAAATAATGTATACATGGATAATTAATTGGATATATTTATTTTCCAGTTGATTAGTCAGACATCTTCAAATACTAGAGTTAGGCGATACAAGAATAGGTTGCCATATTTGCGGATAAGGCAGTAATAACGTTAATTACGCCGATGACATGGTATTGCTGGCACCTTCGGTTAAAGCGATGAGACGACTTGTGCAAATATGCGAAAAGTACTACAAACTCTCATAACTTCTTGTACAATTCTAAAAAGTCAGTCATCGTCGTTTTCAAACACAACAAGGAACCATTAAATATTCCTCCACTATATCTAGAAGGAAATGAACGGCTTGTGTGTGCCCAGGTTAAATATCTGGGACATATCCTAACCGAAGACACGGATGATATAGAAGATATGGAACGACAAAGACGAGCGATTAACACACGGGCCGGAATGCTCTCAAGGCGGTTCTACCACTGAAGCGACGATGTCAGAAAATTTCTATTCAAGACATACTTTAACCAGTGATTCCTGACATTATTTGAAGTATAAAATGTAAATGAAATTTTGGGATCCGGTGACTTTTTCGATGATGTTTATTTTTCCTTTCTAAATCCAACAAAAAAAAAAATCTTCCGCATGTTGTCACTGGTAACTCTGCAGAGTAACCGCTCAACTTCTCTTATTTTGTAGAAAAAAAAACATCAAAAATGTCACCGGATCCCAAAATTTCATTAACATTTTTTCACATGGTTTTCTACAAAAACATAAAAAGTAGTAGGTGTTGGACAGTTGAGGGCGGGATAAGAAGTTGAGCGGTTACTCGGCGGAGTGACCAGTGACGAAATGCGAAAGATTTTTTATTTGTTGAATTTAGAAAGAAAAAAAAACATCATCGAAAAAGTCAACGGAAACCAAAATATCATTTACATTTTTTACTCCAAATAATGTCGGGAATCACTGGTTAAAGTATGTCAAGTACTGTTCCTTAACACCCTGTATAATGATATAATGATAAAATAATATAATATAATAATATGACAAGTACAATGGACAAGCTGTAATACAGGCGTGAATACATTATAACCCGATCAACATTAGATTCTAACTAGGCAGTGCCTGTCCTAAGAAACTAAGAATGACATGATTTTTTTATTGTTTGGTACGTAATATCAAAATGAAAATATTTTTTAATTACATTGTACGCGCTTCATTTTTACACTGCGATTTTAATAGGCGCCAGCTGTATTTAGAGTGATTGATTGAAGGCAAAGTCTATTATTGGAAATAGTTTTTCCGCGTCACATCAACCCTTTCAAGTTATAAAGAGGGAGAGTGCATTTGCCCGATGCCTTGTTCCCCTTACCCCGCTTTACGGCGGCCGGCCATTGTAGTTTAATCGTATTTGCTTTTGTACTGAAACTAAATGGCCGCCGCTATTGCCGTATTGAATTGTTGGGTGCAGATTGGTGCGGAAAAAGAAATACATATCGGGATATGGCTCCGGTCAAGAGAATTGTCGGAGCACGTTTCTACGGAAGAATAGGCGTCGAGTGAGGAGACATTACGCCCGAATGGGCCACGTCTCGGATTCGTGCATTTCAGTTTATCGAACCTATTGCTGCAGCCTCAAAGGAAACTTACAAATAGGTCGAACAAGTTGAGTTACATATTATATTTATTTTGTTATCGAAATCAAAATAGCGTAATGATACGCAGGGTGAATTTTATTAACTATTTGACATCATTTTATTTATATGTGCAGTGTGAAAATGTCAGATTTTATTGACAATTCTCTTGGTCCCAGGGAGCAAAACGGCAAAGTATCAAAAGACGTATGCGTATCTGGGACCGAAATTATACAATAAAATCCCCCCAGACTTAAATATTAAAAATTGCAAAATGTCCTGCATTGGTTCAATAATAACTAAATGGTTGATTGACTTGGGTAGGGAGGAGTCTGAAAAACTAATATGTAATGTGACTTAAAACTATACATGGTTACCTATGAATGGCACATTTAGTAAAAACTTAGTATAAATAAGTATTAATTTAAAAAAAATTATAATAATTTAAATTGCATTTGGCACTTTACAAACTTTGGTTCCGTAGAACAGGCAATCTGCCTAGCTACGAACTAATATCGACCTAAAACAACATAATAACACTTGTATTCATTTTAAATATATTCTCTTATTATGTAATATTATTTCTGTTATTTTGGCTTTAAATGTATCAAATGTAAATAAATAAATAAAATAACCCCTCATGCTAATTTGATCGCTTTTTGGAACAACTCAAATATGTCTCATGGAAATCGTTGTGTCTCCCTGATTATTATGATTAGAATTATGACATAAACGGTGTTAGAAAGAGAAAATACTACGCTTTATATTCAAATCTAATAATTAACCAGAAAATAATTCAAATGTATATCTTTTACAAAACCAAAGTTTCCGACCGCAATTTAAAAAAAAATTATGATACTTTGGGAATTGAAATTATTATTAATTATTTTTACATTAAAAAATAGAAAAGTGTAATGTGCATGTTTTATTTTTTTTTCGTTATCAATAATTTTAGTTAGAAAAAAGTAAGGTGAGCCATTTTTAAAACTTTTTTGTTTGCATTAAAAATTTGAATATTTCAAAAATTATTTGTTTATTTTGAATTATAATATTAGAAAGCGTATTTTATCATCGTTCAAAAACAGTTTTTAGTTTTCGGATGCGTTGGATTTTATTGAAAGCGGAAATATTTTGATTTTCCGTCAAAATATGCACGAGGACTGAAATAGATCATTTAAAATGCTTGAACCAGCATTTATTTCCATGCCTGTGTACAGTTTGTACTGACTCATTCCTTCTTCTTCGTGTGCCCTATCAGGTCTCCCCGACGTTGGCGTTTATTCTGGTCTACTCCTGGCGATCATTCTCCACACTTCTATTACTGGTCCACTCTCGTACGTTTCGCAACCAAGACATTTGTCTCCTATCAGGCCCTTGGCGAATCGGAGGTTAGACAACGCCATGTACCATGAAGTTGAACCTGGGGATTGAAAAAGAGATATTGTACTACAACCACCAATTCCCGAGCATCAAGAATCGACTTATCTTTCCAGAATTTTTATATTGCTTTATTTAAAAAGCTAATGTACATGCACACGTAGAATAATCCAACTGTAACAGTTTATGCTATTGTTATTATGATTATAAGGTTATGAATATTTATTACTTATTACATTCTTAATATTTTATTTACTATATATATATGTGTATATCCAAAAGCCCCATGGGCGTAAAAACTAAATGTGTATAATATATAGTTTTTCTTGCCTGTTAATAATGTTCCTGTCTTTGGATATTCTTGTCATAAATTTTAAATTCAATTTGTTCAAGGAATTCTAAAAGTACAACAATATGAAGCGACTTCAAAGGCATACAGCTATTGTCAGGATCAACTTAGCATTTCAAAGAGTGACATTATTATAATCTTTTGACAAAAACATAATCTCTGCCTAGAATTTATTTTGAAAACTACTGATTATTTTCATGAAAAATGTTTTTCCTTTGAAATATCTTCCAAGGAAACGAAAAACAAATTACGGAAATATGGATCTGGTAACTTACGGCAAAAGTCATTTCAAGCAACGTTTCAATTCTAAATGGTTGTCTTACGCCAGGTCGATGCTGAGAGTATCTTCTACTCTGAAACGTCCAGCAAAAATATAATATACATATTATTTAAATTAATTATTTGTAAAATAAAACAAATTAAACTAATGGAATTTATTTGTTCACACTGGAATTCTCTGACCGGATTGCTAGAGACCCTTACGCCTCGACCACGGAGTCCAACGAATGTAAATTTATTCAATGGAATAACATATTACAAATGGAAACTTAATATAAAAGAAAAGTTTTTAATTTTTAACTTTTTAACTTAAGGAGTAAAACCTCAAATTAAAATATTTTAATTAATGAAGATAATATTAGCGAAAGTCAATCGAAAATCCGAAACAGAAAAATCAGAAAAAGATACGGATACATTTGAGACTCGAACCCTGACACTATCCAGAGGGCATTTAGTTCGAGTTGAATCTTGCAATCATACATAAAGATAGCAGCCAATAAAAATATGCGTTAAGAAAGTGAAAATAATGTTCGTGATTCTCAGTCGAAGTATGATACAGTTAAAAATGACCGAATCGGATAGGGATACGTTGGTGCAGTGGATAGCGCCTTTGCCCGGATTGCCAGAGGTCCTGGGTTCAAGTCCCAGATGTATCCGTATCTTTTTCTGATTTTTCTGTTTCGGATTTTCGATTGAATTTCGCTAATATTATCTTCATTAATTAAAATATTAAAAGTTTTTAACTTACCATTCGCTTCCCAAAAAAATTCAAAGTTAAATTTTTCGCACGTTTGATTAGCCTAATGATTTTACGAAACCGAATAGTAGTCACTCCTATTATATATAATAAATAACACAATCATTATGTAGTAATGGGAAATCATAAAACCAACATGAATAATAAAGGCGCTCTTCCTTGAAAATAGATTCCGAGCAAAAGGCCAGGTCGTAAAAACTCCAAGAGGCCACAAAATATCACCTCACCGAGATTCGATAATAAAATTCCGATTCCTCCTGTCTTTGGCCGGATAGGGAGACTGTTCGCTGCAGTGACATTTACTTAATAACGCTTTGCCTTGGAGGCACCAGGTCGAACGTGTCTTGTTTCCTGCTTCCCGAGACACTTTTAAATTCTACCGTGTCTTTCAAATCAACAATACGTTAGGGACTTCCCTGCAACGGCTTAGGACCAGTTGTTTCGGAAAATTTCACGTTTGAATTTCCTTCAAATCGACATTCACCGAAAAATTGGGTTGTTTCAACCTCCGTCAGAAGAAATTTCATCGAAAATTCCATAGGACTAGTTGTTTCGGAATTCCCTTCATATTTGAATTTCCTTCAAATTTGAATTTCCTTCAAATCGTCATTCACCGAAAAATTGGGTTGTTTCAACTTCCGTCAGCAGTGAAAATACTATAGAAATGTGATGTGAATGTGATCAGCCGAGTCCGGACGGTTAGCGAAATAATGGGAGGCGCATGCGCAGACGTCAAAATTGTGATTCGGCGGGGAACACTTGAATAATATTTTCAAATTTATCGAACGTTTTTTGTTGCTATTTACTGATGACGGAAGTTGAAACAACCCAATTTTTCGGTGAATTACGATTTGAAGGAAATTCAAATTTGAAGGAAATTCAAATTTGAAGGGAATTCCGAAACAACTGGTCCTATGGAATTTTCGATGAAATTTCTTCTGACGGAGGTTGAAACAACCCAATTTTTCGGTGAATGTCGATTTGAAGGAAATTCAAACGTGAAATTTTCCGAAACAACTGGTCCTTAGAGTTGGCTCGAATGGGATAGCAGGTATCTGTGAAAAGATAGAGACTATTATATATTTGGTTAAAATTCATAATGCCGTCATAGGTAGGTACTATTTTATATCATATTTTTAAAGTACCTACCTATGGCTAGTAATAAGTAGAGTAAGTAAGTACTTCCAATATTTATCATTCAATTCAAATATTCAAATGATTCCAAAACAAAAGAAGTCTACAGACTTGATTTTGATCAGAAAAACGTTCTAGAGAAAACGTGCAATTGTAAAGCATGTCATTGGAAATTGTTATTGAATTAAAATAAAAAGTACGATTATATACATATTTAAAGCGCGTTTAATTGCAAAGGCGAGTAGCAGAGAAAACCTCCCCCTGTAATAACACATATAGGTGTTAAAAAAACGCCAATATTCTTTATGTTTTTTTAATACATTTTGTATATGTAACACATATAGGTGTTCAAAAAACGCCAATATTCTTTATGTTTTTTTAATACATTTAGTATTCTTCATAAGAAAGTAATTTATTATTCAGGGAGTTATTAAGTAATATGTATATGAACTGTTTTTTTTTTTAAATAATGTACTTACTATTCTGCCCCGAGGAAAGTAACTAACGGTAGGCTATATTAGTGTAAACACATAAAACATAAAAAAATCTTTTTCAGAAAAAGGGTAGATGCAAGAGAATGGTTTGTAGGTTAATTGGTAGTATAATCAAAGTAAAAACGTTTTTTTAAATTTTCGGATTAATAGTGTCAAAACAGCGTCCTTTGTGAGGGGGATAAATTGCAAAATAATAATGGGTTCTGTCAATGTACCAGTCTCTGTACCTACAATGAAAGTTGATGAATCAGGTCCTAGCATTTTAATTTGCCGATTCTTTAGCTTATGGAAATAAATTTTAAAACAGTTCCCTATTTGGGATGTAAAACAATTTTACATAGGTACTTTAGTAAATCAGAAATATAACTCACAACTCTCTTTTTAACTTGTGAAGGTTATTCCCACCAATGTAATATATCATCGAAGAAGAAGATAACAATAATAATCTATTTTTTTAAAATATGAAAATGAACAAGACGCAGAAAAATAATAAAAGATAATGGTAATATATATTTAAAATATGATAATTCATATTTAAAAAAATTAGATAATTATTGTTATCTTCTCTTTAAATGATTTATTTATATGTTTTTATTTTTGGTATTTTTTTGAACCCAAGGAAGAAGTTTACAGATAGGTGCTTACTAATATCCATACTCTTTGGTGCTTACTCAATCACAGATATTTATTAATTATTCATGTAGAAGTTCCCAGCCGGTTAGGCCCATTTTAGAATAATATTTATCTTGTTGAACTATAGAAACTATTTAAAAATATGGAACAAATAAATTTATTCATAATTTTTTTTCCAGCTAAATGAAAGTATTATGAAATGACACGTAAAGTGTAGACGGTTTCAAGTGTGTCTACTATGTGGAACACATAAGAAGGTACAATTGCGTAAGACCATTTGACTCAGAACAGGTTAACGAATTTATTTTCTGCTCAAGAAATAATTTCTAAATTTTAAAATGTTTCAAATTTTTTTAGACTAGAAGAAGGGATAAGCAAGGAAGCACGAGTAGTTGAGATGTCTCAGAATATTTATATAAATTTATAACATCTGAAGTCGTTTAAATCGGATTAAGTATATTAAAAATAAATAATAAATGTTCTATCATCGCTTTTTTGAAACACATAGAGATAATGATATCCTCACTGGGATCTCCCGTGCCCAGGATTTCATTTACATATTAAAATTTAATAATGTGATAAATATGAAGAAATTATAAATAAATTATGTATGTAGTATATTTTCCGAAATAATTTCAATTAAATTAGACAGTCTTTTTGTTTTTGTTGAGCGGTTTCGGTTTCAGTTTGAATTACATACAATTTTGATGTCAGTATATTTTCTATTTCTGATCTCCCTATATTTTGTATCCAGTTTTTAAATTGAGATTAAAATAATAACCTTGTTCTAGTTTTGAGTGCGATTAGGATTTTATCGTAGAGTTTTTTTAATTTTTTTTTCTTTATTCATTAAACTGCTAGTTACATGTTTTGAGGCTAAAAGGCACATGCCCATGTTGTGGTGGTCAATATATGGTTTAGTTTTTTTTGTCTAAATGTTATATTATTTGTAATTACTTGTTAGACGTGTTTTTTGACCCTGAGAACTAGAGTTAGTTGTTTTTTATTTATTTATTATTTCTTTACATGCTAGGTATTTGTAGTGTATCTAAAAGCTTCCGGCTTGTAGACATAGATGACAGTGCTAAGAGCTATCCTTAGATTCCGCTAGATGGCAGGTAGGTTAGTAACTGTGGGAACCAAGAGAGGGTCAAAGAGCTCTGAGAGAGCTTTCACTGGTACACACGGTTTAGATTCCTTTTAGCCAGCTTCTAGTTAGGTCGATCAACGAGATCTACATTGTAAACCGCGAAGTGTATAATAAACGCAGATAATAAAAAAGTATATATTATTCCAAGAAGTAATCTCCATCCAAAGTATTGGAGAATCTGTTAGTGTCTGTAGTAAATAACAGAACGCTACAGTATTACAGTTTACAATCTAATTTTTAACCTCATTAGGACAAGCCTAATAATATTATAACCAGTCCATCAAAACTAAATATTATATTTTCTCTGATTATAGACAAGCAAACAATAACCACAATAAAATGTAAACAACAATTATCATAACAAGCAAACAACAACCAAACAAGGAACCATCATCCATAATAACTAGCAAACAACAACCAAACAAGCAAACCTGAACCATGATAAAAAGCAAACAACTACCATGTTGATAAGTAAACAACAACCAAACAAGCAAACATAACCCTGATAAAAAGCAAACAACCACCATGATGATAAGTAAACAACAACCAAACAAGCAAACAACAACCATAATACCAAAAAATGATGTTTGATTTGTTTCCCACAATGAATATTAAATTTTACAACTGATTTACATATTTCATTTAAAATATTTTATCGTTATTTTCGGTTGATAAATTTAATATCCTCGAAACGCTTGATTAAAGTCGTCTAGCATTATTTGCGCTAATTCGATTGTCACATCCAATTATCAGCATTGTAGAAAAATTGCAATTTCAAACGTGTTCATGTAAATCGAGTAATAATTAAAGCCTTTTTCCGATTTGTGTGTTTAATTTTTTTTGAAATTACAAAAGCTTTACAATTTGATGACGTATTTGCATTAATCCTATAAAATACGATCCGTTTTAAATAATGACAGGATTTTAAAACCGGATGCTGTCGTTTTGGAACCAAAGTTTATTGCTGATTTTACAAATTATATTATACATTGTTAAGTTTTGAATCCAATATTTTTCCCTACATCATTATGTTTTTCGGTTGTTGGCTAATTTGCACAGCGCCGTATTCGCGACAGAATCACCTAAATAGAACTTTAGACGAAACTTTCTATTCACTTTTTATAACGTTATTGTACTTGTACATGTTCTACTTTCCGTTTATATTCAGGGTCAGATGCTGAATCAATATTTTTTTGTTATGATGGGGGAGGTTAGTTCCGATACAACAACAATATTCGTATCTGCGAAAAGGTATTTTTTTGAAATATATAGATATTATATACTATTTATAGATATTATTTACCATATATATTATATGGATATTATAATAAATTTGATATTATGTACCATATATATTATATATCATAGATTTTTTACGATTATACGTAAATTAAATTGGTTCTGCAAGAATGTCCCCACGTAGTTATTCCATATTATAGTCGATTCTGCGAGTGATAAGTAAATAATTTAAAAAATATTTACAGCAAAAATCACTTCAGTTTAAATAGCCTACGATTTATCGATTTATCTCCGCCTTTTAACAATAAACTAAAGTAGACTGTATGCTGTGATCCCTGAAGCGTGTGTGTGGTAAAACCATGAATAATCGTGCGAGGTAAATGGAGTTCCATGTGAGCGTAATAAGTAAGATTAAGAAAGGGACTCTTAGATGGTTTGGACACGTAGAGTGGATGAATGAAGAATGGAGTGTAAAGAGAATATATGACGCAAATGTGAGTGGTAGAAGAAGTCGAGAACGCCCGAAGAAGACGTGGCACGATCAAGTGAATCAGATACTTGAGTCGGGCCATGTCAAGAGTCAGAATAATAGAAGAGTATGTATGAATATGAAAGAGGCAAGGAGTGTGTGCCAAGACCGGGTTGATTGGCGGTCGGTAGGGGGGTAGGTTAGGACGGACGTTAGTTAGTTAGTTAGCCTCTTAACATTTTTGATTATTTGTATGTCCCATTTAAAGTTACAATCAACAGTCACTCCCAAATAAAAGTATTCATTTACCAGTTCAATACTGTCGCAGTCGCATATGCAGGGCTACAAAATATTTGGATAAATACATGTAAAGTTGTGCGATATTGTTTCAGGCATAATCGGAACTGAAGTTGTGGAGATCATAATATGTGCATTAATTTGTTTAGGTTGGTATTTATGACTAGGCCTGCATCACGAGACCATTTTATCTGAGACGTAAAGTTTTGTTGCATACATTTAATAGCAATGGTGCATCAGACATGACCAGAGCCGTATCGGCAGCATGTACCAAGTGTTGTAATATGTGAATTTTTTCTTCTCATTATTGGTAAAAAATAATATAAAGCGTGTCTTCCAAAATATTGAAAACATCTATTTCTAAGCGATTAAATGTTAAAACTTAACATAAGTTTCCTTGATTTTGTAATGCGACACTTTATTGCGTTAAAACAATATGTTTGCGTTGGAATTAAAATAAATTTAAAAAAAACTTGAGAAAAGAACGATATGAAACCACATATATTTAAAAATATTTCAAACAGGGCGCATTCTGTAAATTCAGCATTCTATAAATAATATTTAACTTGGTTGATGTATTTGTATCCAGTCAAGCAGGATGTATCAGGTATTTATGGCTAACGGCGCCAGGGCCGGCAATAGACATAAACTCCCAGGGGGCTTACTCTCTATCTTTCTGTTTGACAAACCAGCACGTTTATGGTTTAACCTTTCTTGCCGGTGCTGTCAACTATACTGAACTTCTGAAATATCTCTTTAAATATACTAAACACAGAGTTCATATTTTAGGTATTCCTCCGCAATACATTTATGTTTTGGATTAAATAAATACAATGTATAAATATTTACTGAGTGTTTAGCACCAGAGCGCGAAGAAGTTTTTAGCACGGTAATAGGAAGGTTAATACTCGTTCGTGACATAGCTAAACCGGCCGTACGGACGTTGTGAGAGATAGAGAGTAGGCCCCCTGAAGCTCTAGTCTCCGGAGTTGTTGCGGACGGAGCCACCCTGTCTTTAGTATCAGATGCTCATTACAAAATATTGCGACGGGAGAGTTTCTGCATCAATATTTTGAACGGAGGGAATTTTATATTGGTGTCATTTTTATTTTATGGTTAATTTGGTATTTAGACGAAACGTTGAAGGGTGAAATGAATGATATCTTTGTAATTTTACTTATATTTAAAAAAGATGTACGAACAGGGTATCTACTAGCACTGTCGATCAAAAAAACCCTACAGTAATACGATATTGTCTAAATCTGTCCTCTATGGTCAGTTAACGATATTTCCGAGCGCGCAATTCAGACAGTCGATAGATAAAAGCCTCAAAGGTATATACACAACTTTTGAATAATATCGTTTGTTATGCAAAATTAATTGGTTTTAAAGAACGGAGATAATCTAACGAAGCTCTTAGAATTGAAAGAAATCACCAGGGCGATACTTAGAGTATCTTCCACCCTGCAAATATACTATATATTATTTTTAATTAATTATTGTGAAATAACACAAAACCACGCTTCGAACCCACGATCTTCTGATTGGTAGTCGAGAGCCTTACCCCTCGACCACGCTGGCCTTCAAAATAATGTGTAATAAGTAAATTTTTTTTACATTAGCTCCACACCGGAGGCCCTGAGGAAAATAATTTCCCTCAGGGCCTATGTCATCTTTGGGTATGCTGTGTGGAGGGTATTTCTAAGGAAAGAAAGGAGAGGAATTTCTGGGAAGGAAAAGGGTATAAAGGTTGGGTAGGAATCTTTGGTTCAGTGTATCCAGATTATCCGCCGCCAAGACCTAGACAAACCTCACCCCATATACACCCCTTCTAAGTCATCAAACGTAGCGAACCACTTGGGGTGACCTATGGCAGAGGTGTTGGTTATCCAATAAATAGTTCCCGAGGCGGCGGTACCCATAAAGTTGTGTAATGTTTTCAGATACAAATGAATATTGTAAATCGAAGCTGGACATCTTAATTACTTCACTCTGATATACCAAGGAGACCGCAGTAAAAATCTTTCCTACGACAGTAATATCCACAGACGATTGACCAACATTGCTGGTTGAAATATTTTTAGTATGGCTTCCCTATCTAGTAAATGTTTGTTACTGTTACAAAGTAGGCGCAAATTTTATCGCTGCTTTTATTTTCCCCTTTATGTGAATTCATAGAGATCTTACCTATTTCGTTCACATTTAAAAAGTTTTATTTCGATGGTAGGAAGATTATGAAACTTAATATCGACTAACAAATAAAATAACCGTAAAGTTAACTACATCGCGTGTGTCAAATCATAACTTAACCCGATAGCGATATTTTTTGTGAGATTCCTGAGCATGATAGGGACGTGTTTATGGGAAATCTTTTTGGATGTTTTTAGAAATAAAACTATGATGAAAGAACCACGACGGTATTCATTGGAAACTTTGAAGAAAATCCCGTTAGACATTTCTAGAGGATATGATTATTTACTGTCGTTTTACGTTAAGACGTATACTGAATCAATTTACCCTTTGGTAAAAATAGTGTGTTTTTCGGGTTGGAAATGTTTCGATAATTTAATTTATATTTTTATTTTTAAATTATTTTTTATAAACGTACTTTAGGGTCTTTTACTAAATCAATCTAACCTAACCAATCTAGGTTGAAAAGTAAGTATATTTTCAACCTAGATTGATTAGGCTAGAGATACAGAGATACACTTATACAGAGTGGCGCAAAAGTTATCACCCGATGTTCTTTGACTGTAATTTTTATAAACGTACTTAGGGTCTTTTACTGAATCAATCTAGCCTAACCAATCTAGGTTGAAAAGTAAGTATATTTTCAACCTAGATTGGTTAGGTTAGAGATACAGAGATACACTTATACAGAGTGGCGCAAAAGTTATCATCCGATGTTCTTTGACTGTAATTTTTTTGATGAATGAAGAAGTTTAGTTTTGCTTTTAAATTGTGTTTATTTGATGTCTTATTTTTTTTTATTAAAATGGCCGTTATCAAAAAGATGTTAACGGCCAAGCTTTCCAGAACTTCCGGCGATAAATTCTCGCATTCCTGACGGATATTCTCTTTGGAGGCTTCCACAGTTGATTGTTGAAATATACTCGTCGACTTGTTGAAATATATTGACGACCATCCGTGGTCGAGTGGTAGAACACTTGACTCCCAATCAGAAGGTCGCGGGTTCGAACCCGGCGTGCGAAAATAAATTTTATTTGATTAATTTGTGTTATTTCACAATTAATTCATAAAAATAATATATACTATATTTGCGTTCACGTTCCAGAGTGGAAGATACTCTCAGTATCGCCCTGGTGTAAGACCACCATTCAGAATTGAAACGTTGCTTAATAATGGCTTTAGCCGTGTTTAGTGACTAGATCTGAATAGCCAGGTACTTCTCCACCTTCCTCTTCCTCGTCTCCTTCCCTTCCCCACTTACATTCAGCTTCACAACATACCCCACTCGGGGATACCATAGTCTCACTGGCTCCAGACGGGAGCAGTTGGGACCCTTGTGAGGTATTCTCTATATAAAAAACAATTGATAATATAATATCTGATGAAAAAAATGGAATTGATTTGTCAAGGATCAAGAAATCAAACTATGTGTCCTGTGATATTTTACGGGTCTGTGCTGTAAATCAAAACAATATTGATGAATGCTTAGGAAAATGTACCATATTGTTTACTTGGCAATTCACTAAAAAGTAATAATTTTTTATTATTTATTAATGGCAGCAATATTTCAACTTTCTCTTGAAGGATGATTCTATAACCGATTTGGCAAAAAAGTGATCTCACAAATAATATACCAAAAAACTTTTTTATTATCTGACACCAGACAGGTCAAAGAAATTGATTTTCCATTCAGGAAATAATATCCGTATATAAAAAAAAAAATATTTTTAAGAATGGTATTTAACTTCGTTGAAAGTATTTCTAGTTTATTTGATCAAATGCTATAAAAATTATAGAGGGATCAGTTTTAACTTGTTAGAAAAATTGAAAACAATTCTAAAGGGATGAGGGGGGAGGGGGGAGGGGAATCTCGTTGGAGTGGATTGTATGAATTTTATAATCTTTCACATTTTCTCTGCACGATCCTCAGTTAAAATATAATCGGAGGAATGTATAAAACCAGTGGGTTTTACGACAGGGGCCATTAGGATGTCTAGACCCTGCATGCAATCACGACATCACGCTCTGGAGGTATTTCAGCTTTACCTTTCGATCTGTGTCAGACTTGATTATAGCCTGTTAACATGTGACAACATTTTTATTAGTGAGCAACACTGAATCATACAGATTGGAAATAGATTTGTATTTCTACGTTTCTTTCTGGAAGAGTCGCTAAACAGAAAATTCCAAGAAGTGTGATCTAGGTGTGTTAATATATGCATACTGATTTTAATGATAACTGACATCACCAGATTACACATGTGACCTTTTAAATGCGCCAGAAAGGACAGTGAAATTTATTATATGCCCAAGAAAGAATTTTTATGTTTTGAAAAATGTAAACAAAATCGACTTAACTTTGGGCATACAGACACGACCTTGTTAATACACACACACACAGTTCCGCTCGGCATATCTCCTCAGTTGAAAAAGTGGAAAAAATTAAAACATTTTATTTTGAAGTAAATTTTTATTTTATTTTTATTCGTGTATCGACTACTTAAAAATACAAAATAAAGTAGCTTATTCACAGATTCCAAGCGTAAAAGTGTTAAAAAAATATATTTTGTCAATAATTTCATTAAAAAAATAATTCATTTGAAACTGCCACAGATAATCTTAGCCATAATAATGTTTTTTTTAAGCTGTTTCTTGCGAACACACATTTCTAATGAATTTTTTATTTATTTGTAGTTTACGTTTATATTTTTTATAAAGTAATTAACAACTTTATTTTTATTCTACTCAAGCTAAACGATAGAAAAAGCTTCAATTTATCAAACGCATTTTTATTGGTATTCTTATTGTAAACCGATTTGTAATAAAGATCAATCTAAAATTGTGATTCATTTTAAGCTTCGCCTTAAGCAGAAGGTAAACTAAAATCATGTTATAGTGTAATTTGAAAAGGGTTTACTGAATAAAGTTAATTAAAGAATGCTTTCTTAGTTGTTTACTCTTTCATGAGGGTTTAAATAATTGGCAAGCGTTTCTACGTGACTTCCACTGTTCCACATACTTTGAATTTCTTCCAACTAAAATTATAATTTCTAACAGCCTCGGCACTTTTGTCGTTGAAATGGAGTAGAATGCAGTAGATATGTAATGAGAAATACGATACACCACAAACATAAGTAAACCAGCCAAGTTTCACACCAATCCATGTTATTATTTACCAAGAATTTAAATCCGATTTACATTTTCTACTTTCATTAACAGATGTCGTCTATAGTCTAAAATAGTATCATTATCTCGTTACCATGACCTAAAAATTATATTAGGAAAGTATTACCAGAAATTAGTACTGTTTAAATCAAATTCTAGATGTATTAACTCTTTTTTCCAAAAAAATATAAATTGATTATTTCATCTGGTAAACGCATTTTTAAAATAAAAAAAAGTTTATTTTTAATATACAGTGGTGCCTCGCATAACGAACGCCTCGCACAGCGAACGCTGCACACAACGAACTTCCTTTTCGTTCATTTCACGATTCATACAACGAACTTCGCTTCACACAACGAACTTCGCTTCACACAACGAAGTCGCCCACTTCACACGATCACTGCCGATTTATTGCATCCTTCCGCGCAGGCAGTCGTTAGTCACTGAGCAGTACGCTTAACTTACGCACGTGTCGCAGCAATCGTTCATCATTACAACGAAGTCGCCCGATCTTCTACGATCACTGCCGATTAATTGCATCCTCCCGCGCAGGCAGTCGTTAGACTCGTTAGTCACTGCGTAGTACGCTTAACTTACGCACGTATCGCAGCAATCGTTCTTCATTACGAATTAAATCGCACAAGTATCACGGCAGTCGTCCTTTTAAGATAAACTCAACATTTTTTTTATATGATGGGTTCTAAAAAAAGCAGGAAGGTGATTTCTCTTGAAATGAAACAGGAAATAATTAGAAGGAGTGAATGTGGGGTAAAACAGTGTGAAAATGGATGAAGATGTGCAAGATTCGATTATTTCTTAAAATTAAAAAATGTGTGTTTTTTTCATTATGTTTTTAGATGTATCTAAATAAAAATAATAACAAAAAATTTATCTTTTTTTTATGCCATCTTACCATATTTTATGCTACAGAAAAAAATATTTTTTTTAACATGTATTGTTATGGGAAAACGCGTTTCACATAACGAACTTTTCGCATAACGAACTTGCTCCTGGAACGAATTAAGTTCGTTGTGTGAGGCACCACTGTACTAAGGTTATACCGTTGGTAGTTGGCAGATTTGTTCAATTTTCAAACGACATATTGTTTTATACAACACAAATTTCAAATCATAAAATCATTCAACAAAATAAATCAATTCGTAATCTGATAAAAAAAAATTTTAGATTTTTAATTTTAGTTAAATTAAAATCATTAAAAAATAAATCCGAGAACGTGTTTTCTGACAAAAATACCTCATTTTTACTATTTATATAAGATCTTACAAAGTAAAATATTTCAGTTTTTTTACACACTTATTTTGTTTAGACATTATTGAAAAATCATAAATACTTGTATGTATATTAAATCAAGTTTTTAATGAAATAAATCGATATGAAATTTTTAATTTTAAAAAATTGATATGGGGAATAATCTATCTTTCTCATCGGAACCTCCCTGTACAGTTGCAAGCATTATAAAGCTTTTATTCTCAGCCGCCGGTCAATGGCTCTTAAATTTAATAAAAAGAAAACTATATTTCTTTTTTTATTTTCACCGACATGTTGGGCTATTCTGGGATTGTAACACACAAGCTATCTTATTCAAATATCATCGAAATGACAGCAGAAGTCGTCCCGGGATAACAATTAATGTAAAACGTAAGTATTTTAGTGCGATTTAAACTTAATGATGAAAAAAATATTTAACGTTATTGATGCATGTTTTGTGTTATTTGTATGTCGAAGGACCTTGAAATGTGTATGTTTTAACCACTGCACAAGTAGAAGTAAGCACATAAAGAAAATGAGAGAATTACTCACTGCGGGACTTGTAGTACTTTCTTCATTTGGCCGGTTTTAACTTTGCACTGTGTTAATATTTTAATAATATTTCTTCTTCGGTAGCTAAAGAGCGGATGCGACAGCGAAAATTAAATGCAGAGATGTTTGCAGGAAGAGGGTCGATTATTGACTGATTGTGGGTAATGGGAAAAAGTGACAGGTTTATAGGGAAAGGTAGGAAGGAAATGTGACAATACTAGCTACAAGTACCAGTTCATGTATGTGTATAAGTTTGTATAGATGTATGTATGTAAGTGTAGCTGTGTAAATGCCTAACCAGTTATTTTTAAACAGTTTCGTGTAAGCGTTTATTTTGAGAAACCGAAACGGATTCGGTTTTATTTAATAACAAATTGAATCGACCATCTCTAGAGTATCGTAATATAATTTTCTTAAATTCGCGTCTTCGACAAATTCTACACCATCACCCTGGGCAAAGTTTCATGAAAGTATTTCAAAGACCATTTTATATTACTTTTAGTGAAAACGATACCTGCCACGGAAAGCTACGAGGAAAATTCTCTGTAAAAGCGATAACGTTCAAACACCTTCCGCGAGGAGTCATAATAGGAGATATATTCCACAAACAAAGGTGCACTCTGCAAACTCTGCGGAAAACTTCTGGTTTAATATTATTATTATAGACGCTGAACAATAATTTCTTACAATGTTAAGTTTCAGAAACTATTCATTTGGGAGGTGGCAATATGTACTGCCGACCGGAACCATTTAATAAATAACTTACACCTCTGCCACAGTTCATTACGTTTTATGAATTAGCAGGGGTGTTCGGGTTCATGGGATGAGGTTTGTCTAGGTCTTGGCGGCGGATGTGTCGGCCCACTTACTGCAAGATCGGGAGAGACTGGTTGAGGCAGAACATTTGGCCTCTCCAGCAGGACCTCTCGACCGGACTTGCGACCCATCGTCTAGCAGTGGGAGGGGTCGATTCATACGCCCGTCATTCTTGGACCTACTGACCCCCAGATTTCTACAAACCCGTCATACACTTTTCATTTCCAGAACTTCCTTTCCTTTAAAAACAATATGTTTAAGGCAAAGCAAATATTTTGCTATATTAAAGCAACGGCTGTATGCCAAGAACGGGTTATTTGGAGGTCCACCCTCTGTTAGACTCCGAAATTTTCAAATAACTAGTAGGAACATTATAAAAAATTAAAAAATATATCTTTGCCATCTAGAAATAGTTGTACCGACGTGAAATTTTTTGACTTTAAGATCTGCGCAAATTTCATGACGCCAGAGCTTATCCTGTGAAAACTTAAGGGCCTTAGAAAACAGATTGCCTAATAATCAAGACATCACGACATCTAGTAAATTTAACCAAAATTAGTAAACTTTCTTACGTTTATCGCAAGAGAGTTACGTTGTATTTGTAGGTATATTTTAAAGATTATAACAACACCAATTTAAAAAATATATTTGTTAATAAAAATGAAGAAATTGATTTAAGCATTCACTGAGAAAGTAAAATAAATTACAGTCCCTATACATTTAAATAAATCATCGCCCGTAAATCTGAAGAATCTGAAACACTTGTGCAAAATAATTATTCAATTTTTTCTTTATTTTATTCTGCTCTCGTGCAATGTAATGAATATTTATACGAAGACAATAATATAAAATCGTCGTATTGCTTTTCTGCTATGAGTAATTTTATAGCTTATTGGAAAAATTTCATTACTGTTTACGAGAAAAATATAAATAACACTGTAATAAAAGTCCCCATACCTCTCTAAAGCTTTGAAAGTGAAATTTTATTATCCTATTAAACGATCATTATCTCGATTACACGAATAGGTACAATGTTCAATTCTCTTTTATTTTTTGGATGTTTTAGATACATTAATTAATGCGTATCCAATACAATTCTGGAGAGGGTATTTTGGGGATAAGAATGCTTGTTAAAAATACTCGTTTCCTTTTGTAGCCTACGGTTTCGATTTAAAGACAAATTTTAACACGTTTTAAATGAGAAAATGAATATTGATACATTTTGTTAAGCATACTTATCAGGTAAACATACGCAAAATTAAAATGAAGGATTCTGATTTCGAGGCAAAGCTCAATTGGCGACATCTGCAAAATCTGTGAATCTGCAAAAACATCAATTCGAGATATTAGGTTTGACGTTTAGAATGTTAACAAGCCAACTTCTTATGGGTTATTATCTATAAAATCTGTGGTCTGGAAACTTTGTCAATCTTATATATTCAATATTCTATAAATAAATAAATAAAATTTTAGTAAACAAAACCTTTAACTATTATTTTCATTTTCTGATTTATATATTTAATAGACTATAATGATGATAATATTTCATTAGACGTGTATGGCACACGCCCTTAGGAATCAAAGTTAGCGTGTGTTGGAATTTGTGAGTGTTTTGATTTAGCTGTTGAGAACGCCCTATCTCTGGATGGGGAAGTTTCCCCTTCAGGTAATCTCAGGAATGGTATTGCGGCTTCAACTATCCCGACACGGAGAGTAGGAGCATAGTACTTATCAGAAGATATTTCAGTAAATATTCCAGGTACTTTGCTATGAGAGTACTGTGGCCGTTATGGATAGATAGACGAGCGGAAAATTTGTTACGACCGAAAGAATTTTAACTAATTGAAAGCGTACTTGTAACTTAAGGGAATGCTTGAAGAATTATACTTTTATGAGACAAATATTCACGTCAGCGAAAACATCATAATGTATGGTTAAATTACTCTTCGTGATACAAGTAAAGTACCGTAAAGTTTTGTATATTTTTTTCGTATAGATTACATTACAAAAAATATTGTTAATTTATTATTTTGCTTTAACAGTATGTAACCTTCAGACTAGAAATCAAATACTGTCCTTATATACAATATAGAAGAACACAAGAAATCTCACCAATTTTTAGCCTAAATTTCAATTTCAGAACTGTGTTTCATCAGCATTATAAAATTTTCATTTCGATCAAATGGGATAGCTATATACGGGATCAGTGCAAGAAAGAGAGAGCGCGTGCTGAATAGTCTATAAGTCCTGGTGGTCATGGTCCAGATAATGTGACGACATTGGTTTCCATTCAAATTTACATGCAAGACATTGTGTATTAGTGTGTGACCATGTAATGTAGGTACCAAACGATATTAGTATTCAGCGCCCTTAAAGCAGTAATGCGTTTTTTTTTTGTCAATTGCTCTTATGTAGAATTTTTTTCAAGTTGGACTATACATAAATACCTATAGCAATTTTTAACACGTAAACAATAATATTCAATTCTCCTTTTTTGAAGTTTTACATACATTAATTATTAATAATTAATTATAAATAATTTTTGTAAAATTATAATTAGGTTATGTATGGGTTCTATTATTTCTTGCCATTTTGATTTTGACGAAAATTGACTATCTGCAGTCTACATTTATCAGGGGTACCCAACCCAAATTGTTCGGTGAGCCAAAAAAAAAACTTACATTATGCGGGCCACACAAACATTAGATCCGTCTATTTTGGATGAGTTCATAACAAATTTAATAACATCGGTAAAATAAGAAAATTTTAATAAATTTGCATTTCCTACTTTTGTCGTTAAATTTATATGACCCTGGAGCGTACTGCTTGTCGTAAAATAATTGTGACGATAGAATAATATTTACTTTATAAGGAACCTTTTCAAGAGATGAAATACAAGTTATGTTCATTTCAATACAGCCAAGTGTGTCCAGCGTGATGGGCTAAATGACAGAGAAATGCATTAAATGAAATGATTAGAAAATTATTAGAAAGATATTTATAATAATATTTATTTATTTAGGAAAATCAATAGATTATTTACATCCATAACAATAAAGTTAATAATAAAAATAAAATCCAAAAACAGATTTTCACATAACTTAAAATTGTAATGATAATAATAATAATGTAAAAATGTAAAAAAAAAACTAAAGGTTCTGTACCCGTGAGCTGACATATTTACAAAAAAATACAATATTGTAAATATTAGATAAAAAATAATAGAAGATGTAAGAACACAAACAACTAATAACCAGCTAAATTTCAAATCATATTTTTTTATAAACTTTATCTTCACTACACAATAGCAATAATCACAATACATAAATAATAATAAATGTACAAAATATATATTATACCTACAACTAAAGTGAAAAAATGTGTATAAATTGGATGACAAGTAACTGGAAAGAATTCACAGCAACAACATGATAACTTGCAAAAGGAATTTTTTGCCTTCAATGCTAGAAGGCTTAAATTGATACGAGAACGATTTGTTCTTTTTTGTGTGAATATTAAAATACAAAATATAGACAGCTGAAAATTTCAATTGGGCCGCTTGCCGACCACGGACCGCAGGTTGGGCATGCGCGGTCTACATATTACAATATTATATTATTTTAATAATGTTTTTTTAAATTCAGTTTTACCCACGAACGCACCTATATTAAAAGGAACTTGTGGAAATTAAATACTAGATATTAAATTAGAATTACTTACGTTTGAATATCAAATTGATAGTTACCGTTTGATTTTCAAGTGTTGGGTTTTATGGTCAGAATGAGGATCAGATGTAATGGAAAATGTAGATGAAATTTAGCAACACGCTCATATTTGCGCAATACCATCAAAAATGTGGCTTCATAGTGCACTTCCAGCTTCGCTACGCCAGCGATTTCCGAGCATCTCCACTTCACGCTCCTTTTAAACAAATTGTTTATCAAGTTCTAGCTCCTACATCCAACTAAACCCCATTTGCCAATCTAAGCCGCTGTAGATGATCGATTTGTGAATCACATGACTTTTACATTGTTTTTCATGTTTTCAGCCTAACCTAACCTAATCTAACCTAAAACTAAACTGACCTAACTTAACCAAACATTAATACGAGTACTAATGCATATTGGTACCAAGATTCTTACTACTTTATCGGTTACGATTAGAAAACACTTACATCTACATCTACGGAAATGTACTATAATTATTTCAATACAAATTTTGAACCGTAGAAATACACATTTCAAACATAGAAACATTACATATTCGTTATTGCCGGAATTCCCGCAATTACCTCTCCCTCATTGTTGACTTCCCAATCCAGCACCTAAATTTTTGGTATATATCTGTCAATATTTTGTATCATAGGTTAGTTTTAATATTCTCCTGACGAAGGAAGGGTTCTTCCGAAACAGGTAGAGTTTAGTTAAAATTTAAGGTGGTCTAAAACAAATTTATATATTTTTATTGCATAGAAACATTATTTAAAAAAAATGTACGTACTTTATCATTTCATTTTCACAATCATTGCCAATTTTGAAAATGAAACCGAAATATGTCAAATGATCTACTGTCAACCATCAACCGATGTAAACAAGCATAATAATAAATTACGACTATTAAAAATATAAAATGTTCCGATTTGAATTATTAGATTTTTCAAGATTTTAATAATAATGATGAAGGAAGCTAAACCAATAGAAATGTACTGTAATCGTATCCGTGTACTTATATCCAGTTAAATTTAGTAAAAAAATTCCAAAAAAAACCTAAATTATTTTTTTATTAAAGAAACAATTTCATTGGTCTGTGCAGGCCTAGGAATCGAAAGGTCCCGTAAATTGGCGAAAACAGTTTTCCTTAAATCGATATTCTCACGATTGATCATGTTTCTATTCAGTACTTCTTGTCAAATTTTAATACGCTCTGACCTCCACTTTGATAACAAAATTTGTCAGAATTTGCTATTAAATTTCTGTCAACCCTTTCTCTGTTCTGAATACCGTACGATGCAGTTCTCAACCCATTTAAAATTTGAATGTATGTAAACAATCTTAGGACATTGCTTTTGGTAGCAGTATTTCGCAGTGACTGCAACGTGCACTTCGGTGCAAGACCATTGGGCTTTACTGCACCGGCGGCACTAGATAATGGACTCGTAAGGATAGGGGATTGCCGAGGACCAGGGAGGCAGCGCGGCAAGCGAGGCGTTTCGTGACTGTGCGGCGTCGTTATGTTTATAGTCCCGCATAACTTGCTGGGATTATTACAAAATCGTTAGACCGTCAGACACTTTTATGCTGATCGGTAATAGAAATAGATGGATTTCGTTGTTAGTTCACGATTCTACGTTAACGATTTGCTAATAAAGGAAGTTTATATGTTTTACAGTGAAGTTCTGATTCTATTCCCGATGCTTGGAACTGGCAGTTGTAGGATAAAAGTAGACTGAATGCAGTGATAACATTATCCACTGGAGCGTTTTTGGCCATCTTTTGGCCCTCACCAATATATTGCACCTGCAGATTTTGCACCCATTAGCGTCGCTGGCCAAAATTTGAAAATTTATAACATTTTATGGAATTATTTCAACAGTTCCATTTATTTCAATCTTCAATCAATCACAAAGCTAACTTAGTAGTTTTACACTTTAACAAGACATGTCTCTCATCTCTACTGAAATATCTGTTATTGACATTCCGCGAACCGAAATTATTGTAACATAATTTTATTTTCGTAAAAAGCAATAATTTTGAAAATAAAACAAACATTGAGGACGAGTTTAAAAAAAAAAAATTAACATATCATCAAGTAAATTTTCAAGTTTTGTGAAAGTTCTATTCAAGTTCTATGATTATTTCAGTTTTATGAAGCAACTGGTCTTTACTGATACAAAAACAGAACTTGAATAGGACTTAGACAGAACGTGAAAAGTAACCACGAATATTTATCATTTTACATATCGACCGGATTCGCTTTAACCAAGCTTCTTTAGGATACAATAATAACTAATATATTTTTTATGTAAACGAAATATTTTGCTTATAAATCATTGACGATGTGTTAACATATTAAAAATGCGTGTTCCAATTCAAATTTTTATCAGTGATTTTCAACTCGGCTGTAGACAACCCACATGAGTCATCATATTATTTAATATTGCTCCATATATGTAAATATTAATTTCAATCATTACATATATAACGACCATCATCATCATCCTCATTACTGTCAACAACAATTGGCGTCCTTATATGAATTTGTACCAATGTCGAAGGCACAACATTGAACAAAACAGTTCGGCGTACCTCCTGTTGCAATTTCCCGTGCACCCCACAACAATATAACCAACGGAATGCAAACTTTAGAGTTTAGATTTCAGGTGGGAATGTTATTCTTGTTCTACTGGTAATTCAATGGAATATGCTTCAAGGAACTGGCGTCATTGATTGAGCAACATTTGCATACGGTTGAAATTTGTAACATGAGAACAGGTCGTTTCTAGGACTCGTTCTTGAGTTGCTCGGCTGTCGAACGATTCGCCGGTATCTGTGTTTCCACCCTTCTATAATACGGGTCTCTTCAAGACCCTATATATGGCATCCCCAAAGATGTCATAGACATATGGAGATAATGTAAAAAAAAAATTAATCCGTCTTCATTGTTTATGCATTACATCAAGTTTGGTATCGGAAATTCGTTGTGGAATGCTTTCCTTTGAAAATTTGTAAGACCCACTGTATTTAATTGTCCATTAATTGATTTCCCTACCTCCACCTTTATTTGACTATCTGCTATGCAAATACTTGTACAGACGATGTTTTTGTTAATTATCTTCAATTTTTTTACACCGACGCGACGTAACCACGCGTTATTTTTGTTTCTTCTCAATCATACAACGGTGCTATTAAAAAGGGTGTTAAGGGGATATCCAGCGGTGATTTTCCCATACAAACATATTCCCTATTTATCTATCTGGATTTTAAACCTAGAGAAAATATTGTTTTTACATAAAATAGATATCAACTACTAGCGTGTCAGTACTATTTTTTTGTTTTTGATAAGTTACTTTTTATAGAAGTTATGACCTTCCAAAAATCAATAAAATTGACTGGTTTAAACGCCGTCAAAAGACGTTCAGTATACAAACTAGACAATGTTTTAAAAAAAAAAGCAAAACGTACAGACATAGATTAGTTTGTTCTTATGTAGTTGTTAAAAAAAAAATTGAAAATCAGTCCACTTTTGGAGGAGAAAAGTGGGGAATATAAAACCTGGATTTTAGTTAGGTATTAGTAGCCCGAGGTGCATTGTCCCTTTCGCTCAATATCCGGTGGAGTGAGAGCAACAGTGACAGCAACAATTTAGTAAAATCAATTTTTCAAATTTCTCCACCACCGGGTGTAATCTTAAGTGACGTACTTGACTTACTTTAACCAGTGATTCCGGACATTATTTAGAGAGAAAAAAAAAAAATAATTTTGCTTTCCCTTAAAATTTGGACAAAATCAATAAAAAAAAATGATCCACATATTGTCACTGATCACTCAGGCGAGTAACCGACCAACCCCTCACCCTGCCGCTCACTGTCTAATACCTGATGATTTTTTATATTTTTAGTTGAAAAAAAAGGCAAAATTGTCACCAGAGATCAAAATTTCATTTACAATTATTTACTTCAATAAATGTCACGAATCACTAGTTAAAGTAAGTCACAAATGTCCCTTAACACCCTGTTTAATATGAACACTCAGACTCAGGCGGTGCATGATCTAAAACATTGGTAATAATTGACCGGTCGGTGGCCGAGTTGGCATTGGGTTTGGTCCCACCAAGGCGTCGGGTGTTCAATTCTTTGGCTCGGTAAGACCTCCATCAAGGCACATGCATTTCAATGTGATGGTAGTAGGAGATTTAAAAATATTGTTAGGTAATTCGTAACCTGGAAATGTTGTCTTTCTTTAAAAAAAAAAAATATATATAAATATAAGAGAGGTGTAGTCCTCCTCACTAGGAGATTCTGTGCTGGGAGCACAGACATATTATTCATAGACTTGAGAATCAGGGAGAGGGGTAATAACCATCTGTAGCGGGGCGGGGAGGGATGAGTTGACGGTAACGATATGTGATTCGTTAATCCTTCGATACGACAGTATATAGGCATCACGCATTATAATATCACCATTTAGCTCTTAAAAGTAAAATCTGCTTTTGAATGAATAGACCTTTTTACATGGGAGCGCGAATTGTTCGCCCGGTTTGAACAAACTTGTGTAATCCATATAAAATGAAGAAAGGTTCGCTTGTTTTGAGAGTCGAATATTTTGTTACCGTGTTAAGTTAAGACACTTTTACAAATGTTTCATAATTTACTTATCACAGTAAACTGCAACGTGCACACGACGGGACCGGGAATTTCGCTTCATGTCTAAAACTGATCATATTACATGATGTGAATAAGCTTAAAATAATGACAAATAATGCCTGCATATGGAATGTAATACGACAATTGGGTTTATACTCTTTTTCACTTCTATTTTTACATGTTTTAATAGCATAAGTTACCATTTTTGCCGTGTTATTTCGTAAAATGTACCGATAAGAGCTCGACGCTAGTCCGCACAAGAATGATGACGTCACATTTTCTAGATTCACGCGTACCGGCCGGTTCCATGGAACCCAGAATTAAGGAGGGGGAAATAATACGCTTTTATCACTTAGGGCAGGTCTATACATATTCATATGTCTATGGCTGGGAGGTAATATGTTTTGTATAGCCACTGGAGCGACAGAGGATTGCTAAAGGAAATATTTCCGCCCACATTAAAAAAATCATACCTCCGAATTTGAATATGAAGACATTCAAACTGATTATTGTTCTATATAGCCAATAAATTCACCTGTCTTTTTTCTATTAACACATATTTGTAGGATTTTTTTTTAATATAAAATCGTTAACTTTAAACATTCTAAAGAATCTAGAGAATATTTGCCATATTTTGGAAGCAAAGCAATCGGTGGTTTTGGATTATTTTTTTTTAAATTAGCTTCACACAGGAGGCCCCGAGGGAAAAATTCCCTGTCATCTTTGAAGATGCTGTGTGGATAGTTTTTTAAGGGAAAGGAAGGAGAGGAAGTCCCGGGAAGGAAAAAGGTTTGAGGGGTGGGTAGGAATCTGGGGATAAATATGTCCAGGAGTGATGGACGTGTGAAGCTATCCCTCCCCCAAGTCCCGGAAAACCTAACCCCATAAACCCGGGCACTTCTGCTAAGTCACCAAACTTAGCGAACCTCTTGGGGTGACCCATGGCAGAGGTGTTGGTCGTCCAATGAATGGTTCCCGGGGCGGCGGTACCCATACTCGCCTCCCAAAATGTAATTTTTTGCCATATTGTGGGAAAAAGCGTTCGACTGGATAGATTATCAGCGACTTTCGATCCACATTCTTATTTTTGTACAACAGGTTTATACCTACAAATAATCATCTTATGCATTACTAGTTACTTGCTGTTATAATATGTTAAATAGATAGATTATACTATGTATTACTACTGTAACTGTGAACTTACAATCTTATAAATTTTTTTTATAACTATGTATGTAAAAGCCTAATAGGCGTATAAATAAATAAATAAATAAATCATTAAAGCTTTAAATTCAGGGAATTTTATTCATTGAAACTTTATTGAATATAATTCAGAGTTTGGTCTCCATCTTACAAAATTCATATTAATAACATTGAGCAAAAATAAAAATAAATTACTGCGTTTTATAAATTTTAAATTAAACATCCCACTAGAAGACTTAAAAACTTACATACAAAAGAAGACAGACGTAAAATAAACGACTTGACCTTTTATAAAGTACTTTACAGTAGAAAGGTTTATAAACCTTGACAGAACTTTAATGATAGGACAAATAATTTTAGCGCATATAGACGGGGTGGTTTCTTGTTGTTTAAGCCGTGCTGACAGGTAAGTCAAACACGAGTCTTCAACTAAAAATTAAAGAAAATTTAGTGTAAATTATTTTAATGCTAAATAATTTTTGTCAAAATTTTGGAGTTATAATAAAAAAAAAACGGGAGAAACCTTTTTTAATTTTTTTTGGCTGAAACTAAAATTTAAACTTTTTTTTGCGGGCAAAATTGGATTCATAATCAGCACCAATCCATGATTAATGATCAGAACTACCCAAAAATTTGTTTTAAAACATCCGTTTTCAGCACCTAATTAATGATGGACTACAGACGGACCACCTGTTTCTGTGACTACTTATGGAAGTAGAACTTCGAAGAAGTAGAAGTAAATAATTCTATGCCGTCGCCGATAAAAAACCTTCATCTTCTAGATGCCAGATAGGTAAAAAGTTCAAGAAAGAATGTACGTAGGTAATTATTTAAAAATGAAATTAATCGATTTAAGGACAGAGTCAATTATACGGAAGGAGGTTCTACAAGCAAACACCTACCATGAAACTTTTATGTGAACACTGCACAAGAGTCTTAACTGCTCCCGTTTAACCACTGGAGCGACAAATTAATAAATAAAAAAATCTCGGATTGCTAAAGGAAATTTTTCCGCCTACATTAAAAAAATCATACCTACGAATTTGAATAAAGAGACATAAAAACTGATTATAGTTCTATATAGCCAATGAAATCACCTATCTGTTGTCTATTATCACATATTCGTAGGATTTATAAAAAAATTATAAATTTAGTTAACTTTAAAACATTTTAAAGAATCTAGAGAATATTAGCCACATTGTGGCAACAAAGCAATCCGAGGCTTTGGAAATAGTGCCATAATGTGGCAAAAAGGGTTCGGGTGGTTAAACACAATGTTATTTTCCAATCTCAATCTCTCGTAAACATTGTATTTAAAAATCGCTGAACAAAGTCATCTAACTGACGTACAAATGCGCAAGGTTTATTTAAAAAACGTAAACCAATATGTTTGACATTTATACGATGATACAATTCCCTTTTCTCTATTTCATTCCGTTTCAAATCATCCAGTTGAAAAAATTTCATTATGGTATGAATTGATCCGTCAAATTTACAAAAATCCAAAAGTAAAACTGAAATTGGATATCTTTATGGGAACCGTAATCCTCCGGCGTGTACGTTTCCCGTTAATAAGGCTCGGGCACAATATGCATCCGGATCCGTTCATTCCAGATTGAATGACTTGTCGACATGGGAATCAGAACGTGCCTGATATAAATAAGCTTTGTGTTAGTTCTACAATCGAATACCGTGAAAGAGTTAGCAAAATAATAAAAAAAAATAGTACTGTCCTTTGGTAATGAAAATTTTGATTATTTTCTAACTCTGTGTGGCTCATTAATGACTATTTTGTGCATTCTAAGCCATTGCTTTTTATAATTATATTGGGAGGCCCAGAAAATTGAGAGGTTTTGAAATTTTTTTATAAACATCTTTTAGATGTCAACCCTTTGAACCTTAAATTTATGAAAAATTCGCTGGAGCTCTGTGCTTGGAATTTAGCTATTTCTTCACAAATGTTGGACTAAACTCGGTTAAACTGTATTTTTTTATGTGTTTATTTACTTAACGCCCAGAGAGCTCTTACATGTTGGTATACATTTGTAACATTTTTTTGGTATTAAAAAATACACACAAGTCATAAAAATATAAGAAATAAAAACTGAAAAATACAGCGATTAGATAGATTTACAAAAATAAAAGATCTGGTTAGGAATAGTGTTGGAATAGATATTTTACATCAACAAGATCAACCAAGTTGATTAAAGTTGATATTAAATATGTCAACATCACCTAAGTATTGGTTGCCCATAGTGTGAATTTTGTATTTGAGAGTGGGACATGTAGTTACGCTTATGAATGCTGCAGTAGTATAGCGTCGAATTTAGAGTCAAGTATTTTTAATAAAAAAGGTCAACTCGTTTATTTTTCGTTCGTCTTCTTAAGTATGTATTTTCAGAATATTTAAAAAGAAATTATATTTTAAGTCTTCTAATAAGATATTTAATTTAAAATTTATAAAACGCAGAACCTTTTTTTTGTATTCGCTCAATGTTATTAATAGATATGAATTTTGTACGATGGAGACCAAACTACTGAGTTATATTCAATTAGGCTTCTAACTAGAGATTCTTGATACTAGTGTACTCGAATTTTATTGTCTATCCATAAACAAAAGTGGCCAAGGGCAGTCAGGTCTGGACTCCTAGGGGAACATGAAATATCCCCTTGGTGCGATTCGAGTTTTCCAGCAAACATTTTGTTTACGACTGCCAATGACACATCCGACACACAGCATTTCGCGCCGTCTTTTTAAAAGCATGACCTTCTGTTATATGCTTTAATTCTGGATTAGTTCTAGCTGCATTTCCATGACAGCTTTTTGATTGTCAAGCCTCCAAACCAAATGGCGGTGAATCTCTGAAGACTCCCTTTGGAGCATATTTTCCAGATTTTCCTCTTGGAGCATGAATATTTTCATTTGAAATTAATGTTTGAAAACAATCTTTCTAACAAGCCTTTCAACGGCATTGGACAGGACCGGTATAAAGCAAGTGTAATTTTATGAAGTCGCTCCGGGTGACACCTTACTGAAGAGCCTTGTTTGTCAGACTTCCAACTACAAAATAATACACTGCTAGCTTTCCCTAGTGCCCGTTGACTCGCTTAGCGCTGACTAGAGAAGCATGATTTTCTTTATAGTCACACCAGTAACCTACTCAAAGTCAAATGCGTACACCGCTATGGTATGATGGTCGTTTTCACGAGAAAGATAATAGAAAGAAGATGCTTATTCATGGAGCTTGTTATTTTAATTAAACTAAGTTATTACTTATCAGACTAAGTTAAATCGTTAAATTCCACCTTAAACACATTTACTTGTTGTCTTTCTAACCAACATGCCAATCACCATTGGGTTTACAATATGGAGATGATGAAATGCCAAACAAATCTGTACGTTCAATACTAATCAATATAAGTAATTTTATTTCAGGGAAGCTCAAAATCAAAAACACACCCGGAGCTGCGTTTCACTCGCATAGCCAACGTTTGTAAGTTTATATGGGGATAGAGGGAGAACACAAAACAAGCTGAACCGTGTGATAGAAGTTTTTCATAAAATTTCTGTACAAAATATTACAAAATTTACTCCATTTTGGCTAATGCACCGGTTCGTTTCCCGGAATTCTCCCAACTAGAATAGGAGTAGAAGGTATATGCAGGAATTTATTGTTTTGGTACTTTTTGTGAGTTTTTATTAGTCGAGAGCTTATTTACAACAAAAGGTAGTGTGTTTAACTGTTTCCCATTTCTACATTCAATAAAACATAATTATTATTGTTGTCTTAAATAGCTTGCACAATATATTTTTGGAAAATATATTATTTTTACGTAAATTTGAACCAATTTTAAGGAAAGTTACGTAATATAGTAGTGGGGGCAAAAAACATTTTTTTTTTTATGATTTTAGATTCGCAACTTTTCGAGAGTTAATGATACTTCACAAAAAATATATTTTTTCTCCATTTATTATAGCAATAAAATGAACTGTAGAATAAAAATAAATAAAAAGCAATTTCATAGGCGTAAATTTAAATTACAAATGACCGATTTAGATTGAAAAAAAAAATTGTCGTATATAAAATAAAATTTCTACCAAGAAAAACTCTTTTTAACGATTTTTTTTATTTATTGTTTATTTTATTATCACAGCGCAACATTATTTTTTTAATAATTATAATTACTAAATTTAATAAAAATTACCAAATTTATTACTAAAATCTTTGCAAAATTGAATTCTTTAAGGACCTGTATTTTTTAATTAAAAGTATAAATGAATAAAGTAGTGGATATACGTACTAGACATTTTCTTTATATTTTGATTACCAAAATATTTTATATTCAATTTAATTGGATATTTTGGCCTCAAATCCAAAATTAATTTTGTATGAAAAAGGCCGCGCAGCCGTTCGCCTGTATAATAAAATGTATTTATTTATGACACATTAAGGTAATTAACATGTTTTCTATCGACTATTAAAGACTTTAAGAAGAGCGTAATCGATGTATTATTAAATACAGATTACCGTAAGATGGATTTCGTCACCATAAATATGTATATATGATTTTTTTCATCCCCTAAAATAAAGTCACTGCTTCATCTACGTTGAGAAATCGTATCATATTATTCATTTTCAATTTCTTCTAGCTTTTGACATCACTCAAATAATTTGTTTAAATTGATTGTGCCATGTCTTCCAAATTCTTATTTAACTATTCTCTTAAAGCAATCTAGAATATTCATGGGTCAAATCTACATTGATTAATAGCTAAATAAGGTAACAAAGGTCGTAAGTTCACGGTCCGCTAAAGGCTTACTTTGCTCTGAAGTAGATTTACGAGTACGACATTAGATTCCATTAGCTTTTCTAGGTATTCTACCATCGTCATCTGGGTAGATACTTTTGATAAAGTTTTGAATTTTGCGTTGTCTCAAATGCTCCCAATCGACTCTATCCAGTGAGACAATGGTATCCCCAATTGGCGTATATTGTGAGGCTTAAGGGGACGGGGAGGAAAGGATATATAATGGTAGTACCTGACTAACCAGATCTATCCACCAAACACAGCTACAACCATTTCAAGCACGTATAATGTAATATGAACATATGCAGGATGCCCATGGCTATAATGCATAACCCCAGGAGTTGATTCTACCCGAGATGGAAAAAAAATACAACTCTTTTTCGAAACTATATTGTTTTTCTTCTATACAAACATGTTTGACGACATTCTGAAGACGACATAATAAGTTTTGAATTTTGAGAGAATCACTTTTAAAAGTTACTTTACTTTACCCTCGGGCATCTCGTATATTACCTACAGAGTTGTTAGATACTATGTTTATCTATCTGGTGAAAGATATCCATTCAGAACCATCAGTTGCTTGAAATGAAGTAAGCCGTATTAGGTAACCAGATCTAAATAGACAGACACCTACTTCATAATTTCCTGTTACCATATCCTTCTCTTTCCCAATCCCTTCAGCCTCGCAACATACCCAATATATTGGAGATTCCGTAGCCACACTGACTTCGAAAATCTTTAACAACTATGTTACTAAAATTATTTTTTTTACGTCCGAATCTAACAATTGCGAATAACAGACGTAGGATACCTAAAAAACATATCGCACATTATCTTCGTATTTATTCACGCTCACATAAAAGCAAAAACATTTTTCGATTAACACAGTAGAACTCGTCCATTCGTTAAATAAAGGTATCGAGGTCATATCGCCCGGTCCGAATCAAGAGAACACAAAAAAAAAATTCTCACCCCCATAACTGTCATCTAAACCCTGAATACCTAATCCAAAGCTAAGAAAAATACCTGGGGGTGGGATTGGGAGCAGGGGGGGTGGGGATGAAGCCAATGAGGGTAGGTTCCTCCCAGTATAAGCCTAGGCTTCCCGGCAAAGCCCTTTTGAACAAACACTTGAAAATTTTCGCATGAACTGGCAGTGTCAATATCTGTCGAAATTGAAGTTGATACCAATCGCGCCAGTGAGCCAAATGCTTTTACGTTCATCCTCTCATTTGGGATTGGTTCGCGGCGATTGTCCATAAAACAGCAGCCGGGAAATATTAGCTTATCTTGATGTTAAATTAAATTAAATTAAAATAAATTGATTAATTTAACAAATTTCATTAATGCGAGCTAAAAGTGATTATCTATTCATTTATTTCATTTTACTGTAATTAGTTAGGTATATATTTTTTTGTTGGCCTACACATTAGCACCCTACTAATAAATGTATTTTGAAAACTACCATTTTCCAAATGTTATTGATTTTATATCAGTTGTGTAAAATTTTAAAACATGTTATTAGTATTAGTATGGCCCTGTGAATTTACCCGTATTGTGGAAAAAATATGTGTTCCATGAAAATTATATTATACTAGATGATACCCGGCATACGTTGAATGCAACAAAATAAATAAATTATTTCTCCCTGCGTTTCCTTTCCCATTCGTCCCCGTTTCCCTTCCGCCTCCTCTTCCCTTTTCGCATCTACATCCCCTCTCACGTTCCCCGTTTACCTTCCCCACGTTCCCCCTCCCCTCTCCCACTGTTGTGACCCCCCCATCCCCTCACACATTCCCTTTCGACCTTCTCCGCCTTCCTCACCCCCTCGTCCCCCTACCGCGAACCCCTCTCCATAGTTTCTCTCCACCCCTCCCGGATTTCCTTCCCCTCCCGCCTGTTTTCCGGCCGATAAACTCCATAAAATACTCCCATTTTCCAAACAACTCACTTTTGCCTTGTTGAATTTTTTGCAAATTGATTAACGCCCGGGCTCACCAATATAGAAATATCGCTATATAGAATCTTATAATTCTAACAATTTCATAATGCCAGAGCGCACTAACCTACAACCATCGCGGGCATGCGCACATCAAATCCCAAAAATTTCATCGCAATTGGATGAACGGTATGGCAGGGCATGTTTTGTTTTGTTGTTTTTCTGTGTCTTGTTCATTTTCATATTTTGATTTAGCTTATTATTGCTGTCTTCTTCTTCAATTATATTGTGTCAATAATTATTATCTCTCTATGAATGCCTCTCGGTCTCTTTTGCCTCTTGCCACTCATTGTAATGTGTTACTTGAGTTAGCTCGTATATAATTTTGTATTTTTATTTGTTATGTTTTTGTTTTTCTAATTGTATGTGTCTTTATTTAATTGAATCTAATTGTAGATTTTTGTAATTGTTTAATAACTGAGTTTTTCTAACTGGATTGTTCTCACGTGAGTGAGAACATCTGTAAAACCCAATATAAAAAAAAATAAAATAAATAAATGAAATACGAATAATAAAACAAACATCATTATTCATATATAAGATTATTATGTTTGCCCATAAATACAGCGCATCGGTAGAATTAGTGTAATGATTTAGGATTCACTCAAAGGAAGGAGACTCTTTTAATAATACACTTTCGGCCTTACTAAAAAAAAAAACACTCCGCGGCCGCTAAACGGTGTTTTTGTGAATCTTTAGATTTGACAACGCCGTATTTTCTTGTTCAAATTGAAGTTTTCATAATAATCCGCCAGGTGGTGTGATTGATGCGCCTGCGCATTGCTTTCCCGCTGAATAAAAAAAAGCCGCGGAAATGCAGAAAAAAGTCGGTCGCGGTGTGTGTGTGATTAAGATGATATTTTCGTAAATGATTTCAATCCTTGACTAATTCGCACTTATATTCATTTACGCAATATATTTACTATTAATTTGTGTTTTTTTTTCGTTAGTTTAAGTCAAATTGTGACACTAAAATCGTGTGTTCTAAATTGATCTGTCAGAAAATGGTTCTTTAGGTTATATTCAGAAATAATTTGCATTTTAAGATCTTTATTTTATTATAAATTCTTGAAAGTGATGTTTTTTGGTGACTAAAATGTCTAATACATATTTTAGTAAACGTATCAAAGAAATTAATGTGTTAAGATGTGCAAGCAATGTATTCAAACGTGAGTTTTTTTATTGTAAATTTTTGGGAATGAAAAGCTAATTTCAAGATTTTTTTATATTTTTTTATTGTGTGAAGGAGTAAATAGTGAGGTGACAGTTTTATTTCAAAATCATTAAATAAAAGGACTGTGTTTTTTTAATTTTTTCAAATATTTCAATGTTTTAATAGAAAGTGTTTGGGGTAAGTGAGTTTTTTTTTTCAATTTGATGTTTGAAGCTTAAAATACTACAGTTTTTAAACATTTAAGTATATTTTAGATATGAAAATCTTAAAGGTAATTACATTTTGGTTCTAAAATGGTATTTGTTTTTACGACATCTCAAAAAATAATAAATATATAGGACATTAAAAAAAGAAATTCGAAATTCGTTGAAAATTACAAATGGAACAAATATATACAACATATAAACTACCCTCCTTGGCCGTGTAAGCAATGTACATATCTTTCCATGAACAATTTTTTGTCAGTTCTTAATTGGTAAGGATTCTTCATACATGGTTGTTTGACCACTGTACAAATTTTTCAGAAAGTTTATTAGTAAGGCTTGTAAAATGGCGACGTTGTCAGATCAAAACCATATATTTTGTTTAGTAAGAATTTGAAAAACGAAATGTACAGACTTTACACAACGTGCTACAGAAACACCGTTTAACGGGCGCGGAGTGTTTTTTTTTAGTAAGGCTGTTAGTGTTTTATCGAACAATTATAAAATTTTATTGATACCGAAATACAACCAAAGGAATTTAATTTCTCCCCAACGGAACTGATACGTGTTTCTTTCTTTGCCAAAGAGACCAATAGCTTTACAACCAATAGCTTTACAACCAATAGCTTTACAAACAATGTATTAATTTCAGTTCTGTTGGGAGGTGTGAAAGAAGCCTGCCATCTATCTTAATAATCTCAAACTATTTATTCAAAATATTATGTTAAGTTCTGACCTAGATTCAAACCTTAATTTCGGACAATTAGTATTTTACCAAAAAAGTGTGTAAAAAAAGTATTATTTTTTGGGATTTTATGCCGCGTTTTCCTTCCTCCTCCTTTAACCAACATTCCGGAAAGATATTGCCGTGATAATCTCCCATCAAAAACTGGTAACCGAACTGTCTGTTTGAGGTTTTGAAAATGTCATCGGTCGACGGAGTTTTGTTAGACAGCTGAATCGGCTTAAAACACGTTTTGATGAGCGCCAGTTGGTGAATATAATATTGTTCATGATAGTTCATGACCTTCCACGAGTATATTTATTGAGAGCGCAAGAGATAATCTCTGGATAAATGGATTACAAATTAAAAAGTTCCGGGATTAACAGTATTCTTGAGAAAACATTTTTAGACAGGCTTCTTGTTTGCTTATTTTTAACGGTGTAGTTATCGAATATTATGTATCTATCATAGACATATGAATATTCATAGTCGAGAACATAAGGGAGAGGGGTAAACACCAAATGTAGCGGGACGCAGAGGGATGAGTTGATTGTAATGATATGTGATTCGTCAATAATTCAATGTGACAGAATACAGGCATCTCGCATTATAATATCACCATTTAGTTCATAGAAGTAAAATCTGCTTTTGAATGAATAGACCTTTTTACATGGGAGCGCGAATTGTTCGCCCGGTTTGAACAAACTTGCGTAATCCATATACAGTGAAGAAAGGTTCGCTTGTTTTAAGAGTCGAATATTTTGTTGCCGTATTTAGTTAAGACTTTTACAAATGTTTCATAATTTACTTACCCCAGTTAACAGCAACGTGCACACGACGGGACCGGGAATTTCGAGTTGGCAACGCTGCATGTTTCTCGGTGTGATAAAACTGATCGTATTATATGATGTGAATAAGCTTAAAATAAAGACAAATAATGCCTTCCTATGGAATGTAGTATTCACTTATATTTCACTTATATTTTTACACGTTTTAATAGTACAAGTTACCATTTTTGCGTGTTATTTTGTAAAATGTACCGATAACAGCTTGACTGATGACGTCACATTTTCTAGATTCAGCTATACGCCAGCCCAGCCGGTTCCATGGAACCCGTATTAAGGAGGGGGAAATAATACGCTTTTATCACTTAGGGCAGGTCTATACATAACATGTCTATGGTATCTATATAGAACTAACACGTACATATAAATATATATAAATACTCGATCTTTGAAAACTGTCAAAATAAATCCATTTTAGACGACTATGATATTTTTAGCAAATAATGAATTAAATTCATTTTTATATTATTGTAATATCGATACAAAAATCTTACGCGATCTAAATTGGCTACGTGATTTAATGTTGGTGCCACAAAGAGTTAGTTTTTTTGATATTTGTTTGAATGATGATGATTTGTAGAATGTACTTGTAGGTTGATGTACTTTGGAAAAAACATTCATACCTAAGTGTGACATTTAAATTCTATAACGTACACATTTCTAGTTAAATTATTTCCATCTTCAAACATGAATTATTCTGTAATAACATAATCCACGCAAGGCTCTGGAACTAAATTCAGAATATCTCCATAGCTTCTTCTTAACTTTTATCCAAGAATCCTTTGTAAGAAGTCACTGGAACCCCACATTCATACTTGTAGTCTAATAAACCTGTCCTCAAGAAAATTGCGTTCAGCTTTGCAATTCGAAACAAGGATTATACAACACAATGCATGAACATTGAACAACCGACTATTTCTTCACAAAGGGAAGAAAGAAGATTTGAATCTAATAATTATGTAGTTACTTTCAGGTGTATTTTCTTGAAAATTAATTATGTACCTAGTAATACATGTTTTTTATGTGCAATTACAATGTATATTGATATTACGTTTAAATTCACGCTAAAATCGGTTTATTTATATTCATAACATCGAAACAGTTTACAATGAAGGTAATATTAGCGACACTCAATCAAAAATCTGAAACAGAAAAATCAGAAAAAGATACGTTCACATCCACGATTTTTTTCTATTTAGAAATGAAGATACTGTCTTCATTAATTAAATATTATAATTTGAGGTTTTATTCATTAAGTTAAAATTAAAAATAAATACAAATTAAAATTTTACTAGGTAGGATAAAGGTAAAAACTGAAGATATAAACTTAGTAGATATCGACGGCCGGCATAGTCCAGAGTTAGGGCGTTAGACTTCCATTCCGAAGGCCGCGGGTTCGAACCCGGCGTGCGCAAATAATTGATTTGTGTTATTTGACAATTAATTATTAAAAATAATATATAGTATATTTGCGGCAAGTTCCAGAGTGGAAGATACTCTTAGTATCGCCCTGGTGGAAGACCACCATTCAGAATTGAAACGTTGCTTGAAATGTCTTTAGCCGGGTTTAGTGAGTAAATCTGAATAGCCAGGCACTTCCCCGTCTCCTTCCCTTCCCCACTTACCTTCAGCCTCATAACATACCCCAATTGGGAATGCCATAGTCTCACTGGCTCCAGACGGGAGCAGTTGGGACTCTTGTGAGGTATTCACTATAAAAAAAAAAGTTGTTGGAAAACAAAAGTCGCCATAATGTTTGAATATGCAGGTACACGCTAAAACAACCCTTAATCACGTCGTTTAAAAAACGTTTTTCGCATATTCAAATTAAGATACTTGAGCCTTTTCATATACTCGAAGAAAGCTAATTTTTGCCAGTCGAAATCGATCATTCTTCCGATCGTCTTCTAATAAGTATTTTGCAATAAAGATTTTTGTGTATTTTATTTAGCTATAAATTTTTATCTATAGCTAAATAAAATATATATTTTTGTTTATTTTATTTTGCTATAAATTTTTTACATCTTATGTATAATCTGTCTATTCTAAAACTACTATAATATTATTCTTCTACTAATTTTTGGACTACACAATGTTGAGACATAACCCACGCAAAAATTGCAAGACTGTTAACTTCATTAACAGGGAGTTCATCGAACATTTTAAAACTTTTATGAAAATTTTTGTTTCGTATCCCGATAAATTTATTTTAGGAAACCTAAAATCGTTGCAGTTTCTCGTAGGATAGCAATAAACTATTAATACCAATATCATTCAACATATTTATAATCTCGTAATATTTTATTTTTTAACATTTAAATATATTTTAGGGTATTGTACACTAATCGACTATTTTTTTGTACTTAGGTACACACGTTTAAAATATCGCCGACGAATCAAACATCGAATGTTACTATAAAAATAACCAAAATAAAATTTTATTTGGAATAGGATCATTTTAATTGTCACTTGGAAAAACGCCTACAATTTACTGGGATAAATTTTAAATGCATAAAAACGGCGCCAAAAAGGTCAGATTTTTTTAGTACAGTTTACGTCCTATTCACCCGTAAAGTTACGGGTATATTTATGTGGCAGTAAACTTTGGATTGCACACATTTCACACCCAATGCACAAACGGACCGAAAAACAAAACTCCGGTCCTTCAAGCCAGAGCACCTTAAATTAACTGTCTGGCGCAGGGAACCCGGGATGATATATTGAAATTACATTTTACACGGCCGTGTCCTGCGTTTTTTTCCTTTCTGTGTATAGTTTGCCGAGTTGTGGCTGTGTGCGTTTCCAGAAATATTGTCCGGGAGTTTCGCGTAACTGTAAAGTAGAGGCAATGTCCAGGTATTAACGTCACATGCATGAACAGACTGGAATAACTGGAGCTGTTTCGGAACAGGTCCTCAGACCAGCCTTTTTTGAGCAGGTAGGTGGTTGTTGGTAACTAGTATTGCTTATTATAATCACATTTGCATCTAAACGTCTTCATGCCGAATATTTTAGAGTAGCACAGACTTGTGAAAAACCACGGGATATTGAAATTATTGTAGGATTGAGATTTGAAACTCATGAAAAACTTTAAAACTCATGAAATTATATTTTTCTTGTTGATGAGCTCTATACATTTATGAAGAATTTATTGTTAAAATAATTTTCTGTAAAAAAATATTTTTGCTAACTCAACTAAATTTTAAACATAACAAATCTGAAAAAAAATATCAAAGATCTCGATTTATCGCTTCATTACAATCAGTTATAGTTAAACAGAGAGGCATGAAGATGTAGATCAAGAAAACAGCCATATTATAGTCAAGATAATAAGTGATGAAATAATAAATATTATAGCCTCCCTTTATACTAACACTTCGTTGAAAAATTAATTGATATCTATCAAATATTTTTGAATGGATTAATCCACCCACTGACGTACCGAGTAAATCTGTCGATATTCTTATATTATAAATGGGAAATAAAACTGTCGATACTATTTCTCATTAGTATAAATGACCTTATGAATCTTCCTATCAAAGGTGACATAGCAAGCGTTGTTTCATGAGCAAAATTGAAATTAAGATTAAATTGAGATTTAATTAATAGACTAAATATCTAACATTTTCAAAAAACCAAAAGAGGACAACCAATGCTACCCGGCTCGGAACAGATATTGTCTAGTGAGTCGGGTTGCGCACATGAACTGTACATATACTTTAATGTTAATAAACACCCGGGTTACCGACATTGAAAAAAAATTAAATAATGAGCATGCACTCAAACTGTATGAATGTCAAAATAACTTTCCTCAATGTGCTTGCCTCTGCATATAACCCATCTAAAAGCTTTACATATCTGGTGATCTTAATTGACGACGAAATTCTCCGTATTCGCACATTGATAGATCCTCAAAAAAGCTGACAAAAACTCATCTACCTCTCCAAAAAACTACGACGTGTCTTGTCAACCAGGGATCGAAATAGAGTATATTATGCTTTATGCCACTCTAATTAGGAATATGGAGTAATAGGAAGGGGCTTAGCAGCATCAAATCACGTAAAACGACTAAAGATTCTCCACCATATTAAAGTTCCCCATAAGGATGTCAATGACAGAAATTTTAAAAACAGTTTTATATTTCAAGTATACAAAAAATCTTTGCCAAAACTTTCAGGTTCAGCTCAAAAAAGACAGAGGAAAACACTTCACACAATAAAAAAAAAGTCAAACCAGAGCTAAGCAAATAGATAAGCTAAATAGTTATAACTAAATGTAATACCTTTGGACAAAGAAACTCCGAAATTTTTAACAGGAAAGTGTCAAAAAAATTAAAACAAAAATATCTACATTAAGGATATCAAATCTTGACTTTAGGAACTATTGAAAAAAGAACTAACAAGTATTTTAAAAACACCATCACTTAAGTTACTGAAAAAACCTTTCCCAAACCATGAAGTTGTACCATAGAAGTCGCTGAAAACTTATTAAAAACATAGTACCCCTTAGCACAGGATCTCCTAGTCAGGAGGACTGATCAAATAATCAATGTCTGTGTGATATTTATATTTCTTATGTATCTTCTAAAAATGTTAAAATAATAAAGTAATTAAGAATAATAATAAAAAGAAAATAACACGTAAATTTAAAGCAAATCAAAGTTCTGAGGTTCGTTGAACCTATGCTACAGACAACTATTTTTTAATAATATTATCGGTGCCTGAGAGACCAACGTATTTATAAATTATATTTATGATCAAGTCTTTATTTCGTGTAAAGCAGACGTTAAAATATGATAATGTAGATTCGTGTTAAAAAAACCTTAAATGGCAAAATGTTAAATTTTCAAAGATATTTCGATTTTAGATGGTTAAGGCTTCTTATTATTATTGCCAAATAATGTTAAGATGATACGAGCTTTGATGCTGAAATTTATACATTTCTTAAGACGAACATGAAATAACTAAGCTCATCGAAATTACCTTAAAAGGAAAAAAATCAGACGCTTATTTACATAAATACCGCCAAAGATCGCTTGCGAAACCGCAAAACCTCTTAGAGCACTAAACATCATTGATAAAATTTTGTTTGAAAAGAGACTTAAGTTGAGACTTGGCTTAAAAATTGTAAAAAAACCTACACAGGTTAATTTTGGTAAGGTAATATTTATGTATTACTAGCTGATATTTTTATTTCTCCCTTCGTGTCCTTTCCCAGTTGTCCCCGTTCCCCTTCCGACTCCTTTTCTCCTCCCGCGTCCCCTTCCCCTCGAGCGTTTCACCTTTCACGCATTCCCCTCCCCTTTCCCGCTGTCTCCACTCATGTATTCCCCCTCCACTTTTTCCGCCTTCCCCTCTCCCTCATAACCCCTCCAGCGAACCTCATCTCCTTAATTCCCCTCCACCCCTCCTGCATTCCCGTCCCCCTTCAGCCTTTTTTCCCTGCCGCTAAACTCCATTAAATACACAAATTTTTCAAACAACTCGCTTTTGACCAATTTAAAATGTTTTATCCAAATTTCATAACGCCAGAGCTCACCAGTGTATGAAGAAACCTTCACGGGCATGTTCACAACAATACATTTTTGTTATTGCAATCCGATGAATTTTATAGGAAATAATGTCATAACGCCAGAGTTCACTATCCTAAAACCATCGAGGGCATGAACACTTAAAATCCCCTAAGTTTCATCGAAATCGGATGAACTGTATGGCAGTGCATAAAATACGGACAAACAAACAAACATTTTTATGTATACGAAGATTATGAGCAACGACCAACTGAGCTTACGAAATTCCTGGCACCTCCATTTGGCCAAATGCGATAAAAATATTTACAAATGTATTATTGGGGTGCAGATTTCCAGTTTTTTCCGATAATTATTTTTAACTAAGGATAAATATTTTAAAAATTTAATCTTTTATTAGGTTTATCATTCAGCCATATATACCACAACCACACAGAAAATGTCATTAATTCAATACGGTTCTTAACCTTAAAACTGAAAAAAAAAACTGAATAACATAATTTATTTAAGTTGTAAAGGTAGTTTCTTTATAACCTCTGTTTTTGTTAGATAATAATAATCATAATCACTATTTCAAAAGAAAGAGGTTACTCAGCAGCTTTTTACCATAACGCTAGTATCAATTATAAAGTAACACATTAAATGTATTTTTTTATGGAATAAGTACAATAAATCTTTGGTACAAGTGATTTCGTTTCAATTCTCGGAAAATTACTATGGTCTTAAGCGATATCCTTCGCTTATCAGGCCCCCTCCATAATGCGATCAAAGTTTTTTAAACTCCCAGAATTAATATTCAAATCAGTAATTTATAATTTTACGTAAACAGCAGCTCTCACAGCCAGACTTTTTGTTTCGTGGGATTAATGTTGTTTCATAACGAGGGAAAAACTTGCGGGGATATTTCAGTAGAACCCCAATTATTTTGATGAATAATTTCAGAGGGATTCAGATGTAAAATAATAAGTGAGATAAATTATTACTGTATGTTTTCCCAAAAGACAAAATGTTACCCTGTTTAGCAGCAGATTAGTTTAAAGGGAAGCAAATACCTTCATCACAATTTAAATATTTTTAGGTCGAGTAGAAAATGAGTGTTTCGCGGAAAATGGCCCTGGAAGACAATAAACTCTTACTTAGTCCCGAAAAAGGAAAATAAAAAGAAAATGAAACTCATTTCGGAACATTCTTCCATGAAATGAAATGTTTCTTGCAGAAATTTGTAGCAATTACTTTTTAATCTTGCGCTGTACTTTTTTTCCATTTTCTTTCGGATGCCACCACTATTACGGGGAGTTTTTCTGTTTATTTTCATCAACCGATGTAATTAATGTGTCAGTTCATAATGTGATGTTTTCAAGCACAGGTATAATATTATTTCTGCTATCAACACGTTTGTTATTCATTCGCGTGCTCTCGGCTTGCCAGGGAATATATTATATTGTTAGAGGACATAAGTTCGGTAGAAGTAATATATGCAATAATAATTAACCTCCATCCACTGAAATATAATATTTTGACATGATTAAAACACGATTCGAGAATGCAATACATACTTCCAAAATAAAAAATATATATTGTCAAGTAAATGATTCTTTTTTGGCTACATGGTTTCGGTTCAAAATTTTGTCTCTTCAAGATTTTGACGACATTTTTCTTATCAAACAAACGAAAAATCTGGAAAAATCATAACTTTTGGACATGAGGTTAGTTGGACTTTTTAATTCTATGTAGCTTAGATGCTGGGAATAAAGCTATACTAGTTACAATTACTCACACATTTGATAATGCTATGAAGATTTTATGTCACGGTTTTTTTTTAAAGACTGCAATGTATCATAAGTCATAAATAAAAAAGGCACCTACCCAAAACAAAAAAAGCAAGATATAAACCGATAGTTTTTTTTTTCGTTGTTTGTTTTTGGGGTGTTATGCCGTGTTGTGCTACCTCCTTCTTTAGCCGACGTTTCGGACAGCGTTGCAGTGTCCATCATCAGGGCAGATCCGGCAAGTCCGACGGACCATAACTACCTCTTATTTTTCTGTCTGCTAAAATGTTATTTAACGATTTTTTGGATTATTACTTGTAAAATGAAAAGAAATAAATTTTATTGCGATACAATTTTATGTTTACATATATTCATAATTATCTCTCCAGATATACATTTTCGACTAAACTAAAAAAAAATATATTATGATATTATAAATAGTATTATATAATATTATTATAACCTTATGTTATTTCGGCTACTGGCATTATACCTAGCTCTCTTATTAAAATTTAGGCATATTAGATTTGTCAAAGAATTTGTATATAAAAATGCAAAAATCAGTCATTTTAAATACATGTAGAATTACGAAAGATTTTTTAAATATTTATATTGAGGGATCAGTAGGATTTATCGGTCAAATTAGGAATTCCACAGAGCCGAACCCTCTGATATGAAAATATCTGGAGACGGTGAATTATATTCCCATTTAATAGTTTGGTAGATTAACGTGTTGTTCTTGTATTGTTTTGTATTAATTATACTTATATGATACACTTGCATAACGTGGATTTACTAGACGATCATTTATATGGAAAAGTGTATGAAAGGGTTTAGTTTTTCCTATGGGAAAAACTAAACCCGTTCCTGTAAATCTGGTGAAATAAATTAAAATAAAATTTATGTTCTTACTCGCGTTTTTATTTTGGTTCCACAAATATATTAATATAGGTATGCATATAAATAAATTGATTTTGAAAGATTGTTATTTTATCTGGTACACGCAGTTTTAAAATTTTGAAAAACTAAGTGTTAATATTTTACTGTAATATACTATGGTTATACCGTTGGTCGTTGGCAGATTTGTTCAATTTTCAAATGATAGATTCTAATAAACAACACAAATTTCAAATCATATAATCATACAACAAAATAAATCAATACATTATCTAGTCAACACAGTTTTAAAAAAATAAATTTTAGTTAAATTAAAATCATTAAAAAATAAAACCGAGAACGTGTTTTGTGACAAAAAATTTTGTATTTATTTTATTGAAAAATCATAAATACTTATTATCAAAAAATACTTACAAGAAGTACACAATATTTAATAATTTATCATCGTGCGTTTTGAGCATTTTTATTGATTACTTGAATGTATGTAATTAAAGCAAGTTTTGAATGAAATAAATCGATATTAAATTTTTAATTTTAAAAATTTGATACGGGGAATAATCGATCTTTCTCATTGGAACTTCCCTGTACAGTGTCAAGCATTTTTAAACTTTTATTCTCAGCCGCTGGTCAATCGCTCTTAAGTTCCTTTTGAATGCTCCATGATGAGTGTATAAACGACCTCTGCTTAGTTTCACTTTATAGGTATACTTATCTATACTAAAAAAGTTTTCAAAATTTTTAAAGCTGTTTTTTCGTGCCTACTTGGCACTATGTCTAATTTATTTCGTATAAAATCAATATTGGAAACCAATAAAGGTCGTATTTGCCCAAATTGTTAATTTGATACACCAATTAAGTTTGATCGTTATTTGAAGGCATGGCGGCTTAATTAATTCTGAATATTTAATAAATATTATTTGCCCGTGTTTTTGATTTATGCTTAACTTGTGAGTAGGTACTGACAACCCCTTTGGAAAGTTGCCGATAATTAATATTTGTATAAGATCGAGGCTCAATACGCTCCTCGGGACTCCTTTCACAACTCTACGGCGAAAATTAACCGAGAAATTAAATTAATTGATTTGGTTACCGAACGATGTTTTCCACTGGTTTCTTTGAATGTTTAATGAAGTCGTACAAATTAATAGGTATTGAATATCTTATAATTAAATTTAAATCCGATAAGGGATGAAGTAGTGTTCAGATTAGTTAAATTATAGTTTATTATAACAGTGGATACCAGCCAGTGGCGTGCCGTTGCTATTCAAATGCCAGGTTTCCGATCTATCGGGGACGTAGTGTAGTATCAGGCCTTCGCTAAAATGTTTACCCCTTTTTCGAGAGTTTGCTAGAAAAACGTTATCATAATATCGTGGAAGGTAATTGCTGTGCATTACTATGATTTGTCTTTTTACATACCTGAATAAAATTTGATGTAATTTTTGCAGTTTTATTATGTTTTTTGATGTGACTTCTATATTTAAAACAAATTTATAACCTTCTTCCAATTTTGTTTTATTGTTTTATTGTTTTTGGGGTGTTATACTGTGTTGCGCTACCTCCTTCTTTAGCCGACGTTTCGGATAGCGTTGCAGTGTCCATCATCGGGGCAGATCCGGCAGATCCGACGATGTCTGATCTGCCCTGATGATGGACACTGCAACGCTGTCCGAAACGTCGGCTGAAGAAGGAGGTAGCGCAACACGGCATAACACCCCAAAAACAAACAACGAAAATGCTTTTGGCCGTGAAAATCTAAAAACGTAACTTTCTTCCAATTTTTTTATATTTATGACTGGACCGGTTTTACCTTATGACGGGTATATTAGGATGGTCATTTTGTTGAGGCATAAACAGAACATTATAAGGAGCATTTTCACAAAGTGAAATATCTATATGTTTCTACGAAACGGCTAATACAGATTTTCAAAAATTTATGTATTTCCCTCCGTTTTGAGTAATAAAAAAAAAAAACTTCACAAAGTGAAACATCTAGGTAGGTACATAAAGTAAAAGAGCCGTTATTATCTTATTTCTAGGTATCTGAATAGGTTACCATACATAAAAGTAACTTTTTTTTTGGTTTCCCATTTATAATTTTTTTATGGACGTCAAAGCGGGAGGTCTTACGCATTTCATTTATGATTTTTTTTTGTTGGAATTAGGTGATTTGAATGACAAAACAAACATACATTTTTATTTAAAAAACTTTTAACTTGTATTTTAAATAAAGTTGGCCTTCCACAAATGAATCCAGTTGTCTTATAATTTATCAAGTTTAATAGTTAATTGATTTTGCATTTAAAGATTATCCAAAAAAATAAAATTACCCCCGAGTGATTATACACTTTTTGTGGATATTTTTCTTACGAAACTTACTACATATGTGTTAATAATTAGTCAGACATTTTCAAAAAATCTAAATCTTTGTTAAGTATGTAGTTATATGTAAAAGTATACCCTCTATCTGGTACAATACTCAGATTACTCATAAATATCAATCACTAAATAACGCAGAAAACTTGTGGTGAATTAAATGAAATTTTGAAGTTTTCTGGGTCACTAGTAGGATATTTCAAAAAAACGTTTTAACATATCAGACCGTTATGCCTCCCGCTGATATTTTATAGCATATTTAATATGTAAAATACAGACACGTGTAAATAAAATTTGATTTATGGTGAGCATTCGAATATTGCTTTTCTTATTGTCTTAAAACTTAATATTTGGACATGTCTAACTAACTAACAATCGATAAGTACATATAAATGTTGGTAGAGTAAATGTTGATAAACAATCGACTCAATAAAGTAATGTGAATTGATTGTATTGTTTTCGCTCAGCAAATGGAAAAAAAAAACATATATATTTAATATGTCATTAATGTGTACTAAAAGGGAAAACAGGGATACCTACACCACTGGTTTTAACGGATTTACTCCGATCAAATGGAATTTAGGCAAAATCTCTACTGGTATTTTAGATTTAGAAATTCTACAGCACTCCGACGAAAGCAATCCACGAAAATAATACATCTCTAAAATCATGGCTTCCGAATTGTAGTTGAACTTGAAGCATCTGACTAATGTTAATAGTTACTAGACTTTTAGATAGAGGGCTATTCAGAATTATTTTGGCAGACCCGTGGAAAATCACGGGATAGTCTGAATTCATGAAAAATCTGTCCCAATTTTTAAAATGACTAATAATTTTCTGTAAAAAATATTTTGTAAAAGTCAGGTACTTTATTTATCATGTTTGAATTTTTAACGATTAGTTCAAATTTGAAAAAATGACACCAATGTTTAAAATTGAATATTGAATTGAAATTGGTATGCACAAGAGTCCCAACTGCTCCCGTCTGGAGCCAATGAGACAATGGCGTTTCCAATTGGGTTATCTCTTTGAAGGTTTTATATAATATATATTTGCGGCACCTTGCAGAGTGTAAGATACTCCCGTTGCTTGAAATGGCTTTAGCTGTGTTTGGTGACCAGGTCTGCATTGCCAGGTACTATCCCACCTTCCTTTCTCCCACCTTTTTAATTCAGAGCTTCACAAGTCCTAATGTTTTCATACTATTGTTTCTAATGCGGATTTATGTGGTGTACCATTCAGAATTAATACGTTGCCTTAAATAGCTTTATCTTGGTACTTCCCCACCTTCCTCTTCCCATCTGCTTCCCCTCCCCACTACTTTCAGCCTCACAACATATCCCAATTGAGGATGCCATAGTCTCACTGGCTAAAAAATCAAAACTGTCTGCATGACCTTCTTGTATTTTATTTTGCTCTTTTTCCTGTCAACCTTTTCAAGTTGTACCAACGTAAAGTAACACAGTAATGTCTCCTTTCACGTTTATCTTATCCTGTCGTGGTCAATAAAAACACAGTGTAGTGTTTTGTTTGTCTTCGTTTTTGTATAAATCTGTAAAATGTATCTATAAAATCTTATCTGTAAAAAAATTGTATGAAATCCCTGGGTAAAGAATATTTTTTACCAGTCTGAAGATGGCTTTGACAAGCTGAAATCGGTTACGGTCAATAAATTAAAAGTGGAAAAAGTTTTATTTGTTTTATTATATACTACTACAGTGTCTTCCTTGAGATCCTTAAGGAAAACTCTGTTTTTACTTACCATGGTAGTATTGATGTCTAAAGTATTATTTTAATATATATCTACAGGTTGTGTACTTACTTCTACTATTTGTTTATATACATTTATACCATTACTCATTTACAGTGCCTTTAAGACATATTTGCGTAATCTCGGTAATAAAAAAAACGCAAATGGCAAGGAATATCGAACCAAATTGACTATTTCCTTTTTTCCTTGCCTATGATTACAGAAATAAACTTCCGTAACGTATTTTACCCCCTTACTTACAAACGCGGTGTAAAAATAACGCGGCTTGTTGAACTTGAGCTTTTAGCACGGTATTGGTTTGGTTAAAACGGCCTTAAACCAGGCTTGAGGCCTGCTTTACCATAACAATGTTAAGCCAATTAGATATTTTAGTCTTTGCCATATTTTACAAATTATTAGTCAGGTATCATGTCAATTTCTAACAATAATCAATATTCATTTTCTGGATCGCATCAATTTTCCTTTGCTAGCTATAATATATCGAAGGAACATAAGAGGGAATCAGAAGCCAAAATTGAATTTATTCTTGGTATGATTTTATATCGCCACAAATATAGATAATAGGCATTAAAATGCTTGACAAACGGAGTTTATTAAGTTTATTTAGTCACGATTTCTAGAAGAAAATAGAGATTTTTATTTATTTTATGAATAATTTTATAAAAACAAAATAAGTTAATCAATGGAAACTGTCACAGATAGTTTTAGCACAAATTATATTTAAAAAAAATGTTTCTTATATGCTTTCATACATTTCTAATGAAAAAATTAAATTTTTAGCAGTTTTTTTTAAAAGTATTTAACAATTTTATTTTTATTCTACTCAATGGAAACGGCAGGTAAAGCTTTTTCCAAATTTTTAAAATTTTATTTATAAACCGATTCGTAGTAAAGATTAATGGAAAAAAATTGATAAAGCATTAATCTTCGCCTCAACTCAAAACTCGATTTTATTGACTAGTCTGTTGTTTCTTTCAACCAAAGATATATTGATAATAATAATAATAATATTTGGCTAATTTATATAGCGCCGTTTTCGTGAAAAATCACCTCAAGGGCGCTGTTCTATAGAGCCCTTGAAAAAAGGTAAATAAATGTAAATATCAAAAACAACGCATTTATCCAGTAGATATTCAAGTATAAGTTATTTTTTCATTTTACTGTCTATTTTTTATATTCTCTATTTCCATTATAATTTTTCTACTATATTTTCTCCTTTTAAATATGTTTATATATGTATTTAATCCATACGTTTAATAACATGTCTTATTCTTGTTTATTTTAATTTTACTGTTTACTGTTTTCTATTTTAAATTTTCTATTTACGTAATAATTTCTCTACTATAATTTTTCCTATTCTCAACATGCTTATATATTTAATCCATATGTTTACACTAGTCTTCACAAAGTAACTATGTATATTCCATTGGTCACTAAGAAACAGGCAGTCGCCTAGTTTGGTGATCTAATGTATCATATATGTAAATGTTATAAAGTTTTATCATGTACTTTATAAACAAAATAAATAAAAATAAAAATAAACGCAAACACAAAACTTGGCTAATTTCTGAAGAAAATGCTTACCTTTGGCATAAAATTTGGGAGGCGGGAATGGATACCGCCGCCCCGGGAACATGCCATAGGCCACCCCAAGTGGTTCACTACGTTTGGTGACTTAGCAGGGGTGCCCAGGTTCATGGGGTAAGGTTTATCTAGGTCTTGGCGGCGGATGATCTAGACACACTGAACCCCAGATTCCTACCCAACCCTCATACCTTTTTCCTTCCCAGAACTTCCTCTCCTTCCTTTCCTTAAAAATGCCCTACACACAGCATCCCCAAAGATGACATAGGCCCCGAGGGAAATTATTTTCCTCAGGGCCTCCTGTGTGGACCTAATGTAAAAAAAAAAAAAAAACATTTCCACGAAGGGTATTACCAAAAACTACCATTTTACACCTAATGCCACGAAGTCAGGGCAATTATAACCTCCAACCGACATGCGACCCGGTTGCATCATTTAAAAAACCAAAAATAAGTGTTTTGTTTAATTACGTTCAATTGGAAGCTAGCCAAAAGCTAAATGTGAGTAGCAACAATGCAGGTATCTATTCAAATATAATAATATGTGTCTACTTAATTCACTACACTTTGTGTTAATGCCTTTTTGTTTCGAAACGAAACAATATTATGTAGGAATAGTATCGTAGTTTGGAAACTGCCTCAACAATGCACACAGGTAATATTCGTGCGAAGAATTTCAGCAATCGTTCCACAATTTCATACAATAGAACAATTTCAACTAGTTTCAGTCCCGGAAGCTGTTTGTATCCCACTTGCTAGGAAAAGCTGAATTTCCCGAGTGAAGGGAAATGCCTCGAGTTTCCTGTAAGTTGAAACCCACCCTCAGAGAGCTGAAGTTTCCAAGGTGTTCGAATCTTGCTTCAGAAACTAAGATGGGTGTCCCAGTCTCAGTCTCGAGTTACACATTTACTTTGTAACTCGTTTACAACGTCCGAAGCTTTATGATTGCAAGAGGTCCGCAGCTCGCAAACCGCAAACTCCAGACCATTGAAGGATGCTGCTTATGACTCACTTTTTAAATGGAGTGATGAGTGGGAGTAAAACTTTGTTAGATCTATTTATTTATTTATTAAATGAATTTTGTACATTGTATAGATATTGTGTTATTTTATCCGCTAAAAATATGTTTTTCTTATTTTTTAATTAAAAAATTATGCGACAGATTAATTATCCATTTACAGTAGAAGATTTCATATTCTAACATTCTAAACATTTTGAAGATAAGGTACCTACCCGTATTTCTTTTATATATCCAATAATATTATTATTTAATGTATAAAAACAGTTTATTATAAACAAGTTCTGCTTCGTAACGAAGCTTCTGTTAGGAAGCAGAACTTGTTTAAAATAAACTGTTTTTGTACATTAAATAATAATATTATTGAATATATAAACGAAATAAAAAATTAAAATGGAGTTCTACAAAATAAACTTAATAACAATAAATAAATACCTACCCGTACTTTTAGTTTAATTTAGAAATGCCTTGTGGTAATCCGAATATTTAGCCAATCGGGCCATTTCCAATGCAATAGATTTCACAATGATTTAGAAATTCAAATGGGAAGGTGATAAACGATGTCACGTGAGTGTAAGTGAGACAGAGCGCGTGCTAAATGGGATAAATGGATTTGTTTCCTTTCAAATTTGTATGGAAGGCACTTCCAGCTTTCTTCTTTACTCTATCCCAAGCATCCCAAGAGGAATGGGCTATTAATAGAGTTATGCAATATATATTTATTTAAATTTATTTAGTAGATAACAAAAATTGTACAAATTTAGGGTAAACCCACAAAGTTGTCATATAGCAGCTTGTCTGAAGGTTCTACCAATTAAACATTCTTAATATGATATATAAGGAAATATTTGTAAAAACATTTATAGTTATAAGGAAACATTATAATAGATCACATAGTAATATTAGATAATTTAAATTACATCTACAAAATCATATTTAACTAAGTATTGCAAAATTTGCATAACGTCTGGTTTCTAGGCTAAATATATTCGAAGTCTCAAGCAAGTCCACAAGAGGCATGAACTATTTCTGATAATGTATTCAGTTTGGTTCTGAGTCCATACACCGCTAACATATTCCAGCTCACTTCTAACTAAGGGTAAGGGATATAAATTGATAAAAGCTTTATCATTCCTCACTTCTTGTAAAATTGACCAAACGTTTTCAATATCGAAATTCTTGCTTGAGCAGATAACCTCATTGGCCCGTCTGGGGACTAGGAGTCGAAAAATCGGTTAGTGGCTGAGTGGGCATCGCGTTTGGGTCCCACCCGGGCGTCGCGTGTTCGATTCCTTGGCTGGTTAAGTCCTCCATGACAACACAAGCAACATCTTCCGCTTTGTGTGGTGGTAGTAGGAGATTTTCAAATGTTGTTGGTTTATTCGTAACCCGGGAATGTTTGTCTGTCTTTTTAAAAAAAAATATCTATATAATGTATATATAATGCATATACAGGGTGTTAAGGTACGTACTTGACTTACTTTTACCATTGATTCCTGACATTATTTGGAGTAAAAATTGAAAATGAAATTTTGGTCTCCGGTGACATTTTTCATGTTTTTTTTTTGTTTTTTTTCTACAAAAACATAAAAAATAGTAGATGTTGGGTAGTTGGGAGCGGGGTAAGTAATGGGGCCGTAACTCGGCTGAGTGACTAATAAGGTCATGCGAAAGAAAATAAAAATTGTTTGATTTTAAAAAACAAAAAATTGAAAAAAAAAATTGTCATAAAAAAGTCACCGGAGACCAAAATTTCATTTACATTTTTTACTCCAAATAATGTCAGGAATCACTGGTTAACGTAACTCAAATACGTACCTTAACACCCTGTATAATGTATTTTTAACTAAAGATCCTAGTAACGTAACGTTCGTATACCGTACCAATATATGAATAAAACTGCCTGAAACTTTTCTCAAAACTTTTAATGCGTTTTTCTCGAAACTATTTTTTTCAAGCTGGCGTATATGATATCTAGAGTTCTGCCGAACCGATTTATTTGAAATTTGGTATGAACCTTCTCAACACACCCCTTTATGGCGTCAAGCAGAATCAGAGATTTTTTTTAATTTTTACTATTTAAAAAATATTTGAAATTGTAAAACAAAAAAACGTAAAAAACCAGTTTTTTTTTCAAATGGCTGCCATATTGTGAAAAAAGTATTTTTTTACTTCTCCGAAGTCCCGGCGATAGCGACGTCTTTACTGATTAAGAATCCGTTAGTTTTTTTTTTCAGATGACCAGAAGGGTTGCAATCATGATATCCCATTTTTTTCATCCCCCACTTTACCAACCGATTACTTTTCGAGTGTTGAATAAATATATATTTTAAATTTTTTTTATGTATTCTCAAAATGTAAATAAACAAATTATAAAAAAATGTATACTAAAATATTCTTCGTTTTTTAATAACAGAGCTCGAAAAAACACCCGAAATTTGTGCCTCTCTGACTATAATACCCCTTTAAGCAAATGGTTGGTTAAACGGATATCCTCGTAAGGGGCAGTTAATAATGAAAGGGTGAGGAGAGGATAATGGTTAAGTAACATTAGATGCGATATTGACGATTAGTTGGAGAAGGTTCATCAATTATTTAATAATTGGCCGCTACTAACAATTCAATATATAAAATAAGGGTGTGTTACATAATCGACCTTTTTCATTTAACATAAAACGGTTAACCTTCAAATAAAGCCGAGTGCGTATTGAAGCCACCACTTTTTCTGTATTCTCGCAAAGCAGATTTTTCAGAATTCAGCGCGTTTTCGTTTTAGAATAATGTTCTAGATCAAAGAATTTTAACCAAAATTCGGTGAAGTGGGCAAAATTAAATGATGTCGGTTTTGTTGAATAAATTCTTTGAAAATACTATTTTGATTATATCACTGAATTATTATTTTATCTATGCAAATACCAGAGATAATAAATTATTTTACTTTGCCCAACCTTGAAAACAATTCATCAATTTTATTTTATTCTTAACCTTAGGCATATGTGCACTGTAAAAACTTAGATAGCGATCGGAGTTGAGTCGAACAAATTACTTAGGTTATTTTTCTTGCATATAGCAGGTTTCAAACATATTATTAGACTTATGAAAGTAAAAAAGTTAGTTTTCAAATTATTAAAACAACTACCGCACCGTACCAAAATTTAAACTCGACAATTGTTTTCACTTGTTTCCCATGTTTATTTACAGTTTGTTATGAGCATAAACAAGAGTTTTAGTGAATGCATATGCACTTATATACACAATCATAAGTCAATTTGGGAGTGAACCGACACAGCCCGTTGTTCATCCAATAAATGGTCGGTTATTTATTGGAAAATTATCAATTATTCCCGGTCGTCCGAAGCGGTTCGCTACGTTTGGTGAAGTTTGTCCACGTACTGCGTGGTAGGCTCGGACCGTGAGGGGCTGGTCGAGGGAGACCTAACCTAGACCTCTTCAACCTGACTCTCTCGACCCATAGCCTTGTACCGCAGTGGGATGGATGGATCCATACGTCCGTCACTCCGGTACACATTCATACCCACCATTCATACCCTTTTTGCTTACCAGAACTTCCATCCTTCCTTTCCCTAAAAAGACCCTCCACACGTCACCCCCAAAGATGACATTGGCCCTGTGAGAATATTTTTCTTCGGGCCTTCAACGTGGAGCTAACGTAAAAAGTCATATATATCAATCAATCATGGTCAGAAGCCAATTGAGTATAACTCTCCTATTTGGTCACTGCATTATAAGTTATAAGATTCACTCAGATTCTACCGAAAAAAATACAGTTTTCATATATATTAGGTCCTTACTTATGAAATTGGCGTTTTGCCGTACTTTGATCTCAGATATCTTCTCTTTGGTTAGGAATTCCAAATTCAAATTTATACAGCTATTTACTTATGTAATTGTGTTTCGAAAATTATAATTCATTTGTTTTTTCCTTAATTGTTTTTTTCTTTGCGTCACTTAGTTTACAAAATGGAAAACTTGAAATATCGCGTTATTTACGAGTACGAGTTCCACCGTGGCACCAGTGCTGCAGAAACGGCACGAAGGATTAATTATGTGTATGGCGACGGTGCCGCAAAAGAAAACACAGTGCGATTTCTGAAAATTTCGACCGACAGAACAAGCCCCGTGGACGGCCGTAGACCAAAGTTGATAATGAAGAATTAAAGGCTATTGTGGAAGCGGAACCACGTCCGAGTTTTTATTTATTTATTTATTTATTTATTTATTTATTTATTTATTTATTTATTTATTTATTTATTTATTGTTTGAAACATTTACAGAGTGTTAACAAGTATTACATTAATATTATTGCGTTGGGATGAGCACAGATATTAACACTCCAATTAAAAATGTTCACAGCATGCGTAATCAAGGTTTAGTTGTTACTAGGCGGTGATGCTAGTAGTGAAAATGACAGATAATAATAAAAATATATATATATAACATGAGATACAAAATACAGAAAGTGTACAGAGAAAGAGAAGACATAAAAAGATAAAGGAAAGATATAATGATAAAACAATAGACGTATCATGGTAGAAGATTGTTAATTTGTTTTTTAAAATATGCGAGACTGTTTGCAAAGATATCTATAAGGTCACATTCAATTGTATTGTATAGACGACACATTCGAGACAGAGGATTGAAGTATGCGATATTGTTATTAAATCTTTCAATATGGAATAAATTTTGACTCCTTAAATTACGTCTATCAGGGACTTTAATATGAATATTGCTCAGACAATGAGTGGTAAGAAGTTTATCACGAATAATTTTATATAAACATATCAAGTCAGTAAATTTCCTTCTTTTTTCCAATGTTATAAAATTAAAGTGATGTAGTCGTTCCTCATAAGATTGGAGTAAGGCATTAAATCCAAGTTTAAATGATAACAGTCTTAGGAATTTCTTTTGCACAGATTCAATACTTTTAGAATATTTTAAATAATGTGGATTCCAGATAACACTCCCATATTCCAATTTGCTTCTGACCAACGAGTTGTACAAGATTATAATAGATTGGGGGTATTTAAATGGTTTCGATATTCTATGAATGAATCCAATCATTTTCAATGATTTACTTATAATATCACTGATGTGCACATCAAACATAAACTTTGAATCGAGAGTGATTCCTAGATCTCTTACAGTGGTGACTTTATTTAATTGAACATTATTAATAGAATATGCGTAATCCTTTCGTCTTCTGTTACGAGTAAAAGTAATAATGTAACATTTTTCAATATTTAAAAACATATCGTTTTGAATGCACCAGTTATTTAGTGTATAAAGGTCTTCTTGGAGCATAACATGATCAGAGTCAGTGGAAATTTTGCGGTAAATCTTGAGATCATCGGCAAATAGAGCAAAATCACAGCGTAACATGTGGCCAAGGTCATTAATGAAGATTAAAAAAAGCAGAGGACCAAGGTTGGACCCCTGGGGTACGCCTGATGTTGCAATTACGGGAGGTGATTCGTACCCATTAATAAGTACTAATTGTGATCTATTTTCCAAGTAAGACTTAAGCCATCTAAATAGATCACCGTGAATACCTATCTGATCAAGCTTTTGTAGTAAAATATAGTGGTTAACTTTATCAAATGCCTTTTGAAAATCTGTGTAAATGGCATCCACTTGAGTTCTTTCATTAAACGCATTACAAACATAATCACAAAAGTCGAGAAGATTTGAGTTTATAGATCTGTTGGGAACAAACCCATGTTGATTAATGCATAATTGGGGTTTAAAATGTGAAAATACAGAAATATAAATTATAGATTCAAAGGCTTTTGCAAAACACGATAAAATGCTAATTGGTCGATAATTTTTCACAAAAGATTGATCACCCGATTTGTGTATTGGAACAATATGTGCCTTTTTCCACAAATCTGGGAAAGTTCCTGTAGACAATGATTCATTGTATATTATAAAAAGTGGTTTAATCAACGCGCTGGAACAACATCTTACAAACAAGGGAGGTATTTTGTCAGGTCCTGGACCTTTGGACGTATCGATTTTTTCTAAACAAGATTTGATGGTTTCCATGCTAACGTTGATTTTGCCAAGATTAAATTGGTTATTTTGTGTAACTTTTGGCATGGCAGTATATAACAAGGGATTAGATTGAGTATAGACGGATGCAAAATAATTAGAAAAAAGATTGGCAATCTGTTGTCCATTATCTGCAGATATAGAATCCAGATGAATTAATTTGGGAATGCAATTGGTAGTACGCAATGATTTTGAATATGCCCAGAAAGCTTTTACGTTTACTTTTATGCCTTGTTCAACAGAGTTAATGTATGATAAATAGCATTCTTTTTGCATTTTTTTCGATCTTTTTCTTAGAATAACAAACTCAGCATAGTCTAGTGGGTTTTTATATTTATTGGCCCGCAGTCTTACCTTATTTTTCTCTTTGAGGAGCTTAATAAGAGACTGACTAAACCATTTGGGGTAGTGATTTCTAATTTGTGTTTTTTTTTTTGGAATATGTTTATCAATAATATCCCACAAAGTATCGTAGAATAATTGTACCTTGTTGTTCACATTCGAGTTACTGTAGGCTGCAGTGTTAGTGATAAAACTGTTTTAATCCACTTGAAGCAAATTGGGAAGGTGAAAAAGCTTGAAAGGTGGGTACTTCACGAATTGAGTGAAGCAAATCAACAAACGCGCGTTGACTGCTACGTTGCATTACTCAACCGGCACAATAATGAAGGGATTTTAAATCGAATCATTACCTGTGATGAAAAGTGGATCCTGTACGATAATCGGAAGCGCTCATCCCAATCGCTGAACCCTGCCAAACCAGCCAAACCATGCCCCAAGCGAAAATTGACTCCAAAAAAGTTACTTGTGAGCATTTGGTGACGCAAAGAAAAAAACAATTAAGGAAAAAACAAATGAATTATAATTTTCGAAACACAAATATATGAGTAAATATCTGTATAAATTTCAATTTGGAATTCCTAACCAAAGAGAAGATATTTGAGATCAAAGTTGCCAGTACGGCATAACGCCAATTTCATATGTAAGGACCTAATATAATATTCCTTAATATTCCTATTTAAAATAAGAGTTGTAACTCTGTAATGAAAAATCAAAAATTAATAAAGCTCTCCGCCATCTCATTTCTTTAATGCGAGTGAGGGAAAGCAAGAATTGTAATCATTTTCTTGCCTCTCCCTAACTCGTCTGCAAGAAATGAGATGGCGCGAGCCATTACACTCTTTAGATATTCACGCATGTAATTTTTGGGCATCATGTTTGATGGTTCAACATAAAATAAATAAATTAATAGAAAGCATCATAAAACAATTTTGTTATTTATTTATTTTATCCTGTAGAAACAAACGGTACATTGGTTACAGAATGAGGAGACAGTTTACAGATATTAAATAATATTTAATGGTGGGTGTTTCTTTCAAGTGTCTGATTGTGGAATGCATAATTAGTAACTACCGGGTGATGTGCGTAGTGTGTAAGTGTGTCTGTATGTGTGAAAATGTGAAAGAAGTGGTGATCTGTGAAGGGATATGTATGCGCATTAAACAGTTTATATCATTTACATGATGCTCTTTTAAATTTGGGCAGTGAATTCGAGAAAATGTCAATGTTAGAGAACATTATTAAATATATGAAGAGCACGGTTAATTGGAGAATTAGTTGCTGCATTTGTTTTGTAATTTAGAGTGTGGAATAATGCTGTATGGCGTGTACGTCCTAAAGGTACATTAAAATTAATAAGGATAGAAGTTCGGTACAGTCGATTTTGTTATTTAAAATTCTGTGTAAAAATGATAAATCAGCTAGTGCCCACCTTTGTTGCAACGTTTGGAATGTAGATTCAAAATTATTGTTAAATTTGAAAGTAAGATATTTTATAAACTTGTTTTGAATATTTTCTATGCTATCTATGTATATTTTGTACTGTGGGTTCCATATTGGCGATGCGTATTCCAGTGTACTTCTGACTAATGCAAAATATATCATTATGTCCTCGGGTTTCTGAAAACTTTACTTATACAAAGAACAAATTAATATAAGTTTGCTATCAAGGTAAACGCCAAGATCTTTACAAACCGTTGATGACAGGTTCATTGTGGAGTGAATAAGAATACTTAATTATATGTTTGTTTCTGGTGATCGTCATAGTGTGACATCTAGAAACGCTGATATCTTCTAAATACTTGCAAAGCCTATATAGATAAATTATTGAGGTTTGTTTGTATTCCAGGAAAGAATAGCACAGGTTTCCATCATATCTGCCTTCCCTTCCGTGGAAAACACATAATTTTCATTTCTTTCAAAGTGTTCAGGGAGAGCGATTCTGATATTTTTCAATTTCCAAAAGTCTCCCTTCGCGTTTGGTTTGGAAAGTAAACATTTGACGTTCAAATATTTCCCAAGAGTGCCCATTTACCAGTGTTTGAATTAATAAATAACTTTTGAACTTTGCAAGTTAAACAATTCATAGCTTTGCGTACTTGGACCAAAGTGGATAAAAGAGAATCGAGAAAGTAATTAAAATAAAATTAATTAGTTAAAGATAAAACCGATCATTCAAAAACATAATTGAGCGCCATCTCGCAGAATGATTTTTTAAGCACACATATTATTATATTACAGATATCGGCGATCTTGGTGCCATCACTTAAAATCTATATAATTAGGTATACATAATTTATATTATGCAACAAGCGAAAATCGGAGACCAACTGAAACTTAATTATACGAAGATGCACATTCAGTTGATAAACTCTTAATAAACCGGAAAATACAAAACAAATAATTTGCACTGTTAAAATGTATCTCCACCCTTTTAGAGCATTGTTTTTTTAATCAACCCTCATTATGGTCGCTTAATCTACCCGTACAGAGGAGAGACTTTTGTCACCATAATGAGAATCTAAGGTTGTTAATGCACAATATTGGCAGTCACCCCAAAGAACATAGAAATCCGATATTATTCTTATTTTTAATTAAAGCACCCTTATAATAAAAAGGTCAGTTATTGCATTGTTATTCTAAGGATCAGAATTAATAAGGAATTTTATCATTTGCACTGTTAGCAGTAAGTTATGAAGGATGATACAAAAATCCGTTAAACTAACACACTCTTCACTTTGTACCGATGAAAATGAGGGAACCATGAATTTGGTATTCAATTTGGAACCGTGATGTTGGTGCAAGGTTAATATTATATAATATTATCAACAGCCTTCTCCGCTATGGCTTGCATCGCGACAGCGAACAGCGTAGTAGAATACGACGTACTATCACTATGGTTTTCTTTCCAACACTTATGTATTTCTGCATTCGCTATCTCGATTTACTTTGTTCCGACATGTTCCGGGTAGCCAAAAGCTTTTTTTTTTGTAGTCGTTGTTTTATTTGTAGTTGTTGTTTTTTTTTTATTTTTGTGTTTTTTTTAAAGATATTTGGGTTACGAATAACCTGAAAATATTTGAAAATCTCCTACTATCACTACAGTAATGTTGTTTGTATCGTGATAAAGAACCCAGCCGAGGAAATGAACGAGGAATGTAAATTAATTATATTTATTAAAATTATAAGTGATTTGTGTGAATGGGAAGAAACTCCTTCAGATTTGTTTTTGCTCGAGAATGATTTTTGCTCCTCTCAAAAACACAGGAAGCTATTTTTCCACTAAAAAGTGCCCAGAGCGACATGTTTATGGCAACTGGTGATAGCTTGAATGACGAACGAACTTATGTGCAATACCGAACTCAGTAAACCTCAAGTATGTACACTGGACCGAGTTCGGTGCAACCGCTAGCATTGTCTCGGTGTCATGCCTTCTCTTTTAATTCATCTAAGAAATTATGCAATTAATAAAAACAACGGTGTTATAAAGTTAGCCATTGCCTATATTATAGATAAGCATTATTTGGTGATTCGTACTTTGAATTTATATGCCCTGAAAAGGGGCGTAATGTTTAAATCTATAAAACTTGCTTATAACTTTAAAAATTGGTTGTTATATACATTTTTATTTGAATAATATACTATGGTTAATGGATAGAACGGACTATATTTTCATAATATATAAAAATGAATGTATCTTTTGTTTGTCCCTTATGCGGTACAGAATTCATCCGATTGCGATTAAACTTTGGTATATTGTTGTGTACATGCCCGGGATGGTTCCTGTATATAGTAGGTACATGTGAGCTATAGCGTTATGAAATTATTTACTATGCCAATCATCCGCTTGTGATGAAACTTTGGTGAGTTGTTATGTAAACACCCGCAATCGTTTCTATATACAGTAGTGAGCTCTGGGTTCATAAAATTTGTGTAAAAAAATTACAATAAGTGGCACAAGAGTTGTTTGGAAAATGAGTGTATTTCATGTAGTTTAGTGGCATGGAGGGTCGGCGGGGAAAGTGGAAAGTAAATACGAGAGGTGGGGGGAACGCGGGAGAGAAGAAGGGTTCACGGGACAGGAAAGGGGAGGGGAAAGATAAGGAAGGGGGAAAGGGAACAAGGTGCGGGAGAGGAGGCCGAATAAGATCGGAAACAAATGGGAAAGGACACGCAGGGAATAACGATATATATGTGCAACGCCGGGACTCGCTAGTTTTTAATAAAACATTACAATAAAGAGCAAAAATTTTAAAATATTTTTTGAGGGGGAAATAATTATGCTACACCCTTAACATTACCATTTATTACCAAGTCACTCTTTGAGAAAGTAGTCTTCCTTTCAAACATCCTTTATAAGCATAATCTTTCAAGTTTCAGCGGCGCTAATGTAAAACTAACGAGGGAAGATGAAAATAATACGCGTCGCGCGAATCAGTGAATAAATCACAATATGGAATAATGGTCAAAGAGACTGATGATGAACCCGAATGTGTTATTATATCTCAGTTCGTATGTCAAGTGTGTAAAGTGTAATGACTCTCATCCTTAGGGCCGTGTCGCGCATACAGCGCCACTACAATTAACTTTATAAGAAACATCAAAGGGTTGGCAACTGTTCGCAGGAAGCCGTAGGCATAAAATGTTGAATAACTTGAAGGGATGCGCAGATCACGGCAATAATTATTTATTTTAATATAAACTATAAACAATCTCTTCTTCAAATATGTATGATAAATAGTCATAATCGTGACAAATTTCATGAATGGGACGATTAAACTTGTTGGCTGAACAAATAGACATTTTGTTTCGTCGATAATACAAGTGATGTAATATATTAGGGAGGAACCATTTATTGGGTAACCAACACCTCTGCCAAAGGTCACCCTAACTAGTTTGTTACGTTTGGTGGTAGGTTGGTAAGGTTTCTCCGAGTCTTTGCGGCTGGTGCGTTTGCCCCAAAAGGGGAAAAAATTATTGTTATTTGAGCTATAAATGAGAAAATTAATGGTTTCTGGGCAGCAGTGGCAGTGGTGAGATCTGGCATCACTAATAAATTGTTGCTATACAGTTAGGTTTTCTCAAAAAAAAATCTTTTCCATTTAAAATATAAATTAAGAAATGGATTAGCGAAAGCGGAAAAGTATACAGTAGGGAGATAGCATGTACAGGTACAGTTTATATTTTACCTTCATTGAAGAATATTATAAATGAGGTTCTGTACCCCTGGCCCAGTTGTGGAAGTTCGTTAACAAAGTCATCAGTCGAATGACTCGGTTGCTGATAAGGGGATTTGTTTTTTAAATAGTACATTTTGTATGATGTATCACCAAAAACTCATTTTTAATGCTAATATGACAGATGTTTTTTTTTTTTTTTTTAGTTAAAGCAATGCTTTTACAATTTTAAATGAATTTTTATGGCCGTTAAAATACTTTTCGATGTTTTATTCGATCGTGAAAATTTCATTGTTTTTGCATTTTACCGCGAATTTTCAGGAATTATGTCTTCGCGCCTCCGCCCACTCAGGCAACTGAAAACTCTCAACTGCCAACTGTCTTTGTATGACAATGTGATGGCCCGCACATACACAATCACACAAAACCCCGTTGTCAATGGTAACGCAAGCGGTGACTTGCGACTTGCTCTACTGGTTGCCCTGGGCGGCTATTGATAGTTGCCAACTGTCAGCTGATTGTTCTTCTTCTATGGTTAACCAAGCTTTTTGACCAATCAAGACAGAGAAACAGCCGGTTTTAGTTGGTTTTCAGTTGCCTCAGTGGGCGGAGCGCCTAACTAATACAGTATTCTAATATTTTTAAAGCATCTTTTTTCAAGCGCTTCTTTCAGGTATTCCAAATGCCTTAACCCAAAAAATAATAGTACCTACTTATTTAAAAAAAACGGGTCAAAACCAAATTTGCACAAAGGGATGCCCTTGCTGGATTGCTCTTTTTTTAAGTGAATACAGCATAAGAGTCCCAACTGTCTCAACCGCCTAAAGTCAGTGAGACTATAGCAACCTCAATTTGGGTATGTCGGGAGGCTGAAGGTAAGTGGGGTGGGGAAGGAAATAACGAAGAGGAAGGTGGGAAAGTTTCAATTCTGAATGGTGGTCTTACACGAGGGCGATACTGATAGCATCTTCCACGGTGGAACGTGTCGCAAATATCACTTAAATAATTTTTTAAATGATTGTGAAATAACACAAATCAATAAAATAAAATTCACTTCGGCATGCTGGGATCTGAACCCGCGACCTCCGGATCGCTAGTCGGGAGCTTTACCCCTCGACTACGGAGGTCGTCGTCAGGCACTTACTGGAACAAAACATTTGCTGCAAACTTAAGGGAAGATTAAGGAATTTATCGAATACTGAAGTAGATTAAGATTATTCGAATCCTTACACATCAACCTGTCTCTTACCGAGCAATAAATCACATTTAGTAAGATAACTATTCTTATTGATTTATTGTACTATTGTACCGCCGTTCATAAAATTTTGCTTTTCCCAAACACGTTCAACAAAGAACGTATTATATAATAATATTAAAATATTAACCAGGTTTAAATAATGGCTTTTCCAATAACATTTGTTCCCAATTACGTCACTTGCGTGTAAACTGTTTCTAAATTTCTCTAAATAAACAGTGCTAATCTCCAGCGACCAACCAGGTAAGTATGGTCCTGTATATTTTCTGTCTTTAGACAGTATAATTTAAAAAAAAGAGTGCTTTAGACCACACGATTGCAGTAAAAACTTCTTCATGTCAATATATATGTTTATATATATATAAAATATATACATATATTAATTTTCTACAAATATTTATTTATATTTATTATCATTCGCCTCGCCTGATCAAGCCGTGCGCATCGAAGACGTCCGCTCCCCACCCCCCGTTTGGCGCGTCACTAGTATTTCAAAATACTGACTGAAATATTTCATGCACTAGCAATGAGAGGAAGAGAGAAAGAAAATGTGCGCGCGCACTGCTCTCTCTTGCTTCTACAGTGAGCCCGTTCGCCTCGCAACTTATTTCAATTTTCGTTACACATTCTCCAGGACCAGTCCATGACCGGTGGATGCAATATTTCAGTCATAAGTTGTTATAACGTTTTGGCCAATCTGTGGTTAGAAGTAAGATTGTGGAAATATAATATAAATTTCTACAGTTTGTGAGCTAGATTTGTACTGTAAAATAACTTGAGGTTGTTTTTCACAAAAATGGCGCTATATAAATCTTCCAAATATTACTATCTATCATTATTGTCAACTTTTTTTTCAATCGACATCATCACTATTCCATCTCATCCCTAGCTCTGCGGTGATATTTCACACAAACAGGCTTGATTGAATACAACACGGATTTGCCTATTCGACCGCCTACCCACCACATCGGCCCTAATCTTGTTCGGACTTCACAAGCCGTAATCATATTATACTACGGCTAACAGGAGTTTATCACTCAAATAACATGGAATGTGTGAAATAACATTTTAGCAGAAATGTTATAATATAGACTGAATGAGTTTATCACTGATATAATATGCAATTGTGTGAAATAAGTTTATAGGTGAAATATTAAAATGTGTGAAAAAAATACAGTGAAATATTAAATCAGCGATCCTAGATTGAATAAAGATATCATATCATATTTGTTAAGCTTTCTTCAAAGGTTATATTTTTTTTATGGACAAAACTATTTTTTTTATATTCATATATAGGGTGTTAAGGAACGTACTTGGCTTACTTTAACCAGTGATTTCTGACATTATTTGGAGTGAAAAATGTAAATGAAATTTTGGTTTCCGGTGACAATTTTGATGTTTTTTTTTTTCTATAAAAACTTTAAAAAAATAGTAGGTGTTGGAGAGTTGAGAGGGGGGGGGGGGGGGGGGGGGGGAGGGGGGTAAGAGGTTGGTCGGCTTTTCGGCAGAGTGACGAATGACAACTTTTTTTTTGATTGATTTTGAAGAAAAAAAAAGTTGTGGTGCAAAAGGTGTGCTAGCATGGTCGATCGATAAGCATCGGTAGGTAATTGTCGGTAACTTCTCATCGTTCCCTAGGACAACTGCAGATCGCAAACGAATAGGTGACAGTTTACAATGACTAAGTGTCATTAATATATTCGATATCAACTGTTGTTTGTAAGTTAGCGAGCACCCCAGAGGCCAAAATTTCATTAACGTTATGTAAAAACTCCAAATATTTTTAGGAATCACTGGTTAAAGTAAGTTAAGTAGTTACGTCCCATAAAAGCATAACTTGCAAAATGTGTTTTTTTCCCTAAAATAATTAAGCTATCGATATCGGTGAAAGAGTAGATTTTTAATTCCTTTAAGTATCACTTTGGTCAGCGTTTTAAGCAACGTCAAAATATATTAAATATGTATAACACAGTGTCACAGAAAAATTATAAATTTTTCAAATGATTTGTATGTTCTAATTTCTTTTGTCGCTATTTAGGTAGGTTCCATATAATGAACATAATATTACCGTCATAATAGTCGCCTAAGATGTTCATTCTACGGTATTATTATTTTTTTTTAGAAAAATTACAACGCAGTAATCGATAGAGAAATATATCCATGTCACGATGGCAGAAAAGTTGTATTTTAGGTTTTTTGATGATTTACAACTTAAATATTCGATTAGATCGTACCAACATATTGCTAAAAACGTTTACACGAAAAAAATATAGTGGAAGTGCGTTATTTAGAATCTTAGTTCATGGGTACATAAAATGATAAGCAAATAAAGCATAAACAACATTTAAGGGTTGCAACACAACAGGTCTAAAAGTACAATTCAGCAAGTAAAAAAAAAATAATTAATGTAATTTTTTTAAATTTTTTGTTACATATTCAATACGAACACTAGGTTTGTGTAATAAATATTAAACTTTCCTAATTCAAACTGAAGCCCATGCTTAGAAATGAGTACCTACTCGTTTTAAAAATCTGTAAAACGAAAAAAAAATAAAAAGATAAAATATTTCAATAACGTAATGATACGGAGAATCAGAAAACATCTTCAAAAAATTACAAAATAATGAAAATTATAGGGTCTAACTAATAAGAGCTTTCCAAATTTTATATATTTAGCGAATATAAATAAGAAATTAGAACACACACATCAATTGTAAAATTATTCGGTGATTGGATTGTGCATATTTCTCTTTTTTTTTTTTGAGGTTGCTTATAGATCAGATTGAATCATATATTGCGCAAGTGAATTATAGAATCATATTTAGTGCAAATAACTTGTTTGACATGATGGATGTATTTTGAATTATGTACGATGGGTGGTGTCTGGTCAAAGAGCAAATTTTGGCACCTTGTGATATTTCGCAGTGTTTTTCAGTTGTACCTTGTTGTTGTTGTTTATTAGTAAACGTGGCAAAATAAATCTAATATTTGTAGTTATATGTCGAATATTAATGTATATTCCTAGCCCACCTAATTAATTTCTGTTTTTTTATCAAACGAAAGATGTACCTACATCTTTAATATATATTTTTTGATTGTTTGGAAATCGATTATCAGTCATGTTACACCTAAAGTTCGTAGAACTCTGATGAACCGGATTTCACTAGGTATATTTATAAACACGTAGCTCTAGTTAGAAGTCTGGTTGAATACGTTATTGCGGACATTCTGTACGAGTAGTTGTTAGCATTCGAGAGCAGTTCACAGTTGCTGCTCAAAGGCTTGAATATCTAAGGCGGTTTTCCCCTTGACGCCTCTTTGACAGAATCAAAGAAAGCTTAAATCAGGCCAGCATAGAAGAAAAATATCAAGTACCTAGTACATCTTCTCATACTTATGTACATATTACAAAATAGGGCAACACTTTTCATTTATTTCAATAATTTATTATAAAATTTAATACTTCAATTTTTGTGAATCACAGGCGTTATTAAGAGGGTATTACCAGAGGATGCGGAAACTTTGACTAGCCAACTAGGAATGGATCCTGAAATATACTAAGGTTATACCGTTGGTCATTGGCAGATTTGTTCAACTTTCAAACGACATATTGTATTATACAACACAAATTTCAAATCGTATAATCATACAACAAAATAAATCAATACATAATCTACTAAAATTATTCAGAATTTTAATTTTAGTTAAATTAAAATCATTAAAAAAATCCGAGAACGTGTTTTTCTATTTATTTAAGGTCTTACAAACTAAAATATTTCAGATTTTTTTTTACACTTATTATGTTAAGACATTATTGAAAAATCGTAAATACTTATGATCAAACAAGTTTTGAATGAAATAAATCGATTTAGTAAATTTTTAATTAAAATAATTTGATACGGGGAATAATCGATCTTTCTCATCGGAACCTCCCTGTACAGTTGCAAGCATTTTTAAACTTTTATTCTCAGCCGCTGGTCAATGGCTCTTAAATAAATATTATTTTTACCTACCAAGTATTTACCCACTACACTATAATTAATATTGATTTTCATCAAAAATCACGATAGCCACGGTTGTTCAAAATTTAATGTGCAAAGAATTTTAAAAAAATGATGTCTTGCTGTGCGTCGTTCATCAGCATGAAAAGTGTATTAAAATAATTTTTGTTACATTTTCGTTGAGTTTTTAAATTTCCTTCTGATGATGATAAATAGCTCCAAAGTAGGCTTTGTATTAATCTCTATTTAAAATGTGTACGTATCAATTTGTAAGATCTTAAGGAAATTCATTAATTTGTGTTATAAATATGTCCAAAACAGAATACTAATTTTTCATTAAAGCCAAAAAAAATGTTTTGGTGTTTGTTTTCTATCTTCGAGTTGCGACATGATTATAAAATTATGTGATGATCAATATTTAATAATTTTATAATTGGATAATAATATCATTTATTCTTTTTTTTATGTGGGAGGCAGGTATGGGTACCACCGCCCCGGAAACCATTTATTGGATAACCAACACCACTGCCATAGGTCACACCAAGTGGTTCTCTACGTTTGGTGATTTTGCAGGGGTGCCCAGGTTCATGGGGTTAGGTTTGCCCGCCTACCGTGTGGCGGGCCGGATCGGAAGAGACTGGTTGAGGGGGACCTAACCTAGATCTCTTCAGCCGGACTCTATCGACATATCGGCTTGCACCGCTGTGGGAGGAATGGGATTTCTACCCACCTCTCATGTATTTTTCTTTCTCAGGACTTCGTCTACTTTCTTTCCTTGAATAAACCCTCCACACAGCATCCTCAAATATGACTATATAAAAAGCATTGGACGAAAATCAAAAATAACAGATTATCATAAAAATACAAATTATTGTTAAATTATTTTATTATGCTATACATGCCGACCTCCATGGTGGAAAGGTAAGGCTCTCAACTAGCTATCCGGAGGTCACGGGTTCAAATCCCGGCTTGCGTGAGTAAATTGTATTTGATCGATTTGTGTTATTTCTCACTTTAATAATTTAAAAATAATATACGTTATATTTGCGGCACGTTCCAGGAGGATTATACTCTCAGTATCGCCCCGGTGTAAGACCACCATCCAGAATTTAAACGTTGCTCGAAATGGCTTTAGTCGTGTTTGGTGACTAGATCTGAAGAGCCAGCTACTTTACCCTTTTCTCTTTCCCGTCTCCTTCCCCTCCCCACTCCCTTCAGCCACACGACATACTCGAATTGGGAATGCAATATTCTTACTGGCTTCAGGCGGTTTGAAGCAGTTGGGACTCTTGTGCGGTATTCACACTAAAAATACATACCTAATTACTTAGGTATACGTATGTACGCAAGGTTTTACAAATGTGAGCTTAAAGCCCGGTAGCAATTTCATTCAACAGGTAATGTTTTTGAGAAAATATGTGAAAAGATTTAAAATAAAATGAAACAAATATAAATGGCCGTCAACAGTGGAAAGGAATAGGATTACACTTGCTACGAGTATCTTGATACATGTTATAACTCGCCGAACTGGATTAAATCTTGGAATAATGGTATATTTACATAACCACTGGAGCGACAGAGCAATTTAAAACTCTTTTCTCGGATTGCTAAAGGAAATTTTTTCGCTCACATTAAAAAAAATCATACATTCGAATTTGAATATGAAAATAGTTTTATATATAGCCAATGAATTCACCTATTTTTTTTTCTATTATCACATCATGTTATAGTGGTTAAATGTAACAAATTACTTATACATTTATTATTTTTTATTTTTTATTATTTAATCTATACATATATTATAATTACATGTTATTTTTTTCAATGCCTGTCTCACTAGGGTAAACCTGTGTCGAGACAGACGTAGAGTTACATAAATTGTATACAAACATGGTTATTTGAATATGAAGGTTAATTACATTTTAGGTTCAATACAATAAAAGGCAGTTGATTGGAAGTGTGAATTAATTCTCTAAAGAGTTTGATCTTACAAATCACAGGAAAGGTTATTAAACATATATTACATACATATATTAAAATGATATTACATAATATATATCCATCGCGCTATCATTTCTGCGTCCTTTCATCAGATCGATATTACTGCGTCTATCTGAAGGACTTGATTTTACATGGTTTTAACTAAAGTATAAAGAAGTATATTTGCTTATTGACACCTAAATGCATAATAAATGAATCCTTGAAAGGAATACACAAAATCATCGATATAATAACTATGGTGGAAGCTCACCATAAATCTATATTATTAATTCGCTAACGTCTGTCGTACACTCTCTCCATGTACCAGATACAAATGAAATTTGAGCCGCTGAGAGCAGTTGAGAACACGGGTTCGAGTCCCATCGGCGGCATGTATCTGTTCTCGGGAGATTTTTTCAATCTGGATAAGTGTTTCAGGCTAATAATTATTGCTTATAATAATTGTTACCCATTGTGCTATGCGTAAAAATCTTGTCCTAAACATTAGTTTATCAATTAAAAAAAGAACTAATATTTGACGAGTTAAAATATTTTCACCAAAAATGTAGATATAATGTATCTCGACGCCACCTAGTGGGAGATTTAGCACTTACAATGCCTTTCTCATATAAAATAAAGTTGGTTATTTGCAGGTGACAAAATTTAATAAGAGAATGAAAAATGAATATGAAACACTAGTATATATTGAATCGTTTGGCGGGTAAGAGATAAGCCGACGTAGCTCAGTGGTTAGATCAGTTGATCGGAAATCAGAAGGACACGTGTTCGAGTCCCGTCGGCGGCATGTATCTATTCTCGGGAGATTTTTTCAATGTGGATGAGTGTTTCAGGCTAATAATTATTGCTTATAATAATTGAAATTTAAGCCATCTATAACATTCAAAAAGAACTATTGAAGTTCTCATAACAAAGTTTTCCGGTTTTTTTCTGCTAGTCATATATTATTTACACTTGTCTGTGTTTTAGATATTAAATAACACCAGGAAGCATACCTGTCCTGTAAATTAGTATCTATGACAATTTGAAATTTCCTACCAGTAACCCAGAAAACATAATTTTTTTGTTTACCTCACTACAAGCTTTAAAAAAAAAATTATAATTGATTTGGTGGTATTTATTATTGTACCAAATAGAGGGTATACTTTGACAAATAACTGCGTACTCAACTCAAATTTCAATTTTTCGAATAATTATATTTTCTTTATAATATAATATTATATATCACAAAATTCACAGTTAAACCTGTTAATTTCTTTACATTAATGGGTAGATCATAATAATACATTATTTGGAAAAAAATTTCGATACACAAAATATTTTTAATAAATAATTGCATTTGTTGTAACACGAGTCGACTCAAACGAGTTTTACTGTCGTGATTTAAAAAAAAATTGCTGTAAGTATCTTAATTTATAACATATTTCATTGAATAAAAACCGTGGTAATTACCTGACGAACATTGATTTACAGCCCCCAATAAGTCAAATAACTTTTTTGTTCCCGAAAAAAGGAAATACTAATACATTTTCTTCTCCATTATCTTATCCGTCGTGGCCACCCCGGATCAGGCTATATTCCGTATAATAGTTCCTCGCCATCCGTCTTATTTAGCCGGAACAAAACGCCTCGCGTCTTACATGGCCAGCCACCTCGTATTCAATAAGTGAGTACAAAGCCCAGATGAGGATTTATGTCCGCCTTAATCCACGGATAGGCAATGCCTGCCACCGAACCCCGCCACCCCCCTTCTACTTGCTACCCTTCTGCGCTACAGGGGATGTCCCTTGAAAATCTGCCGCCTAATAAACCGTATATACTACTTACCGGCAGTGAAGGCCGGTGAAATATTTTCTAATATTACTAACTAACAAAGATGATGTAGTATTTTGGTTAAATAATATAAAAGTTTTCAACATTTTCGTTAACAAATACGAATATTTTAATTTTTTTTTATTAGTTACAAAAAGATACATTAATTACAAATACTTTTTTTACAGCAATTAATTACATAATATATGTAATTGATATACCCCCATAAATAAGTAGGGCTTGAATGTATAAGGGTGGTGTTATTACATTGGTTTTATTTGACATGATTAAGGACATTATTACAGTTGATGTATGTATTAAGGACACTTCGTCATTGCAATCTGTCACTTATTCTTTGGCGATCTGCACTCATGCTAGGGAACGATATTATGAAATTATTACTATTGAAAGTTATCCTATCAATCGTTATCGATCGAGTGTGCTAGAAGGCCAGATGTAAACATGGTGAAATAGTTACAAAAAAACCCTAGTAAACTAAAACTTTCAAAATAAATAATATATATATTTTTTTTATATTAATAAAATGTTCAACTTCCGCCACTGCTTACGAAGTATGTATGAGCTTCTAGGTAAGCCTGGTGTAGACTTTATTAATGTTCGTTTTATTAAACCCATCGTTTCGGTAAACACATTCTTTTCGGTTAGAGGTAAAAGCCTAAAAAAATTACTTTTTTTCATAAAACATATTGAAAACTGCATTACAAAATAATTAGAATTCTGTTTTTCAAACCCACATGGCAAATCTCTTTATGCAATGCTAATCAAGGAATCGATTGAAAGACTCACGTTTGAATCATTATTTAAGTCGGATCACCGGTTGGACACTTGTGTAATGTTAACGGCTTGCTTGGATTTCGATGAGATTAATTGCTCTCCGTTCGTCCACACTGCCGTATCCATCTCAGGTTCATATATAACATAAAACCAGGGCAGAAAATGCATCAAATGTCCGTAATTCGTATTGAAATCGATCAGCATTCACAAACGTTCATTGCAATGAAATACATAATATTACCTAGAGTCACGCGGGTTAAACGTTTGCATTTTTAAATTTTTTTTTTTGTATAAGAACGCTTTTGAAATGATATTTTTTGTTGTTATTTGTTTGTAGATATGATTGATTATTAAGGTATCCCAAATAAACACAAAAACTTCATAAGGATTCCTAATCAAAAGTCAACATGCAAGTCCAATGTCTATTTCTTACACTTGACTTGTATGCGGGGAAGCATGCGAAATATTAGTTTAAGTGTACGCGTTCTGATTTTAATCGGCCTTTGTTTGCAAAATCACATGCACCCACATAACTGCGTAAGCTTATCCCGCGTACTAACCCCATAAAAAACATTATAACCTAAAAATACAAAATAGTTTTCATTTGCATCCGCGAAACTTACATTATTTTAACAAAACTTGTCATATACCACCCCTTCTGATGTAATTATATACACACTAGCAACCATCGGTAAAAAAAAAACAAAACAAGTACGTAGGGCTCACTCTACATGCGACCTATTGTATAGCATACAGCTCTCCCGACGGCCGTCGTGGTCCAGCGGTAGCGCATTGGACTCCCATACAGAAGGTGGCGGGTTCGAACCCGGCGTGCGCAAATAAATTTTGATTTGTGTTATTTCACAATTAATTATTTAAAATAATATATAGTATATTTGCGGCACGTTCCAGAGTGGAAGATACTCTTAGTTTCGCCCTGGTGTAAGACCACCATTCACAATTTAAACGTTGCTTGAAATGGCTTTAGCCGTGTTTAGTGACTAGATCTGAATAGCCAGGTACTTCCCTCACTTCCCCACCTTCCTCTTCATCGTCTCCTTCCCTTCCCCACTTACCTTCACCCTCATAACATACCCCAATTGGGGATGCCATAGTCTCACTGGCTCCAGACGGGAGCAGTTGGGACTCTTGCTCACTATAAAAAAAAGCTCTACAGAATTGAGGAATGAGCGCAAGGGAAAAATGTACGAATCTGTCGAAAATATCGTCGCGGACCCACGTGCGGTTACTCCACGTAATGAGACCGACAGACACAGCTATAAAATCTCAAGCGTTATTTGATTTGGCGTATTTCGGCATATCGGTTTCCGTACATTCCCAATGGGAGTGTATGACGAGCGTTATGCTGAAGTAGGCCAAGCAAAATAACGCTTGAGCTTTTATAGCTGTGTTTGTTGGCCCCTAACTCTAATGTTTCGAAAAATATAATTTTTTGACTAAACATACTATTTTCGGTAGTTAATTATGTAAAATGTTTCTGCGTAATGCGAAACAATATTCACGTTCAATGAACTACATATATCATATCAAACAAGCGATAAAGTTGGTAATAGAATTATTTCATCACATATTAATTCTTTATTTGAAATGCGCATGTGATATGTTAGAAAATTGACGGATGCATAAATAAATCAATAAATATTAGAGTGACATACGTTACTAAGTGTGCACGTGGTTTAACCGAAACGCACTTGGATTATGTGAACTAGGTTTAGTCGTTTGTTTAGTGTATACACTTTAGCGGCCCATTCAATACAATCTGAAAATGGCTATCCATTTCATAAGCGATGTTACATTTTAAATCGGTTAGTATGAATAAAACGTGTAATGTCATTGGATAAATGTCGTAATTTCTCAAGTTTATTAATATTCGATAGGTAAATTTCTTCTTTAATTTTTTTAATAATTATTTTAAGCTTCATAAATCCTTCAAGTAAAATGTCCCGTGACCTTTCAAGGGTCTGCGCTAGCAGATAGTAAAACCACTTTTAAAATATGATATTTACCTCCCTTGATAATTTCTCCTTTCTGTCGTTCAGCTTTAGTACTTTTCACAAAAATCAAGTTTTGTCGATTCCCAGTGTCTTTTTTCCTGCCGAAGTCGGCACTCTAGGTCGTCAGCCCAACCCATCTTGGAAGACATTTGTAATAAATAATAACCCTTATTCCGAAAATAGACAACCCAAAAAAAATTAACGACACTCTTCTTCTTCTTCTTGTGCCCTGCCCGTTCAACAGAAGTTGGCTATCATGTTAGCTATGCGGACTTTGTTTACAGCCACCCGGTACAGCTCTACAGTAGACTGGTCAAACCACTGTTTCAGGCTTTTCAGCCATGATGTCCTCCTTCTTCCAGGGCCCCGTCTTGCGGCAATCTTTCCCTGCATTTAGAAATTCAAGATCTCGTACCTCTCCGGATGTCTCACACGTGTCCTACATATTGAAGTTTTCGGGTATTTATTGTTTTAGTAACGTATTTTTCTTTATTCATCCGAACCACAACATCTTCATTCGTAATTCTGTCCATCCAGCTTATTTTGAGCATTCTTCTGTAGATCCACATCTCTGTAGGTTATTATAAAATTCTCGTCCTTTGTAAAACTGTTTTATGTGCACGAAAGTTTAGTTTTGGGAAGCCTAAAATTTCTGCGATTTTCAATACATATTTGTGGATATTCCGATTAAATAGACTAATAAGTAATTACAGATATCCATTGCCTATCGAGTGTTCTTTAGCAAACTATGGATATAGAATTTCATGAACCAGGCTGCAAAAGGTATGCACGAAATACCAAAATCTGTGATCCATTTAATCTTCAGCGGTTCTACTCTGATTATAGTACGGTTAGGGTGCCTGACTCAACTACTTCGGATAATGACTTTAGTTTCATAAGTGTGAATTCTTTCCTCATGGCATCTGGAATATATGAAGGTGGAAGATTGTTCCGTCATCGTTAGGAAAAGATTTCGAGGGACATTATAAATGTGAACCTAACGAAACAATATACCATGGAAAAACTTGAAATATTTACTAAACAATAATAAAAAAAATTATCAGTGTTTTGTCGATAATAATTTATTTTTGGTCATGTATAGTTTAATCAAATATTAATGAATATTATGTACCCTTGAGAACATCGACTGATAAGTAAACAAATCAATGATTTTTCTGCAAATGCGATAAACAAGATGATAGCTAAATGTTGAACACTTATGGCGGGTTGTTAAAAAAAAATCAGCAAATATTTTAAGTTAATTTTTGCGTTCTGTGAGAGTTCTCATATTATGTCATTATAGGCCAGTTGCTTTAAAAAACTGAAATTATCACAGAACTTTAATTAAACGTGAACATTATTTGAAGAATTGTTCAACCTTTTTTTAACAACCCTTTCTTAGATTTCCACTTTCTTCGAATATAATAGTCTCAGATAGAAATCTTATGTACGTTATCGACGATCGTCCACTTCCTTCAAACGTCTTATATAATGTAAACGAAAACGACAGAAGATTCTACAACGATAACGTTCCATACGACCTTTCTATAGGATAAAGTAAATAAAATAATATTGAAGACTTTTCACATTATAATAATTATAATAAATTCAATATTATACCCACGCTCAGGCATTTGCCTTTGTGGGATTTTTTTGTTCATACAATATTATATTTAAGTATGTTATATACCTTTTATTATTTTATGTACCATTGTATCAAAAAATTTTCAATAATGAAAAAAAAAAAAATTAAAATAAAAAATCAACTTCGAAATTACTTTCCTATTTAGTTTCTACTTATAATTCTGGACCTAAACGAACATAAATACATCACTACTAAATAAATCGTTATTTGTTTCGTAGACTGAATTGGAAAACACTTTCTTGTGGAGTAACCCAAAGTCGTTAATAATATGTTTGCACTCCAATGTGGATGAATAAAACTCTATTTTATATAAGTTAATGTTCCAGTAAGATCAATTTTTCTCTGTAAGCAGAATGTGCTTAGGCAGTAAAAGCAAATAGATTTGAAATTTATCAACATTGTTATGTATGATCATAATTTCTGGATCAATTAATGTGTTTTTAGGTTATTACTTTGAAAAAATATATTTAAAAAAATGGACATAACGTCATAATCGTTTTAACAAAATTTTCATTCTAGATACGACATTTCTCTCATAAGTTGTGAATAAACTTGGAAAAATATCAAAAATAAGACAATATGTTTTGTATAACACTTTTTTAAAAACGGAAAGAATTTAAGACAAGTACCATTTTTCTTGAACTTAGAAGAAATTACATTTTAATTATTCTGAAAAAGCGTAAAAAGCGTGAGAACAGAAAAAAAATTTCAAACCGTCTCATTTGAAAGTTTGAGATCTCAGCAATAATTAATATTTTGCCCGGATCCGTCTTATTATTAATTGCAAGACGAGACTGCAAACCGGAGGAAAGTTTCTCTACCAAGTTTCCATCCCTTCTCGAATACCAATCCGAGCCCGTCCTTCCGGCTACCTCAACTTTCTACTACTTCTTCTGCTTCCACTCTTTAAAGTGACTCTCAGAGTTGTGAATTTACATTCAGATCCTCACCAATCTGGAGTAACTAACTTGGATATTATTTGTTGAACAATGTTTCAGATTTGAAAAAAATAAACTTCAATGTGATCTCAACTTATACGAAAGGAAGGATCAGCTTAGTACATTAACAGTATTGTCACATTATTCGAACCGGAGTGACATGCGTTTTGGTGACCACTGCGCCACACGGCTACTCGAGTTTAACACATAATGGTCGTGCTATTTATTAATCGAAAATATAAAAAAGGATCTTAAAAACATTACTTCCATAAAGAATTCTTAAAGTGACAAAATTAGCTTGACTTATTAGAAGAAACTTGAAAACGGGAGAGAAATAATTTTCAGGAAAAAAATTTTGACCTTAAAAAAAGAGTGATCTAAGCTTGAAAAAACCAATCTATAATAAGAGAGCGGATTGTACAAATTGAAGAACCAAAATTTGCTATCATGTTTACTGCTGAAGACAAAGAAAGATAAAAAGGATATAAGTAGCATCATTACCGAAACAATTAAAGCACCTAACCTGGAATCTGGTATAAATGGAAAAAAAAATCGAACAATAAAATAATTATGACCTTCTCAATCAAAAAAGATGCCGAAAAACTGAAATCAGAAATTAATAGAAATAAAAGCAGAATAACTGCAACAGAATTAAAATAGAAGAGACCGGGCTTGATCATTAAAGGTCGGAGGGGAGTATAGTCAAGATAATTTTCTTAACAACCTTATTCTCAAAATAATTATTCAAATGACGCACCAAATAAATCTATTAAAGTGACAAAAATATAAAAAAAATTAAAAAATGACCAACTGCGAAACGTATAATAGTAAAATAATATAATATAATAAACAATCGAAACAACAGGCCCAAACCGAAAGATGTTAAAGGGAAAACAACGAGTCAATACTTAGGCTTTGTCCGATTGCTCACAAGAAGATTGCGATCCTCTGATGCAGTATTACCACTGCCTTGGATTTGGATATACTCGTACATCCCTAAAATATCTGAACAAAATGAACAAGCCCAGATCCAAGTCGTCCAAGTAGTCCAAAAAACCATTAATTTAGCCTTTTAGCCAACGTGAAAAACCAAAGACTGCGAAAAAAAAAAACATCATTTGTAACAAAAAATAGAACTGAAAATAAAAAATAGAACTGAAAATAGGGCTATTAGCGAAAAAATCAAATACCGAAACACAATGTCCATCGTAGCAGAACACAGCATCAACTATGAATAAGTTATGGATGATTTTCCAACCGACGCATTGACAAATTAACCGATGTTTCACAATAAATTAGAGAAGATTCAAAACAACTTATTGATTTATTAAAAAAAATCTCAAGTGCTTTCATTGTTCTGCACTAAAACATCCAAAGTTTGCAAAAAAACTTTGTTGAATTTGTGTTAACATTATATCTTCGTGAAACATTAACGGACCTCAATGTGTTAACAGAAGCGCATTTAAATATAAATAATGGTGCCGCACTGTACAATGTACCAATCTATACATAGGTACTATTCGTACATAAGTCATGTTAACAAGAGCAGTGATAGCGCGGTATTTGTATTAAATAAATACATCAATGTTACAATCACACAATTTAAATTGCAACTAGCAAACTGTCTAAAACTGCGTTTAAAGGTGAAATAAATTATTTGCCATATTATTGGTGTTTACCACTAGATTTTCTCCCATCTTCATCATGGAAATGGACTAAAAGACACTTGTACCAGTCAAATCCCTTCCTGCATCGATCTTATACGGTACAACTCAAATAACACTGAAAAAACCACGTCAATATTAACTAAAACCACGATTTTACTGACCATTATGCTTGTATATTCATTAAAAATGTAGATAAAAAATACCAACTCTAATAAAACTGCTGAAAAAATTATTTTTATCTGGAAACTTTAGGAGCAAATCTTAAAATGGAACCCTGACCATCAATACATGAATAGGAAAATCCAGACACATGTGCAGAGAATTTCGATTTATTTTTTCACAAGTCAAATAATCTTATCTATACAAGTAATTGCTTTTACACTAAAATCTAAACCCATTTAATAAATTACCGAACGACGAAGACGTTGTTACTGCAAGAAGTAGGTACCGAAACAAACCTGCGCTTTTTAATTAGACCGATAAAAGAAAATAGTGGGGAGGGGAAGAATATGGGAAAGAGGAAGGTGGGGAAGTACCTGGCTATTCAGATCTGGTCACCAAACACAATTAAAACAACTAAATAGTGGTCTTACGGGCGATACTGAGAGTATCTTCCTCTCTGGAACGTACCGCAAATATAATATATATTATTTTTAATAAATCAATTGTGAAACAACACAAATTTATCAAATAAAATTTATTTGTGCACGCCGGGTTCAACCCCGCGACCTTCTGATTGGGATTCCAGATGTTTGCCCCTAGACTACGCCGGCCGTCGAATAGTATAACGCACAAATGCACAAAACCAAGCATAAACAATTTTCTCACCAGGGACACCACTGACACCGAAAAAACCCTAATTTTGTGATAATATTTTTTACGATTATTTTGCAACTGTCGGTACCAATCTTGCTAGTAATATTATCCTAGACAACAAACAAACTAACTAACCAGAGAAAAACTCAACTTTTGGAAAAGGTTTCCATATATCTGCATCAGTAACTGATAAAGAAGTTGGAAAAGCTGTAATAAGTTTACAAGGATCAGCAAGCTCTGAAGTTGACAACATAACTGTAACGACATTAAAAGAGGCACGGGACTGTAATCAGCAAATCAATTGTACAAAAATATTTAAAATATGAAAATTTTAAGAAGGAAGTGTTCCCGAACAACTACAAGTAACTTATTGTCACCCCTATTTTTAAATCTGGTGGCGAAGAAAATATTTCCAACTATCGTCCAATGCACTCACATCAAACAGATCAAAAACTAGGAAAAGTTTTGTTTACTGACATGGAAATTTTTGAATTTTAAAAAACAAGTTTTAATGTCCACTTAAATATTATTAATAACCAAAAAAAATAAATTAAATGGCCATCTCTTAAATTTAATTTAATATTAATACAAATATTTATACTAATTTATTTTATTTTTTATTTAAAGAAACATTTAAAACAAAGAATAACACTTACATATCAAATAAAAACATAATTCAAAAACAGAGAAAAAGTCCCAATAAACTACTTTTAAGTAGTTTGTCAATGGGTTCTATTAACTTAATGGATTATAACAAAAATTAAATTAACTATTAAGAAATAATTGTTTACATTCATAAAAAAAAAATATTGTGTACACTCATATCATAAGAGATATAGCCTAAAGAGGTGTAAGATGATAAAAAAATTATAAAAAAATGATATAAAAATAAAAAAAGAGGTGTAACATGATATAAAAATAAATGAAGTTAGAAATTGTTTGTCTTAGAATCTAATACAATCTATGTCTTTCAGCGAGCCAATTTTTTAACATGATATTTATTTTTGCGTTTGTACATTTATTAAATTGCTGCAGGTAACATATTTAAGCAATTAAGTCTAGTTTTTTTAACTGTTAATTCATTGTGGTTTTCCATTGTATTAGATATGAAATTAAACAATTTTTTTCACTTTGTTCCACTTGTTTATTTACACCAGGACCGGTTTCGTCCTACTACGGACATTTTCAGACTGGTAGTTGAAATTCTTATGCTACGAAATTTATACAAACTTAGGCAGGGTACACAACATTGTATCTATATGATGAATATTTCTATTTTGTTAGTTTAAGGTATTATAAGTTTTTTTTTGTTTGTTTTTGTTATTTAGATATTTTGGTGACTTTCTGTTTATTTTGTGTTAATTTATAAAATTTTTAAATAAATAAATGCGATTATTACCCATTCTAAAACATTTTTATCTCATATAATTGTGTTTTATGAAAGTACTTCAATTACTTCATCATCACCTTTGTGATATTTTTTTGTCTAAAGATACTACAAACGCAGAACGTAACAAAGGAAGCGAACTTCCTCTCACGTTCAATTTACCTAATGCAGTCAGAATTGTGCACGCAATCGAATATTGAACGAGGTAAACTCACATCTACATAATATTACAACTAGTTGAAGTCCCCGGAATTGTCCGGGATTTACATAGAGATATTCAAAATAAGACATATGAGACCTCTCTCTTGTCCTGAAGGTCAAGTGTGCAAAATTTCATTAATATCGGTATTTATAAAATCGATTTTTATGAAAATCAAATAGACAATCTTCTCTACTTAAACAGATACCTATATTGATTACTTTTTAAGTTCGAATAACGTCACTAAAAACCACTTTTGAGATAAGTATGCAGTTCGATGTAAAATTGTGAGCTCTACAAGATACATTACTGGGATATTTTGAAAAAAAAAATTTTAAGTTACAAGAAAAATCTCAGTATTGCGATATTTCTAGATTTACGTAATCTTTGTCAAAATTTAGTAGGAAATTTTATTTATTTATTTATTATTACAATTTTGTGTTGATGTTAAATAATTTACCTCTCTAATATTATATCATTAATCTGCTACATTAGTTAATTTGATTCTTCTAGAACAGCATTTTTCAAGATATCTACTGTTGCTTTAAGGTGACGATAAGTATGCATCAGTAAAAACATTTTACTTTCTGGCTGGCCAGAATAAGTATGTGCCTGGAATGCTATGAAAATATGTACTAGTTTATGCAATGAAATACGTTTTCGAGAGCAGTGTATCCGCGGGTAAAGAAAAGTAACTTCAGAAGGTAATTCTACATGGCGCGCGATATAGAATAATTAATAACTTTGATCAACATTTCGAACGCTTTTAATAATACTTTTTTCATTAGAATATCACGCTTTGAATGATTTTTCACATCTATAAAGTTATAATTATTGTTATAATTTTTTTACTTTCTGTGATAGAAAAGAGCTTTCATACAATATATGTCATATTTAGGTGTTTTCTGTAAAAGCTTATTTGCTCTGAAACAAATTATTATTAAACCCTCGGTAGGTCCAACGGAGCGCATTCTCAAATAAATTGAAGAGCCAGATCGATTGTTTGACAACTTGAGTTCTGATGAAATGGGTTCCATCGCTGATATCTGAGGCGTGAATTAGCCCCGACTACGAACAATTTACGTTATTAACAAGACACTTTGTAAAAAAAACACACAGGAAGAAGAAATACAGATTTATCGACATGAATGGTGTTGCCCCTTTTGCTTGTGAGTTATATCTATGCTAGTTTTGGACATTTCTTGAACTGATCTGAGTTCATCTCATTTCATGAATGCAGGACGGAACTCGATATTGGGCCGGAGCAAACATATCCCGGGGCAAGGTAAATATTAAACAACAAATTCGAACTATTACTGTCGGAGTGGTCAATGTTAAACTTCGCTTAGATTCTGGTGTACAGATGAAGCATTTCGGGATACTCCGATACGTTTGAATCGAATACTATATTAATTTTTCCGAAGAACTGCGCAATCTACAGTATTCGTCAAATATAAAAAAAATACATATTTTCTGCTGACGGTAGAGAAGTTTCATCAAAAACTCATATCGGTTGAATTTTATTAAAATTTTACAAATATCGAAAATCTTTCTCGTACTTTACTCGTAATTGGTCTTTTTAATGCCAAACAGTCAATAAATATTGAAAAGTGATTTGAAACGAAGCACTGTGAAAGAACGAAAAAATATAGACGTTATTCCGAGATATGTACGAAATGTGTGAATAAAGAAATAAATTTTAAAATGGAAACTAACGTGCTCCGGACTTCGTTGAAAAGGAATTATAATGGCATTCCTCAGAGCAATTTCATTATTTTCTTTATGTTTTATGTTTAAATGTATGTCAACTGTAACACGGACGGGATTTGAATGCATGCATAATTATATGTGATTTTTATTGCCATACACGAACAATAACAATGTTGGTATTTTGAAATGCGATACGTAAATAAGCAAATATTTCAAAGAAACATGCGAAGAAAAAGAGTTGTGGCATTAATGAAGCAAAATATTTTACTACGGCGGCATTTTCTTTAAAATTTATTTTAAAATAAATTTAATCATTTAATTAATTAATTTATTCAATTTAATAAATGTATATTTATTAGCATAAAAATGGGCAGAATACTCAAATCCAATACCTACCTATGTCACATACCTACCTATATCTAATACCTTCCTATATAATACCTACCTACACTTAGAAAAATGTTATTCGAAAAAACGATCATTTTAATAGTAAAAACGGGACTGAAGTTCTTAGGAACAAATTAACAGGGTTTCAATGTGTATTGTCGGGAACATGTAAGAATAATTTGTTAGTATACTTAATTTCGTACGTATACAATAAACATTGAAACACTGTTAATTTGTTCGTAAGAACTCCAGTCCCGTTTTTAACCGTTTTTACTATTAACGTTTTTTCGAATAACACTTTTCTCCGTGTACCTACATATATCAAGATAAAACCAGTAGATAGGTAATTAAGTAAGTGCATTGAAGTGCAACACATAACCTACCTAATGAAATAGCGATACAAAGGGATAGTATAAATAAGTACATTAATGGAGATGTCAGAAAATAGGAAGGCGTGTTAGCATTCCTAGAAATATTCATTTGATCAAAGAGAAACATCACGACCTGAGTTTCCTGTCGTAAACTACACAATATCATGTTATAATAATTCGATTACTTCGGTTCTATATTAGATTATTGAGTCGTTGAACATTTCCACTCCATTATTTTTAATGCAGGTACATAATCTATCTAGCTTCCATGTATACAAGTCGGCGCTAGAGTCATCACCCTATCGGAAGATGCCATAATTTTTGCAAATGGCCTCAAATGTCGGTTCTGCTTTGATATTTGTGAAGTAAACAGTTAGAAAATACACGTCAATAATACATGAATATACCCCTCAAGAACGCGGAAAAAATATTTTTTTAATTGACACCGGTCAGTGCAAATAACCAAAACTATCGTTTGGTGAGTTGCACTAGCCGGCAAGATCGCCTGATTTAACCGTTCCAGGCTTATTTTTGTGAGGTTTCTTGAAATCACGAGTCTATGTCAACAAGCTTCAGACTCTTGAAGCCCTCAAAGTGAATATCCGTCAAAAATGCGAAAACTTATCGCTGGAAGAATGATGAAAAATGCCATAAATCGGGGCCCTACAGTCACAATTCTGGCGGCGGCCACTTGGCCGGAATCATTTTTTCAACTTAATGGAAACAAATTCAGACATAAAATAAACACAATACAAAAACTGAACCAAAATCGTTCATTCATAAAAAAAATACAGCCAAAGAACATAAGGTGACAACTTTTGCGCCAACCTGTATAAAGGAAAGAATTCCTGTGGCGTGTGTGTACAAATCTGTTTTATTCCGAGATTTAAAAAAAAAAACTCTAGGTTAAGCCTGTTCAATGCCGGACTAGTGTAATATATTTTATTTCCAAAAGAGGGTGTTCTGTAACCCAGTACCTTACTTTTTTGCATTCGTCGGCATTTTAATAAAAACAAATATATTAATTTTTCCACACAGGAGTCCACACAGGAGGCCCCGAGGAAAATAATTTCCCTCAGGGCCTATGTCATCTTTGGGGCTGCTGTGTGGAGGGAATTTTTTAAGGAAAGGCAGGAGAGGAAGTTTTGGGAAGGAAAAAGGTATGAGGGTTGGGTAAGAATCTGGGGTTCAGTGTGTCTAGATCATCCGCCGCTAAGACCTAGATAAACCTTACCCCATGAACCCGGGCACCCCTGCTTAGTCACCAAACGTAGCGAACCACTTGGGGTGACCTATGGCAGAGGTGTTGGTTATCCAATAAATGGCTCCTGGGGTGGCGGTACCCATTCCCGCCTCCCAAATATTTAAATGAAAAAAACACACTTTGTAAAACACCACTTTTATTGTTGAATATTAATTCAAAAATAAAAGTGGGGTTTTACAAAGTGTGTTTTTTCATTTAAATACATAAAGTCACACCCAAAGTATTTGCTTCCTTCGATAAAATTATTAAAATTTAATTATTGTATCAAAGATCCATTTCCAGCCTACACCATTACATTAAAAAGGGTATCTTTAAAATGTAATTACTTGTAAAAATGAAATAATTCAATTATATTTCTGATGTAAAGTCACATAGTATTACATCAACTTCAGCCCAATTTGATCCACCTAATATTAACTATAATCGCTTTGAGTAAAATACCAACTATAATCCGTGCAATGAAAGCAAATCCAACATAGCTGCTTGTGCCTACTAGAAATGCGGTAACTGTACGAACTACCCTCAGAAGCGTTAGAGCCGTCGATTGCATTACCTATTTGCTAATATGTACATTCAGGAAACAAAGGAAATTGTTTGCTTTGTTCATCACAGCGGAATTTCAAGATATCCCTTTAATAATTTCATTTGAATATCTTAGTCCTTTATCCTTGTGCTCGGTCTTTGCCACATCCTTTTGTAATTGGGCAAAGCAAATGTTGTACCAGAATTATTACTAGAGAAGCGTTGGCAAAAACTGTAGCGTGTATAATTGTAAGATATTGTAACGACGCGACGGCTCAAAGCAAAACTACAAAATATCCTTTAAAGCCAATCTATATTTTACCCATTACAATATTTTTACATCAATTGTAGTGAAAAATAGGTAAATTTGATTATTTTCAATATATAGTATTATTTTATTGAATAAGAAGATAACAATAATAATCTAATTTTTTAAAATATGAAAATGACCAAGACACAGAAAAATAATAAAAGATAAAAGTTTTTCTTATAATTTTTTTTTTATAGTAATATTGACCGTATTAATTATTTCAGAACCAATCGGTTATAACATTATGTCAAATTAATCCTGGACAATGGACAATGGACAATAACAACTCTCAAGTGAGCCTACGGGGACGTTCGTTTTGAAAAACTCATTTAAATTGAAATTATATCCAACTTATGTGTTAAAATAAGTTGGATATAATTTAAATCGTTCATGAAACCATGATATTTCGTGATCCACAAAACACAAATTTTACAGGGAGCGAAAAAACAGCAAAACTTCACAAATATTAAACACAAACATTGTGACTTCCGACACATAATCTTAGAAAATATTAAGAATGCGTTGATGTAATATGTCGTATAGAACTAAGCGATTTAACCCAGATATGAACGTTAATCGTAAAATTTAAAGAATTTTTCAATATTATGATATTTTGCCAGACGATGTGTTACCTTCAATACACTGGAAAATTAATAAAACAACCTTTTTATTGCATTTGTGGTGGCTTACGACATATTGCGATTGTATAGACGGTATGGGTGGTCAAGTACACTTGCCTTGAAAAAGATTATGTAGTTCTTATTTTTTCGTATGTTTGTAGTGCCTATGTACCCAGATCTTACTTAAAAATCTAGGTTTTCTTGTTACAAATTGCACATGCGCGCGCGTCGATACTACCAGATTTGTGTCACCATTGTACGTTTTCTAAAATAATGTATTTGTAGAGTCCTAAATTTCCTACAATTCACTTTCATATCTTTTCTTGGATACATAATAATCAGCGAAATACATCAAATACAATATTTAGCTCTATATAAAAAAAGTGTAAGAATTTTAGAGTTATTTAGCGAAATATACAAAATACGAACAGTGACAAAAATCTGGTCATACCGACCCGAGCGCATATGCCATTTGTCAGAAAACTTGGATTTTTGAGTACCTACATATAGCATACCGAAAAGCCAGAACTTCACTTTTGCAAGGTAACCCTCTTGTTTGAAAACCCATTGACTGAGCTATTGTATAAAGTTTACTATTTTTTAACTAATCGTCTCCGAACAATGTCTATGTTTATTTACTCGATTTATTATTTAAATTTAATAGAAATGATTTAATGATTGAATGTAATTTATGTAAAAATTATCTTTATTTATGATTATAGATGTTTCACTTTGGATCTCAGCCGCCGATGGAATTGCTATGCATACTTACATTCATAGGCATAATTCCTAGATTTCAAACTGCGATACAAATGGAAATTCGATACACAAACAATATCATACCAAATGGTTTCTTGGCCGCCGTAAGGCAATTACTTTCATATATAAAAGCTTTTGCAGTCAGATTTCCGCTACCTTCCGAGTAGGTATCCATTAAATCTATGGTCCATTTACGTGATAAGATTTAAGTTATCAAATTTAAATGTCAGATTATTTATTTATGCCGAATTCAATATTGAGATTCAACCTGTTCATATTTTTTTTTTATTGAGTTTGTATTCAATCTTGTTGTGTATTCCAACGACATTTTAAAAATGCAAGATATGTTAAATACATATTCGATCAAAAATTGTAGCACCGCTTATGAAAAGGATAGCCATTTAAAGAATATGTGTATACGAATGAAAAGTTACGTACGAAACCGATGTGAACGATGAATACTTGGAGCAGGTGGATGAGTTTGTGTATGGGTAGTATGTTTACGAGAGATGGGAAGGCTGATAGAGATATTGAAAGAGGGGCAAATGCAGGTAACTCCATTAATCGAGTACTGAATGCCGTTGGCGCCAACAAAAAGCTGTCCAAAGAAGCAAAGCTTGCAGTACACAATGGAGTGCTTGTACCTACCCTGATCTATGGCAGTGAGGCATGAAACTGGCAGAGGAAGAATGAAAGTAGACTGAATGCTGTTGAATGAGATCCCTGAGGCGTATGTATGGTAAAACCATGTATGATGGTGTGAGAAATGTAGAGATCCGCAAAGAATGCAAGGCTGGTGCAATGAAAATTAAAAAAGCCGCTCTCAGATTCTTTGGGCATGTAGAGCGAATGAACAAAGAAAGAAGGATAATGAGAATATATGACGCAAGTGTGAATGGTATAAGAAGTAGGGGACGCCCGAGAAAGACATGGAACGATCAAGTGAATCAGATACTTGAGTCGGACCATGTCAAGAGTCAGAAAAATAGTATATAATATAAAAGTATGCATGAGAAGATGTACGAATGTGAATGAGGCAAAGAGTGTGTGCCAAGACCGAGTCGTTTGTCTTTTTCCTTCGTCCTTTTGCCTACCCCTGCAGGGAAACGGCGTGATGGTTAGTTAGTTAGTTCAGGACCCGCTAAGGGATGTACCTACACTAGATGTACATTAGTACATTATTATACATTACATCTCACTAATTTATTCTTCCACCTCTTCTAAAATAAGCATTACAATCAGCTTAATTAGCGGATATACTTTGTTGAATTGCAGCCCGTTCATGTTGCAACGCGCCGCTTACTAATATACTCTACTCAGTCAAGTAGCGAGTTACTCGCCACTCGACTTACCATTTGCCAGGTGCGAACAAGCCATAAGTGAGACAAAATCCTGTTTGAAGTGCATACATACGCATTAATACACACAATCCTAAGTAAGTTCTTTAAATACTTAAAATTTTCTTCCTCTGCTATGTGCCAATCCAAACTTTATTTGCTTAATTTATGTTACTTCACAATTACTTCACTTTAAAGTTAAAGTAAAATACTATTATTGTGGATCTGCAGCACGCTCCAGGGTGACAGACAGTTACTTTTAGTATCGCTCAGGTGTTAGACCACCATTTAGAAAATTTGCACGATATTTTATTTATTTATATATTTATTTATAGATAGATACAAAAGAAATTACAATTTACATATTAGGAAGCTTTGTCTGTCCAACTAGGAAAGTTTCCCGTTCCAGGACAGACAAATTGACAGGTTTAGTTCATATTATTCATTAAGTACATAATTGCATAACAAAAACAAAAAACCATAAAAAACAAGAAATTTCATTTTTCTCTGAAACTGAGTTGTGTTATGAAGAAATATATAAAAATATACATATATTTTTTTTTGTGACTATGTTAAAAAGTAATCTGGTAGCATATGTGCTATTCGGATTTACCTAATTAACCTGGTAACAAATAATAAAGTCAGAATTACAGTTATGTATGTATTTTGGCTTTAGTCATAACAAAATCTGAATAGCCAAGTACTACCCCACCTTCCTCTTTCCATATTCTTTTTTCTCTCCACTCGATTCAACCTCACAACATACCGCGATTGGGGATGCTATAGTTCCAGATGGTTGGAAGTGAAAAGCCTAAATTTAAACGGATTTCTTTCAGGATATTTTAAAAGGTTAAAATATGTAATCTCGCATGGACCAATAAGAGTCTTGATTTTTTGACCAAGTGTCAATTTTTCATTAGCTATTAACCATTAAATGCATTAATTTTGCATAAAGCGTACTGAAACAGAATTGTTAAATAATCCATTAAAGCACAATTTCCAAAGTGGCCTCTTAATCAGGGTGCAGAGTATTAATATTATTACGGGACATATTTTGCGAAATGGACCTTTTGGGAAATAAGAATCTTCTGGTTTTATGGCGAGTTTTATGGGCGTATTTATTGAGAAATGGCGCAGCCGTTTCATTTATAACTTTCTGAGACTTTAAGATGTTAAATAAAATTTCGTAAGAGACAGCTGGTATTCGAGATTGTACAGACATTTACATCTTCTACCGCGGCTACTTTACGAATACCCACACTAATATGTAAAGCCCACATCATTTAAAAATGGTGAATATTTTCCACTTTTTCTCTCTCAAGGCTTATTTCTTCTCTTCTAACAAAGTTTTATATTGTTTTTTAACTTTCACAACATGATTTATTTAATTTTTTTGACATTAGATTAAGGGAAGTAAAAAAGATTTACGTTTTGTATTAAACCATCTTGATGCATAAAATAAATCAGTTCTTTCGCTATCAAACGGAAATGGATTATTTTCCCAAATTAAATCCATTTGAACGTCTTTAACACTTGTATGCCTGCTTACTAGTTACAGTATACCAGTGATGATCAACCTTTTCCGCAGGAGTGTCGATTTATGCGTTTCCAAATTGTTCGCGGGCCGCAGGGGCAGCGACCCTACAGCTTGACATTGTTAAATTTGCAGTCGTTGGTGTTGAAAACCTATTTAAATTTTGTAAAACGGTAATTAAAAAAGAATAAAGAAACAATCACAGAACGCAAAAAAAGCTTTAAGCTCGGTGCTTTTAACTTGGAGCTTTAAGCGCGGTGTGTTAAAATTGGAGCTTTAAGCCTGGAACTTTGACTTTTAAGCTTTAAGCTTTATGATCTGAGATTTAGGACCGGTGTTTTAAGCACGTAGTTTTAAGCTTTAAGCATTGAGCTCTAATTTCGGAGCACTAAACATTTACAGCCTTACTAAAAAAAAAACACTCCGCGGCCGTTAAACGGTGTTTTTGTGAATATTTAGATTTGGCAACGCCGTATTTTACTTGTTTAAAATGGAGTTTTCATAATAATCCGCTAGGTGGTGTGATTGATGCGCCTGCGCATTGCTTTCCCACTGAGAAAAAATAGCCGCGAATGCGGAAAAAAGTCGGTCGCGAATGTGTGTGTGATGAAGATGATGTTTTCGTTAATGATTTCAATCCTTGACTAATTCGCACTTATGTTCATGTACGCAATATATTTACTATTAATTTGTGTTGTTTTTCATTAGTTTAAGTCAAATTGTGACACAAAAATCGTGTGTTCTAAATTGAACTGTCAGAAAATGGTTCTATATGTTATATTCAGAAATAATTTGCATTTAAAGATCTTTATTTTATTATAAATTCTTGAAAGTGATGTTTTTGGTGACTAAAATGTCTAATACATATTTTAGTAAACGTATCAAAGAAATGAATGTCTTAAGATGTGCAAGCAATGTATTCAAACGTGAGTTTTTTTATTGTAAATTTTTGGGAATGAAAAGCGAATTTCAAGATTTTTTAAATATTTTTTTATTGTGTGAAGGAGTAAATAGTGAGGTGAAAGTTTTATTTCAAAATCATTAAATAAAAGGACTGTGTTTTTTGAATTTTGAATTTTTCCAAATATTTCAATGTTTTAATAGGAAGTGTTTGGGGTAAGTGAGTTTTTTTTTTCAACTTGATGTTTGAAGCTTAAAATACTACAGTTTTTAAACATTTAAGTATATTTTAGATATCTATATATAGAAAATCATAAAGGTAATTAAATTTTCGTTCTAAAATGGTATTTGTTTTTACGACATCAAAAATAATAAATATATAGGACATTAAAAAAAAAATCGAAATTCGTTGAAAATTACAAATGGAACAAATATTTACAACAGATAAACTACCCTCCTTGGCCGTGTAAGCAATGTACATATCTTTCCATGAACAATTTTTTGTCAGTTCTTAATTAGTAAGGATTCTTCATACATGGTTGTTTGACCATTGTACAAATTTTTCAGAAAGTTTATTAGTAAGGCTGGTAAAATACGACGTTGTCAGATCAAAACCATATATTTTGTTTAGTAAGAATTTGAAAAACGAAATGTACAGACTTTACACAACGTGCTACAGAAACACCGTTTAGCGGCCGCGGAGTGTTTTTTTTTTTAGTAAGGCTGTTAATCTTTAAGCTTGGAGCTTAAGGCATGGGGCGTTGAGATTGGAGTTTTAAGCATGGATATTTAAGTTTTAAGTTTGAAGCTTAAATAAAATTTACTTGCCCACACCGAGACTTGAACCCACGACCTCCGGCTTAAGTCGAGAGCTTTGCCCTTTCACTACGGAGGCCGTCAAAAATGCCGCTTTACAGGATTTACCTACGTTTTTTCTGATATGAGAAAAATCTAAGTTGGTACCTACTTTCAAACCATCACCTATTAAAATCTCTTTCCATTACTGTAGTGTATGCCTTATCCTCCGTGACCAGCTGTACTCTTCTAACTGCCAGACATCTATCGACATAAGCTCTAAGCCTACCGACATCTATCAAAAACAACTGAAACTGTATTATCAAGATAATATTAAGGATACTACACTTACCAAAACATAGAATATCATAAAAAGTTCTTGGTTATTGCGACTCAAAACAACATTAATAGTATTAAAAATTGGTGCGTAATAAAATTTTATATATTTATATTATCACTATTTATTATTCTAAACTAAAATTAACGTTACGTTACTGCCCGGTGAGTGGCTGAGTTTGCATCGCATTTCGGTCCCACCCAGGCGTCGTGCGTTTAACTCCTCAGCTGGCTATGCCCTCCATTACACAAGGAACATTTTCCTATTAGTGTGGAGGTACTATGAGATTTTCAAAAAAATTAAATTTCCTTTTTATTTTTTCCCATTATTCCAATATACATTTCAAAAGTAATTTATAAATACAAGTAATATAAAAGTTTGCAATAAGTAAGTATAAAATGTTGTCAGGTTATTCGTAACACGGGAATATTTGTATGTCTTTGAAAAAAAGATATGTTAATTAAAAACGGATTCAAGAAACAATTACACCAAAAACCGTTCACGAATTTCGGGTCTTTCGTCAATTTGAGGCATATTCGTATTCCGCCCACGAAAAAAAACATTACTTTTTTATTACCTCAAATACCTTCCTAAGAGCAGATCATTTTAAAATGGTTCCCTATAAATAAGTCCGTTTCACAGAAGCAGGCTGCGCGGCCTTCCCTTAGTGATTTATTCAGAGCCCTGGGCACTTCGGACGCAGAGGGGCAGGCAGTGGGCACACAGAGCAAGGGCACATCCCCGCCTTTCTACCGCTTCAAACAGTTCAAATTTAATATTTAACGGACCCTGTTTTGAAAATCATTTTTGAGTTTCCCGGTGTTACCGCGTATGGGGTTAAAAACGTATTTAACCCCTAAAAAACGTGAAATGCAGATATCGGATAAAAAGATTAATGAATAATGAACACTTTTAATGACCCCAAGGCTTTACCTTGACCACATGAACCATAAATGAATATTTTTAGTCTAATGACCAGCTGAGGGTGAAAATAGTCGTAGGGGCTGCGGAACAGTGAAAACGTTTTAGGGTATGCACATCGGAGAAATGCTTTATTTTATTTACTTTATTTGCATAGAGTTGAATTCATTGAGATGGAAATTACTTGATCTCTGTATTAAGGGATAATTATGTGTTAAGTTCGTTTAAAATACTGACTGGATAGTTAGTTCTTTGGAAAGGAATACAAAAGCTTCTTATTTTTATATTATTTAGGAAACCGATTTTTCACCGTGACATAGATAAATAAGAGGGTATTACCAGAGAATACCGGAAATGAGTCCCTTTTAAATCAAATTCTAGACGTATTGGTTTTTTTTCCAAAAAAACATAAATTGATTTTGAGAGATTGTTATTTTATCTGGTACACGCAGTTTTAAAATTTTGAAAAACTAAGTGTATTCTTGAGATACTAAGGTTATACCGGTGGTCGTTGGCAGATTTGTTCAATTTTCAAACGACATATTCTAATAAAAAACACAAATTTTAAATCGTATAATCATACAAAAAATAAATCAATACAAAATCTAGTCAACACAGTGATGAGAATTTAAATTTTAGTTTAATTAAAATCATCAAAAAAATAAATCCGAGAACGTGTTTTGTGACAAAAATACCCCACATTTTCTATTTATTTAAGGTCTTACAAACTAAAATATTTCAAAATTTTTTTACACAATTATTTTGAATACATACACAAGACATTATTGAAAAATCATAAATACTTATGATCAAAAAATACTTACAAGTAGTACACGATATTTAATAATTTATCATCGTGCTTTTTAAGCATTTTTATTGTTTACTTGAATGTAGGTATATATTAAAGCATGTTTAAGTGAAATAAATCTATATTAAATTTTTATTTAAAAAAAATGATACGGGGAATAATCGATCTTTCTCACTGAAACCTCCCTGTACTGTTGCAAGCTTTTTCAAACTTTTATTCTCAGCCGCTGGTCAATCACTCTTAAGGGATAATTATGCGCCAGATGCTTTTCTATATTCTCAGAATGAATGAAGTTAATTTAAAATACTGATTGGATTAGTTGGTTCTTTGGAAATGAATATGGAGGCTTCATAATTTTATATTAGGGGTACGGATTTTTCACCGTGACATCAGATAATTACTAAAATGTGACTAATTTTAGAGGAAAGCTTTTTTCAATCTGCAACAATAATGGATACCATTTCCTGTGTGAAAAACGAAAACCTAATGTGATGTTAATATGTTAAAATAAGCTTTAACCCGATAAGTATAATCTACATTATTTTGTTTGTGTTATGTTTTACAACGGATCCTTTACGTTGATTGGCGATGTTTCCTGGTTACGTAACGAGGTTATTAAGTGCTGACGTTCTTATTATCGCCGTGGTGTAAGACAACCATACAGATTAAAACGTTGCTTGAAATGGCTTAAACCTTGTTTTGTTACCAGATCTGAAAGATAAGGTACATCCTAACCTTCATCTTGCCCATTTCCCTCTTCTTAAAATACGTTCAGCCTCAGAACGTGCCTCAATCCTAAATGTCATAGTAGTGTTAATACTCGTGTGTTGTATTCACAATAATAGTGAACAAAATTTTTAAGGAGTTCTTGTTTTATGGAAGTGTCTTTGAGTACTAAAAATAAAAGCGTTATTATGGACATAAAAAAAAACGCTAAAGTTCGCCGATCAACTGTGTATGCAGCTTCAGGAGAAATGTTTTGCTTTTATACTAAAAAAATATACTAACTAACTAAGTATCGCGCCGTTTATCTTAAGGGTTAGGCAGATATGACGGACCGCCAAAAATCTTGGTCTTGGCATATACTTCTTGCTTTATTTACATTTATGCATCGTATCATTCCTTCCGTTATTCAAAAATAATATATTAAGTTACTGAAAAATAATGTTCAAACAAACAAAAAAAAAGATATTTTAAATTTTCTCGTTATTGACCTCCGTTTTTCCTCTTTAACTATTCAAGGTCCCATCCTTACAAACCCTAATGGTAGAAATCCAACTGAGTCCACTGCGCCCAATGGAGCAGTTATACTGTTATAAAGGTGGTCGTTTGCAAAGAAGCACCATCAAATATTAATAAATTATTCACCCGGTCGATATACGAAACGTATCGAGGTAATAGCAACATTAAAAGCACGCATTAGGGAGGTGTGGTTGGAATTTTAATAAAATTTTAATATTGCAAACTAACTGTTTTTCGTAAAAGTTACTCTTGACTGTTATTGAATGGTTTAAAAAACTGAATAATTTGACGTTTGTGTTGAAAAAGGCACATATCAAATAATTTACATGTTAAATTAATTAGAAATCTTTTTAAATGATTGATGTAATGTGTTTGTTGATTTTATCATGCGTGACTTTTATTATTTTTACGAATGAAAAAATAATAATAATAACAATAATAGTCGGAATTTTTTAAGTGCGTTAATTCTAGGACTAACTACCTGTATTTCTCATCGCCCAGAACACTAATGTACGGAAATTATTATGCTGATTCAGTGAACATCTTCACGTTTTCACTAAACAAATAAAAAATATTGTTACTGAGGCCGATTAGTAAAGTTATGTACTTTTATTATTCTTGTATTTTTATTGCAGATAAATGCTCAGGGTTCTATTGACAGCGAGACGTCCAGATGTGTCCATTTTTGAAGAGCTTGTTATTCACAAAAGGATTTCGACATTCAGCCTACAATGTTTTTAAGATACTTTGGACGCGTTGATCGCCAAACCGAGGTCTTTAATTTGAAGAAACTCACAGTCACTGGCAAAGTGGAAGGCAGAAGAAGCCGAGGAAGGTCACCAATGCGCTGGAGTGACCAAGTATAAACTGGTGATCGGTACGTCGGTGTCCGTAGCTCTCCACGCAGCGCGCACGGAGAAAAATCTTATTCGGGACTGAAGTTCTTACGAACAAATTAACAGTGTTTCAATGTTTATTGGCCTGAAAATGTGAGAATAATTTTTTGGTATACGTACGAAATTACGTATACCAACAAATTATTCTTACATGTTTTTCATTGTTTTTATTTCTTGCTAGAGCAATCCCGATGAGTTACAAAACTCATTTTAGGACAGGAGGAACTTACAATTCATAGGTAGGAGGTAGTAGTTACAATTTTGCAAAGGTATTTTGATATCATAATATAAGTTTTACATTCAGTACAGCATAAAAATAAAAATAAAGACATGTTAAGTAGAACAAACAACAAGAGAAAACAAGTAAATAGAGGGAAAAACTGATACGAGTATATAAGATAGGACAAAAAATGACAAGACAATTACATATTTTCATTTTTAAATGTAGTTAAAAAATATTCTTTTAAAGCATTGCTTTGCAATTTTTTATTATGCTGGATGTTTTTGTACATATCTGGAAGCGAATTATATATTGTATAGGCAATATAGTTCAGCCATTAAACATTGAAACCCTGTTAATTTGTTCGTAAGAACTTTTGTTGTTAACCGGTTTTACTATTAAAATGATCGTATTTTAGAATAATTTTTTCTCCGTGTGGAACCGCTGAGCCTTGTCCCTTGTAAATTGGAGAAGGGGTCACAGACCTCAGCAATAAGGAACCGACCTGAGGAGAAAATTCCCATATAATATTATAAAAAGCCCATATAAAAGGCGTTAATAAATAAATACATATTTAAAAGCTCTATAGCTCATGAATAACATGATAGAGGTGGCACTGACAGATTAAATAAAATAGAAATCCAGACAGAAAAAGGTATTCAAATTTCATGACGCCCGGGCACACTATTGAATAGTTTTTATTGTTTAGGAAATTTATTTTTTTCTCCTTTTTTTTCGTTTAGATGATACTAAAAAAATAATATAATATGTTTGTTTACCTTATGTACCTAGCCCAAAAGTTAACAAATGGCATCTCGTTCATTCGTATAAAGTCTGTTTTATTTGCATATGGCCGTATTTTATAATACAAACTGACTTAATGTTTGAACTTTATCGGACTACATTCGCCAACTAAGAACCAAATTACCAAAATTTAGGAAATTTTATGTAGGTACTGCAGAATATATTTGTTCAATATTCTTTCAGCCTTACTAAAAAAAACCACTCCGCGGCCGTTAAACGGTGTTTCTGTAGCATGTTGTGTAAAGTCTGTACATTTCGTTTTTCAAATTCTTACTAAACAGAATATATGGTTTTGATCTGACAACGTCGTGTTTTACCAGCCTTACTAATAAACTTTCTGAAAAATTTTTACAATGGTCAAACAACCATGTATGAAGAATCCTTACTAATTAAGAACTGACAAAAATTGTTAATGGAAAGATATGTACATTGCTTACACGGCCAAGGTGGGTAGTTTATCTATACTTAAGTGTTTAAAAACTGTAGTATTTTATGCTTCAAACATCAAGTTGAAAAAAAAAACTTACTTACCCCAAACACTTTCTATTAAAACATTGAAATATTTGGAAAAATTCAAAATTAAAAAAACACAGTCCTTTTATTTAATGATTTTGAAATAAAACTGTCACCTCGCTATTTACTCCTTCACACAATAAAAAAATATAAAAAAATCTTGAAATTCGCTTTTCATTCCCAAAAATTTACAATAAAAAAACTCACGTTTGAATACATTGCTTGCACATCTTAAGACATTCATTTCTTTGATACGTTTACTAAAATATGTATTAGACATTTTAGTCACCAAAAAACATCACTTTCAAGAATTTATAATAAAATAAAGATCTTAAAATTCAAATTATTTCTGGATATAACCAATAGAACCATTTTCTGACAGTTCAATTTAGAACACACGATTTTTGTGTCATAATTTGACTTAAACTAACGAAAAACAACACAAATTAATAGTAAATATATTGAGTACATGAATATAAGTGCGAATTAGTCATAAGGATTGAAATCATTAACTAAAACATCATCTTAATCACACCCACATTCGCGACCGACTTTTTTTCGTAAAGTTCGCATTCACGGCTATTTTTTTTTCAGCGGGAAAGCAATGCGCAGGCGCATCAATCACACCACGGAGCGGATTATTATGAAAACTCCAATTTAAACAAGTAATATACAGCGTTGCCAAATCTAAAGATTCACATAAACACCTTTAACGGCCGCGGAGTGTTTTTTTTTTAGTAAGGCTGTTTATGTTTTTGGGCAATTTGTCATTGCTTTAATCAGGTGTAGCTAATTTATAGCAGTGTGCCTACCATTATCTTGATTAATTTATACTGACTTTTTCAGTTCGTTGTGCACTGTGTTATTATTGGAAATAGAAATAAAAATGTAAACAAATGTATTAAAAAAATAAATAAGGTCAAAATATTCAAAATTGTTAAACCGAACAAATGCTGCAGGATTTATTTCATCGCATTTGTTTTCTTTTCTCTCTGTGTTTTATTCATCTTTGATCCGAAGTAAAGGAAATCCTAGACTTCATTCCTCGGCATATTGAATAATTTATTATTTGTTTCTACACATGTCTACACGTGGACTAGGCACTCTAGGCACATGTGGAACGTCACGGGAGACGGATTGTATGGAAGGCAGATATTTGCATAACGACCGACAATTTCCTACCTCTCCGGATTGGAAACCTGCAGTTAACGGTATCCGTGACTTACTTCTAACATTAATGCTGATTAAATTGGAAAACATGCCGAGAAAGACATGGTAGGATCAAGTGAATCGAGTACTTGAGTCGGGTCATGTCGAGAGTCAGAGTAATAGAAGAGTATTTATAAATGTGAATTAAAGAAGGATCGTGTGCTTTGAAAAGAAAATAAATGCTTTTAGTTTTATTTATTTATGATTTATTGCATATTTAAATGCTCTTTGACGTTGTTTGTTTGTTTGAATAAAAAAAAAGATGTGTTGACTTGTTAATAACAATAATAATGTTTTATTCCAGGATGTGGGGAGGATAGTGCAATCCCACACGTCCCATATAGTTATAAATACAGTTAAATTATAAATAAAGTAAACAATTATAAGAAGGTACAAATTTATAAATAAGTAATCAATTTCTGCGTGGTCTTGAGTGAGCTCGGGCCCAGCGCTCACTCAGAAGTGGCGCTTGGTGCTGGAAGGCTGCGTTCACCACCGTGTTGTCGGAGGCCATTAGCCGCATCCTATTCCAGACAAAAAAGTTTGCAAAATATCATCACAACCGAGTTTTCCAGAATTGTTTTAACTACTATAAACCAGAAAAAATAATAGCCTGGCAGATGTAAAACATTGTAAATGATCCACAAGCAATCGGCAAGCGAATACTTTTAATAGAAGACCAGTATAAATTAACATGTATCATTTTTATGATAAATAAATAAAAATAAATTATTGAAGGAAACGAAAATGAATGTAAATAAGGCTGTATATTTTTGATTAACCACTCGAACGCTTTTTGCCACATTATGGCACTATTTCCAAAGCGTTGGATTGCTTTGTTGCCTCAATGTGGCAAATATTCTCTTGATTCTTAAAAATGTTTTAAAGTTAACGATTTTATAATATTTGTTTTGTAAATCTTACGAATATGTGTTAATAGACATAGATTAGGTAAATTTATTAGCTATATAAAAAAATTTCCTTTAGCAATCCTAGAAAAAAAAAATTGCTCTGTCGCTCCAGTGGTTATAAAACAAATATTTAGTTATTATTAAACTATTAAAAAAGTCAGATACGTTTTTAGATTTTCACGGCCAAAAGCATTTTCTAAAAGAAGGAGGTAGCGCAACACGGCATAACACCCCAAAAACAAACAACGAAAATATTTAAATGTTGAGCTAAATTATGACAAATTAAAAATTTATCATCATTTAGCTCATCATTGCCAATTTGAGTCGGAATAGAAGCAAATATTATACCGCAAAGTGTTTTTGCGGCTTGGCGGAAAGAGCCGACGACTCACGAGGCTAGTCGAATGAAGCGTCGTTGCGTCTTGTCACGATGGAGTCGGTTTTATCTCCCTAGGAGAGCCAAAAGATGATTCACATAAAAAATGCAAAGTTCTCGACTATTTTTCAGAAAATAAATGATATGTTAGCCCTTGACGTAATATGAATCGAAAATGGCACTACAAACTTTAGATAACTAATTTCATTGCGAATATTTCGACTCTTATTCTTGAATTTTGCAAGGTAGGAGTTGTTTGTTTTATCATAAAGGTTCCCAGGTTTTCAGGTTGCGTGCTACCCTAGTTTTCACGGGATGGACTTCTAACAAAAAAATTACAAGAATTTTGAATTATTTCTATTTTTTATTGTATTTATTTATTAAGACCTACAGAGTACATACATAAGTGAGGTATACTATCTGATAGTATTATTGTCCTAAAGCCCGTAGGCAACATTTGAGAATCCCACTTCGATGACATCTCTGACGTCGCGGGTTACCAAAACCCTCTATTCCATCTCTGTACGCAAAAGTTTGGGATAAACTACTGCTGTGATTTATCATAACGCCTATTCGGTTGAATTTAAGAACCCCACTCTAATTACATTTCTGACGCCGCGGCTTATCTGAACCCTCTCTTCCATCCCTGTGCGTTAAAGTTTGGGACTAAGATGCTTTTGTGATTTGTGGCCGCACGTTTTTGCTTTATTTCGCGTAACTGCCGTATGGCGTAGGGGCGCTGCAGTAGTGTTTCGTGTTGGTTCGTTTATGCTGCAGTAGTGCAGTCGCCAGTCGCTGTCAGCGCCGTCAGCGGATTGTCGGAGATGGTCGATCATGTTTATGTGGTCTATATTCCTGTCACGGTTACTTCGATTTATTATAAAAGTTGAATACATTGTAGGAGAATAGATTTGCTTTTATAGTTTTTTGGTAAAATCCAAAAAACTATAAAAGCAAATCTATTCTCCTAAATACCTACAATGTATTCAACTTATTATACCTAATTTCTATTATTCAACCTAAATTCCTACAATGTATTTAACTTTTATAATAAATCGAAGTAACCGTGACCGGAATATAGACCACATAAATATGATCGACCATCTCCGACAATCCGCTAAATGTAGATTTTTTATATATTTAAAAAAATGCATTTACTTTGATAATATTTTGGTAAGAGTAAGTTTACCTAGATTTCATGTAAAATTATTATGTTATTATTATTATATATATATATATTTTAATTTCCGTGAACGTTTATATAAATTTTTCAAATTTATTTCGATAAAAAGAAATCATTTCAGAGGTATTTTTTTTAACATTAGCTCCACACAGGAGACCTTGAGGAAAACAATTTTCCCTCGGGGCCTATGTTATCGTTGGGGATGCTGTGTGGATGTTCTTTTTAGAGAAAATAAGGAGAGGAAGTTCTATGTAGATTTTTTATATATTTAAAAAAATGCATTTACTTTGATAATATTTTGGTAAGAGTAAGTTTAGCTAGATTTCATGTAAAATTATTATGTTATTATTATTATATATATATTTTAATTTCCGTGAACGTTTATATAAATTTTTCAAATTTATTTCGATAAAAATAAATCATTTCAGAGGTATTTTTTTTAACATTAGCTCCACACAGGAGACCTTGAGGAAAACAATTTTCCCTCGGGGCCTATGTTATCGTTGGGGATGCTGTGTGGGTGTTCTTTTTAGAGAAAATAAGGAGAGGAAGTTCTATGTAGATGTTTTATATATTTAAAAAAATGCATTTACTTTGATAATATTTTGGTAAGAGTAAGTTTAGCTAGATTTCATGTAAAATTATTATGTTATTATTATTATATATATATATATATATATATATTTTAATTTCCGTGAACGTTTATATAAATTTTACAAATTTATTTCGATAAAAAGAAATCATTTCAGAGGTATTTTTTTAACATTAGCTCCACACAGGAGACCCTGAGGAAAACAATTTCCCCTCGGGGCCTATGTTATCGTTGGGGATGCTGTGTGGATGTTCTTTTTAGAGAAAATAAGGAGAGGAAGTTCTGGGAAGGAAAAAATATGAAGGGTGAGTAGGAATCTGGGGGTCGATGTGTCCAGGAGTGACGGACGTATGAATGCATCTCTCCCACTGCGCTACAAGGCGATGGGTCGAGAGAGTCCTGTTGAAGAGGTAAAATGTCTCCATCAACCAGTCTCTACCAATCCGAACCGCCACGCAGTAGAGGGCAAACGCATGTGCTGCCAAAATATAGACAAACTTTACCCTATGAACCTGGGCACCCCTGCTAAGTCACTAAACGTAGCGAACCACTTAGAGTTACCTATGGCAAGGGTGTTGATTATCCAATAAACGGTATTGGGAAGAAACATTTGTCTCTTTCATTCATTACTAAGAAGATACAATTTATTATTCGTGTTTTTGTTTTTGATTTGATTTGATTACTACATTATTTATTTTGACTATATTTTATACTTTGTCGATTTTATTTTGAGTTTTAATTGAGAATATTTTATTCGAATTGATTTTATTATTTTTTTGAGTTTTAATATTAAGATTATTGCCTTTAATTTGAATGCCGATTTACATTATTAATTTATGGTTTTTTATATATTGTATTGTGTGTATTGTATTAGAGATTTGATTTAATTATTTTTATGTAATTTAATTTAATTGTATTTATTTTATTTTGATTAGTTTATTTTATTTTATTTTCTGTTTTATACTGGAGGCACTGCTGAAAACCAACTGCATTCCAGGAGAAATCCTGAATTGTAGCTGAACAGTGACCTTTACGCTAATAGAATCAATGATTAACAACAAAATGTGTAATGTTGTAATAAATCTATTGATGAATAAATATTTTTATTATTATCAATTTTCTTTTTTTGTCATTGACGTGGATGAACGAGATTTAGGTATGCTGAGTTGATTCTTTTCCGAAATTCTACTCACTGTCCGCGGTCTTATAATACAGAATGTCTACTGTTATATATCCACATATTAAATGTAAGTGTTTTGTAGTTTTATATTCACAGTTGTTATTTTTGCATAAGGGCGGAGCCTTATAGATGGTCACCAACACTTGGCGAAATTGGGCGAAGCCCGAATAAAAGCCGCCCGCAGGGCCTAGCAGCAAAAACCCGCGGAGCGGGTTTTTAACTGCTAGTATTAAATTATTACATGGTTACAGTACTTATTAAGTAAATCCACAGAATATCAGTAGGTAATTTCGCGTGAGATGTGAACGGTTCTTAAACCTTAACTGATAAATGTATGATTGTCTAATAATAATAAATAGGAAGAGAGTGTGAGGAGAGAGGTCAAATTTTGAAATCATAATCATGCTTATGAATTGTAATCGACCCTTGATGAAAGATTAATGAATAAGTAAGTGCATGTAATTTGAAATCAATTTATTTCAGGCTAAGAAGTTTAATAAATTAGTTTTGTTTTATTTATTTATTGTTTCTTTACATGGTAGGTATTATTGTTCACATTTCAATATTAACCTCACTAGGACAAGCCTGTTTTGAGGATAATAAGTTTATAAGGTAGTAAAAATAGAACAAAAGATATTTAGGTAACTATTGATAAAACAACTATTGATAAAACAACAAAGGTAGTAATTTTTATTTAGTTATTTGAATAATTGACCATTACGGCTTTATTATCAGACGATAAGCAGGAATTTAACAAAAATAATTCATAAACATTCAATATATTTTTTTTTTATAAGAAAAACTCTCTTTTAAACTCTTGAAGGTTATTCCCATCAATGTAATATTCCAGTTATAAACAATTGTTATTCCCAGTTGCGACCATTATCTTTTATTATTTTCTGTGTTTTGTTCATTTTCATATTTTAAGAAATTGGATTATTATTGTTATCTTCTTCTTCAATTATATTTCAATTATTTTCTGATTTCACAATCGTAATTATTCGGGTCGACCAAATTTTGCTTCACGATCGACCGTTTTGGAACTTTTGTTCTAAATAATAAAAATAGATTTTTTCTATACTAATAGGCCACTTGCACGGATCTCATAATGATTTGGAAAAAATCGTGTGGATAGATTTTTCTACTAAGCTTATGGAAATGATAATGATTTTTTTTAGAAATTGCTAGTTTTTTTTCTTTTTAAATAAATATAGCCGTTTTTTGGGCTCGTGACGTCACTAAATTAAAATGTCCCGTCCCCGATTTTATTCAATTAATTTTGTAAAATTCCACACTGATATTTTTTTGTTATATAGCAACACTTTGATTTCCGGCGATTTTTTTTGACACATTTGACATTTCATGACGTGTTTTGTCCGACGGTAAAAATATTTCCGCTTTCCAATAAAATCCTAATAAATAGAATAATTGTGAATGTATCCGAAAAATAAAAACTGTTTTTGAAAGGTGATTAAATACGCTTTCAAATTTTACTACTACAAATAACCCCGTAAATGTTAAAATATAAAAATTTTTGATGCACTCTTCAAAAAGTTTTCAAAATGGATCACCTTACGTTTTTTTCTAGCATAAATTACTGGTTACGAAAAAAACTAAAACGTAAACATATGTTTTTAGACAAATGAATTATAAACGTTATTAGCACCTCACTTTTTAGTCGTTTCATGTAAAAAAAAATCATAAAAAATTCACAAAGTTTCAACATTTTTTTTCAAATCGCGGTCGGAAACTTTGGTCTCTTGAAGGTGTACATTTCAATTATTTCGTGGTTAATTTTTACATTTGAATATATAGCGTGTTGTATTTTCTTTCCAATATCGTTTATATCATACTGCTCACTACGGTATTAAGGAAGAAACGACGATTTCTGAGACCATATGCGCTGGGTCAAATTAATTTTTCTCCAAACTTACGAAATTATTGCAATCAACAGCTGAAATAGGATAGGATTTGTTCAGAGTCAGTCTGACAATGTGCCGAAATTAGATACATTTATGATGGCTACTTTTCTAAGTATTAATAACTAAAATTCATATTGAAGCACTCGGTTTGACACACCAATGAACCTCTGCATAACCTCTGTTTAACGTTTTGACAGATCTGATGTTATGAATGAACATCGTGCAGGCCGTTGCCGTTCCGAAACGGCGTTTTAGGGCAATAACGGTGATGGTGCCGATTTTAACAAAATCAAATTTTATAATATATTATGTATTATAATCATATTTTACAAGTACATTTTTATAAGTATAATTTAAATCACAACATTTGAATAATATCAAACAAGAGGCACAAGAACAAGTTATATGTTTAAGAACAATAATGTTCAGCTGTTCCAAATAATCTCACTGCAAAAACAAAAACCAACCTAGGTAAGAGGTACATACTAAATGCTATAGTATAGACCGACTAAATAAATTTCATGTGAACATTCTTCATACTTGTTTACATGTTTCATTTTGTTGATAAACCTTTCCCTTTAATTAATTATTTTTAATTCGGTTTATGAAAAATATTTGGATTTGGATTTTTTTTACACCACACAGGAGGCCCTGAGTAAAAAAATTCCCTCAGGGCATATGTCATCTTTGGGGATGCTGTGTGGGGGATCTTTTAAGGGAAACGACGGAGTGGAAGTTCTGGGAAGGAAAAAGGTATGAGGAGTGGGTAGGAATCTGGGGGTCAATGTGTCCAGGAGTGACGAATAATGTGCGAATCCATCCCTCCTACTGCGATGAAGGGTGATGGGTCAAATGAGTTTGGTTGGAGAGATTAGATCTCCCTTAACAATTCTCTCCCGATTCAGCTCGCAAAGCAACCGCATTCACCGTCAAGACCCAGACAAACCTCACCCCGTAAATCTGGCCACCCCTGTTAAGTCACCAAACGTAGCGAACCACTTGGGGTGACCTATGGCAGGGGTGTTGGTTATCCAATAAATGGTTCCCAGGATGGCGGTACCCATACCCACCTCCCAAATTGTAAAAGTCATATATAATGATTAATGATCAAGGAAAAAATATATATGAGTTCAAGGAAAAAATATATATGAGTTGTAATATTTTTGGTATGCTTCGTTATTCCCCTCTGCCATGCGTTTGGAATTCGTCAGTTTTTTTTAAAATTATTTTCGGCTATCTAATTATTGTTTTTTCGCACCCATAAAATTATGTCCCGTCCTTCCGGTTTATAAAAAATGGTCCGATTTTTCGGATTGAAATTTTCAAAAAATCGCCAGGGATTCAAAAATACGATTAAAAAAAAAAAAAAATACAGAATGTCTTAGAATATTTTCCTAAACCGGAAAAAAAAATTAAAAAATGAGGTGCAAGTGGCCTATTAAGCAATAACATTCGATTTGATGGCACATAAACAAAATAAAAAAATGTTGTATTTTACTTGTACACAGGTACTCATTTATTTTATAACTATTCAAAAACAGTAAATTAAAAAAAATATTGCAATTAATATATGATTGTGCGTCATTCGGCAATTATGCACCATGCAATGATTCAGCTTACATTCATTTATTTGGAATACTGTCTATATAATACATTTACAACATATTCAATATGCATTACTGCCTATAACAAGGGAAATACCTCGGGCCTATTCAGGTGTAACTTGATCCCAGGAAACTTAACACAAAAGCAGAGCATTGCTATATATTTGAGCAATATTAATGATGCTGCCAATTAAAATAAAAACCATAACAAAACCTGCTAATAAATTTTTTAGGTCACTACGATTTTTTGTACATTGTAGGACTATTGATTGGTTTTTGGTTAGTGGAATTCTGTCGATAGGAAGGAGTTGCAGTTGTTGAGCGAAGTTTATCTGAACTGCAAACTGTTTGTTTTATTATATAAACTGCAAACTGTTATGTCTACGTCGTCCGCGAAGCGAAGAAAAGATAACCTCTTTTCGACATCTTTGAGGCAAGGGTAAGTATGAAATAAGTTTTGCTGTCAACGATTTACTGTCCAATTACGAACACTTATTTGAAGTATTCCCCGAGGTAACTTGCCCCAAGTTAATCTTTAAAAACCTATGCTGAGACCTTCTTCACCAAATTTCGAATACAAATGTATGTAAGTGTTTGCATATTGACAAAAAGATATTTCTATTATATTTTTGGTTTGATATTTTGTTACTGTACACTTGTATTTATAATGTCTTATAATGTAATAAAGTGTAAACAACATTAAAAAATCTCATGCAACCACCTCAGGAAGCGAAAAATGTTGCTCTTTTGTGATAGATAATTTAGCCAGATCGATGCAATTCAGTCACTGACTGGGCGTAATAAAGTGTAAAAGTTCAGACCGGGCATGAATAAATAAATCCATTCTGTAAGACAAAACAACTATCACAACCAGTCAATGAAGAAACACCTACCCTTAAAAACATCATCAACATCTGGTTAGGCATTATAATATGTTTTGTTTTGTTTGTTCGAAAAAATAATGAAAATATTTTTATGTTACATAAATGGTTGTTTGAAAGTTTTTCTTTATAATAGAAACACTAATATAATGTATTGTAGTCAAGCAAATTCTCTCTTGGAAACTGTCGTCATGGAAATGGTTATTATGAAAAAAACACTCTCTTCATTTTGCTGGATTTTGAGCACACATGCTTTTTGGATTGTGAATTTATTTTCGAAGTGTAATGGTTGACTTCGGAACATTTGCTGATCAATAATATTAAGAATTAGGCTGATATTCTGTACCTCAATTTTGGAATAAAAAGGGAGGCCTCCTACACTAGCAGAGAATGACAATCAAAGGTTAGTCATCCTGCTGTGACATATTATTGTTCGCGCAAATAAATTCATAATTATATATTTTTGAGTATTACGCTCTGAGAGATCTAGGACTATTTACACGTCCCAGACTCACATATTATAAACCAACATCTTTCACTGACTAATCTCTCCCATAATACATAATAATAATATAATAAGATTTGTTGCCAGTAAATGAAGGAATATAATACTATCCTGTATTCATCCTTGTTCGTAACAGGAATTCTCTATTTCAATACCTACCTTAGAAGCCCGCCGAAAAATATTTTTAGGTAAACTTTTTTTTAAGCTAATCTCTGGTACTATATATGTCACTAGAGGACTTCTGCCTATCAGATTCTGCATTGACCATCGACATTTTCAATGCCACTTACAGACAGTTCACCAACAACAATCTTTTGACACAAGTCACAAAATAGTAAAACTGCCCCCGTGCCAAGTTGTAATCTTCTTCATGATACATTGGTGTATAAATATTTTACGGAAAACGTGAAAAATAAATAAATAAACATCCGAATACTTACACACGTGATTCGTAAGCCTTTTTTAATTTGCATCAAATTAGGTACAAATATATCAAAAGGATTAACAATTGATTCAAAAGAACCGTGAAGCTTAGTAAAAAAAAATCGTCGGTTTTTCCACGCTACCTACCTCCCCCATTGAAGTATCTTCGGTAAACCCTTCCATTAATTTGATAAATTTGTTTTCTCCGATAATTCCACGGCTATGGAGTCCGTTAGCAGGCCGACCGCAATCAATATGGATAATCGAATAACGATTGTCTATTGTCCGGGCCAGTCGTAATCGCCCAGATTAGGTAAGTGTATGGCCCTAGCCGGCCCCGGTCGAATATTCATCTCTCGTCAAAATAACCCCTTCGATGAAGACGTAGAGAATGCTGGGTTACATGGGTCTAACCGTTTTTAATGAACTTCGTGCAGATTTATTATTATTGAGAAATTCTTGTCTTCCTAGTATAACAGATGTAGGTAATGCTTAGTTTTTGTTTCGTTTCTGGTGTGAAAGAAGAACATGGGCAACTGAATCCAGTCTAATAATAATAGTTTGATTATTTTTGTAGCGCCGTTTTTTATGAAAAATCACCTATTTCAGTTGTAGGTTTAATTTTGTAGATGCGTTATTACAGCAATTTTTGTTATATTTGTTATAAATAATTATATCAATGTTAGGTTGAGTTCTGAATTTATTTATTGAGAAAGAAAATAAACAATTTTGTTTGCATTCATTGTAAGTAGGCTTGTATCGAACCAGCTTTTTAGGATTTGCATATCATTATTTGAATTTTCCTTTACAATTTTCCAGTCATTACCCCTAAATATGATCATCGTGTCATCCGCATAAGAAATAACGTTTCCACTGATGTTTAGTTTAAAAATATCTTTTACATACATGATAAAAAGCAATGGACCCAGTACAGTACCTTGTGGTATCCCAAAATCACTTGTGAGTGGAAGACTTGATGCGTGATTTATTTTTAAAATTTGTGTTCTTTTATGAAGATAAATTTTTATATGATAATAGGATCTGCAGGCGGCTCTTTGTTGGGCTTTTCCAGATTGCATTTATGTACAGCGCCATCTACGAGTATTAATGTGGGTGTGACTTTATTTTTAACACAAAAATATCATAAGAAAATATAATGCATATCCCCGATTGGAAATGAATTTCAGACTTTTTTACTTGTGAGGGAAAAGTAGAAAGGTACTGAATCGGATCAAAAAGACGGCCCCACTTCCATTGACATCAGTCACGGAGATGTAAGGATTTTAGCATGATAACATATTATATTTATTCAGGTCAGGGGGTTTCTCACCATCCTCCTAATAGCTTATCCATACTATAAAGTTTATTTTCGATTCACGATTTGCGGTTTATTTATTTATTAAGTCGGAGTTTATTACTCGGTACTCGAACATGTGAATAGTGGCTATATATTGGATAAGTTGGCCGAGTTGCTTTTATTTTATTTTAAATGCGAGTATTTTTATTTTATTTTAAATAATATTCGTTATAGTATGGATAAGCTATTAGGAGGATGGTGAGAAAATCCTCAGTCAAGTTTATACAAATAATTCTGTCGGCTGGTTTCAGCTTAATGGATTAATGTTTGGCTTAAGGGAGGTAGGTATACACGAGTATTTAATCATATAAAATATGTACCAACACCTGTTTTGCTCAAAACCTTTTTGATCTCAAAATTACTTACCTAATAAAAAAATTACATTATAATGTACATATAAATACTAAAAAAGGTAAATATTTTACATGTTGATTTTTTAATATAAAAAAGGTATAAATTTGAAGATTTATACTACGTATCTACAAACCTCTTAACAATGCACAATAATTTGAATTGGAAAGGATTGTATGTTTTGTTTCCGCATTGAGTATCGTCCTTGGCCCTTCTGACTGCTCGTCAACCATTTTACCAACTAGTTTATCGACAACCATCAATAATACATTGTAATTATTTCGAAATGTGTACTTTTTCATACTTGCCAATGCCTTTTTGAAGATTATTAGAAAAAAATTATTTTAAACAGTATCTGGCCCCCTAGCATACTCGATCGATAAGGTTATGTTCCCTAGGACAACTGCATATCACTAACGTACAAACAGCAGTTGATGTCGAATATATTAAAGACACTTAGTCATTGTGAATTGTAACTTATTCGTTTGCGATCTGCAGCAATGCTAGGGAACGATGAGAAATTACCGACAGTTAGCCTATCAATCTTTATCGATCGAGTGTGCTAGGGGGCCTGGTGTCATTCCGCTCAATATTTCTCATTTATTTCCTGTGATGTGTTGTTATGATTTTAAATACAATTATTCAGATTGCGAGCGAGACTGTTTCGGCGCCTTTCCAAATTCAACAGGCGATGATGTGCCTTTTAGTAAGTTGGTAAATTTATTATTTATTACTAGACATCGGATTATATACTAACAAAGTGCCAAAATATGCATGCAAATATGCACTAAAACGGCCGAAATATGCACTAAAAACTCTTTATATACCTAAAATATGCATAATGCAAAATCAAAAAATCATTTTTATTTTTATATATTTTAATTAAAGACGGTACAAAAACAGCGAAATATTCTTAAAATTATGCATAGTATTTGTGACCATAAACAATTAAGTATTTTTCCTAATTTTCGGTCGCAAATTTGTGATGTTTGTCATCCAGTATTAATTTTGTACGCCGAAAACGACCTCTCTACGGCCAACTGTCGTCATTTGTCAAAATTAAAAATTTGACATACTTCTGGAGATACCTGTTTAGGCAGGGTGTGGACCTGTGCCATTGATGTAGGCATTAATGTTCTTCATGTCTTCAAGACACTTTTTACGAATATTTTCTAATATGGAATTACCTAGGAAGGGCGTTGGTAAGTACGATCATTGTTTCCAGTATTTCTATTGATTTAAATAGAGGAAGATCTATTGTTTCTAATTTTTGGTGACTTGTGGAAATGTGTTGAGATGAGGGCGATATTCTTCGGATGCGTAATAAAATGCTAGCTTGCTTGACTGAATTGCAATGGCCTCAGAATTGTCAAATTGACCAGCGAAATATGCACGGTTGGGAAAAAGGCTAAAATATGCATTAACGCCGTAATTAGTGAGTTATATGCATCTGTACATGCAAAAATACAAATGCATATAATCCCATCCGTTAAATATAATTTAATTATATACCAAAAACAAAATGGTACTTTTAATTAATAATAGACTAAAACAAGTTAAAGGATTTTCATACTGCTTTCAAAAATTGTAAAATACATCAGGTTTTAAACCATCCTTTCATCCTTTAACTGCCTCCTAACGGTGTATAATCGAATGAATAACCACGTCAATTTGGCTGTCCAGCCCGCAGTAATGGGAAATAATTATTTCGCTCAGGATGCTATTCTGTTCATCAAGTGGGTAGCACCGGCCACTGGGCGCTAAGCGCTGGGCGCTGGGCGCTGGATTCTGGGCATTGGCCAATAATTGAGCGCTTGGCATTGAGCAATAATTGGACATCGATCTTACAGAAAAAGAGTGAGAATAAAATTCGAATCAATGAACATTCACATGTTTTGGGCAGATTTGAATGAACATAATATATTATAGTATATACCATTGTTTCTCAATCTTTTTAGTGTGGCGATCCCCTTAAAATTAAAAAAATATATTTAGAAACTTTACGACCCCCTCGAAATATAATATTTTAATGTTTATCAAAGTTTTACGGTACTAACGTGAAAAATAATGTGTCTCTAACCCATCGATCTCTAGGCCCATTTCGAGTGGCCCGCGAGCCTTCGTTTTGCCCACAATAAAAAAATAAAATATCCAAAAATTTGAGGTAAATAATTTTTAACGATTTTTATTCTGTTTTTTTGCAACAGGATTGAGCGGAAAACTTCTTTAGAAAAAGTCTTTCCTTAAGGTTTTGAATCGGCCGCTCAATAGATTTTTTATACATATTTTTAAAAGTACAAAATTTCGTGATACGACCTATTGTAGAAAAAAAATTACCTTAGCTTCGCAGCGCTTTTTTTGGTTGGGATCTGTGTTTGATGCATTTTAAAGATTTCTGTTTTATAAAATATCAAAAGTTTTCTTGACTAACTTTTGTCTAAGTTTCCGAACGACATTCAAAAGTTGTCCAAAATTGCATGTTAGTAGATATTTTTTGTGTTCTTTAATTTCCGATTGATAAAAATCAACACCATTTATTGATTTGGCCTTGGAGATATAAAATTTTTGCCTGTGGCGCTTTCTTTTTTGCGTTCTATAATAGTTTCATAAAAATATCACTTTTGGTAAATACAAATAGATTTATGGCACCACCGACTTCAAATTTAACAATGTCGAGCTGAAGGTACCCTACCCCCTGCAGTCAACGAAAAAAATTGAAAAAAAAGGTTAATTATCACTGTTAGATTATTTTTGGACCATGTAAGTCAACTGGTCCGCACGCTGCTGTTTGTGAAAAGAGTTTATAAAATCAAATTATTGAAGAAGAAGATAACACTAATAATATAAATTATAATATGAAAATGAACAAGACTCTGAAAATGAACAAGACACACATTGATGAGAATAACCTTCAAAAGTTAAGAAAAATCAAATTATTGAATTTGTTTAAAAATAAGTTTAGACAAAAATGCTCTTACATCAAACAAAATTCATTTGCATTTTAGGATCCCGCGTATCTGCAACGCTTTGAAGAGGTAAGTTGAAGGCTGCTACATCTTTACCTCCCTCTAGAAAAGTCTAGTGCTGCCAGGTTGCTAGTTTTATTCGCAAAATAGCTTTTAACATATTTACAAAGATTGGTAACTTGTGAAAGATAGATTTGACTTTAAAGCAAGAAAGCAGCCCATTGAGTGCTATATGTATATATTTTCTAATACTACGTTCTCAGTAATTTGAATGAATTATTACATTTTATTTTTATTTTTTATTTTTTTATTGTTTATTCCGGAACATTTTATGGTTGGTGTTTAACCCGCGCCGCCGCGCGTCGACTCCGGTGGATCAAAATAAAACACAAGCAGCGATGATGGGTGGGAGAAAAGATAGACCCACAAAAAAAATTAATCATGAGCTTTTCATATACCCCTTTTCCAATATTCAATTTAAAATATGATCTTTTACAATTTAAGTCTTAAAAAATAAACATTTCGGTTGCTTTGAAACGACGGAAACAGATTTTCTCAGCTTTCTCGGCAATTCGAATGGCGATGGTGTGCATCTTAGTGCGTTTTTATACACTATCACACTAAAATAACTCTCTTGAACCTAGTTCGATTATATATATTTTAACCTCAAATTGCATCTAAAAATCGAGTAAGGAAATTAGCCTCAGCAAAATACTATATTATAATCAATATTTTTGCAAACACTGGGTCATTTGTGATCCACTGCCGAATCTTCGAGTTAAAAACAATTTGTTAATGAGATGCTTTTCTTTTTCCAAGTTTTGTACTGGATATTTTTTCATTATTATAATTGGTTCCTCCACTGTAATTACATTCGCATCCCGTGGATTACAAGGAATGGCAAAACGTTAAAAACAACCCCAGCCATTTTGTCATTTCATCGACGTGTATTTTACGATTCATCAAAGCGGACTTTGTTCTTTTACATGTTCGTTTTAATTTCCTAACAAACGCCTGACAGCGGACAGGGGACAGTGGTACAGTATGCCAAGAAATTTTATACAAAAATTGAGAGTGCTGGTGATCATTTAAATTATAAATTATTTTAATTAATAACATCAAAATGAGAGAAAAGATTACTAGTTAAATTGGTAGTAATTCCTGAAAGGAGAAAATTCTACATTTTTAAAAGAAAATTATAATTTCGACCATGTAAATTATTAATTTAGCTTTTAACACTAAGCGAACTAGTTATCTCTTTTTTAAAAATTTTTTAAACCTACATAGTAAATCAAAGAAGCCAAAATTATTAGATGTGATCAAAATGTGAAACGCGCACTTTTAGTAATTAAAAAAAATCAATTATAATTGAGTTATGCTATTTTTGTCAGTGATGGTTACATCAGCCCGGCATTCTTTCCTTATTACTAATTTCTAGAATAAATTTATTGACAGGCTGTATCTGCATGGTAGCGGATAGCGTCATTGCTATATAACACGGTCATTTAAACCATTTTTATAGCCGTAGCTTTCTCTTAGCTTTGGAAAGGGGAGGTATCAATTTACCGGAATGGAAAAGCTTCGGGCACGGCGTGGGGAAACGCGGGCAGAACCGTCCCGGACCGTTGCAAATAATTACTGCAAAGAAGATTATGTTCGTTTACACGTCGCCACTGCTGTTTGTAGTGTCGATTGACGTACAAATGGAGGTGTTCATCTATTTTACTTTGTATCGATTGTGAATAGATATTTTAGAAAAAACTGACAACGAATTTACATGGCAAAAATTAAATTTGTATTAATTATGATCAGTGCCGGTTTTCTCTAAAGTGCGTTTGTGCGGCGAGCCCCCATTAAAAAGATGAGAAAATAAAACAATCTTGTTGCATAGCTCGACATTAAAATTCCGCCTTTAAAACTCGCGCCACTGAAAAATACGGTATCTATTCCCATTTTGTGCGCGTTACGATCCGCACACATTTGTCCATACAAAAAAAATCATAGCCGACACAAATCACTGTGACGGTGAAATGGATAAAATTACGCAGAATTAACCCAGCTTGGTGCGCCGATCACGAGTCAAGATGTCACGTGATCTCCGAACTTTTGATCGCCGATGCGAAGCCCGAGATTGTCGCAGGGCGACCGGCTGACGGTCGACTTTTGAACCATAAGGATGCAAATTAAATGTCATGTATTATGGTATTTAACATTGTAGTCATTTTTGTATATTTTTTAATTTTCTTGTGTCTGCATTTCTCCAGCCATTTACTAATGGAATTTGTAAATCTACTACTGAAGTAGACCGATTTTGACTTCTGTTTTCTTTTTTTTTAGATAAGTTGAAATATCTCTTAGTTACGAGTACATTTACTAAAGTTTCGGCAAACAATGTCGCTAGTTATGCAATTTTGTGTTGAGCTTTCCCAGTATTGTTTCGGCTTTCAAATCGAAAGTGGTTGCGTTTATCGATTGTCGCGAATATTCTGTCCTAATTTTTTTTACACAATGGCGGAAAATGGCGGATACAAAAAATAACGCTAATACTTATGAAAAAAGTTTGGAAATTAAAAATAATAATTTTTTGTACACGTGTATAATGGATTTTTTGTATAAGTGAAAAAAGCTAATTTTATTTCGTGCCACCTTTATTTGTGTTTCTTGTTTTTTTAATGTTTTAAAATATCAATTACATTATATTTATTTATTTTCTATTTTTATTTTAATTTTATTTTTTATATTCTACATTCTATGTAATTTTTTTATTATTGAAAAAACAATAATAATTAGCAACGTACATCGAGTGTTGTAAAAACCATTAAACAATTTAATTCCTCTTAAACTTTTCTGGTGATCTAATAATTGTGTCGAGGAGTATCAAGTTATTAAAAAACAGTAGTACCTAATTAGGTACCAGTCCACTAAATTTATTTAATTTGTGTGACAAGAGTAAATTTTGATTAGACAATATATCTTCTCTTGAATTTCTGAACCCCCGTTAAAAAGATAACGAACCGCCATTGATTATGATGTTGCGATAGTTCACCTTATAATCGCTTTACCATTAGGAACATCTGTTCAAAAATCTATTCCGTGTGTTTTTCTTTATTAAAACTATTCCCACAATATTGCTTACATAGTTTATACAACCTAAGGATTAATTGTTTATATTTAGGTTATTGAAACCATCCAAGAAAATACCTTTATTACATTTAAATGTTCTAGGTTTTGTACAATTTTTTATACAATTTCAAACTCTTGTTGATACAGAAACACACGAGCAAAAGTATTGCTATAGATTATCAGAACAGAGATGGAAAGGAAAAAAGAAAATAATCTTGAATTTTGAGCTACAAATTTTCAATAAAATGATTTTTTTTTAAACATAAAGGAATTGAGTCGTGGCCATGCGCTAACTTTCCTATGTATATATATATTCTTTTTACAATAAGTGTAATCTATCTTCAAACAGTGATTACATCCCTAAAAAAATTGGCGTATTTTGTCAGAGGCTAAAAATATTCCCGCTTTGCAATAAAATCCAAATAAATGGAACATTTGTTAACGTATTCGAAAACTAAAAACTGTTTTCGAAAGGTGATGAAATAGGCTTTCAAATTTCTATATTGAAAATTACTATGTATGGTTTTAAATATAATTTTTTTTTGCGAAAACTTTAAAAAGTTTTTAAAATGGCTCACTTTACTTTTTTTTCTAACTAAAATTATTGATAATGAAAAAAAATAAAACACATACTTATTTCATAAGATAAATGAATTATAAACCTTACTGTCACCTCACTTATTTTCGTTTCATGTAAAAAAAAAAATTCACAAAGTTCCATATTTTTTTTTCAAATTGCTATCGCAAACTTTGGTTTCAGAAAGGGGTAAATTTTTTTTTGTGGTTTTCTTTTAGATTTGAATATATAGTTTGTTGTATTCTCTTTCCAATACCATTTAGATCACATTTCTGACTATGATAGTAAGAGAAAAACAACGATTTCTGTGAGACCTAAGTGAGCTGGGACAAATATGGTCTCCTGTGATTAAACGGGTTAAATTAAACAAATTACTTTTGTGTAAACTACTAAAATCAATGTTATAATGTCTGCTTGTTTCAAAACCGATGCCGCGATGGTTTTTTTGTCAGGATAATAACATAACCTGACGAAGAAACCATCGATTTTGAAACATGTAGTTATTATAACATTGATGTAAACCACTAAAATCAATGTTATAATATCTATATGTTTCAAAACCGATGCGGCGATGGTTTCTTCGTCAGGATAATAACATTTCCTGATGACGAAACCATCGGTTTTGAAACATGTAGATATTATAATATTGATGTAAACCACTAAAATCAATGTTATAATATCTACATGTTTCAAAACCATTGCCGCGATGGTTTCTTCGTCAGAATAATAATATTTCCTGACGAAAAAACCATCGGTTTTGAAACATGTAGATATTATAGTATTGATTTTAGTGGTTTACACAAAAATAATTTGTTTAATTTAAATAAAAGGATGCCACAACGTGAGTTTACAAAGATTGAAGAAATAATGATTAAAATGGTTTATTTCACTCTTTTTAACACTAAAACGATTGAAATCCATAAAAAATTCTCTAACACAAGATTTATTCATCACTACAGCAGGTTAATCAATCCACAGCGAGCAGTGAAGGCTGCCTCTTACACGTTATATCAGCTCTTCCCCGAGCGATCTCGACTCAATAAATTGCAATCAAGGAGACGGGAGAGTAGGTAGATGGTGTGCATAGTAAACTACCACAAACAGTGGTACAGAGCGGCGTCCGCGAAGAATACGGAAAATATGCACATTCGAACGTTCTCAATATTTATCTTCCTGTTTTGTCGGACGGGCAGGCTTCATTTGGATTTATTCGGAAGACCGGGCTTTTTTTCGACGTGAGGCGACCCTAGATGGCTGTTGCATGAATGTAGAAGGACTCTATATCCTATCCTATATGCACTTACTATTTGGTTTTGTAATGATAATATGCTTAGTTCCTACCGGGATGTCATTTATTCGGTTTCTACCTCTCCCTAACCATCACCTTGCTGGAAAAGTTTTTGAAATTTGGAAGAACGGCAAGAAAAATAATGCAAATTCAAGTGCATTAGTTTTGAAAACAGAAGTTTTTTTTTACATTAGCTCCACGCAGGAGGTCCTGACAAAAATAATTTCCCTCAGGGCCTATGTCATCTTTGGGGATGCTTTGTGGAAGGGTGTTTTTAAGGAAAGGAAGGAGATGAAATTCTGGGACGGAAATCCTTTATTAAAAATTACTGAAGGTAAAAGTGGTATATTATAGCTTATTGTAACTTATTTGGGAATATTGTAACTTCACTGGCAGTAGGGACCCTTGAATGCTGAAACGAGGAGAAAAGAGTTTAGGTGTTACTGATCCTTATGTTTCCTAACGTGTTTAGAATCTTTAGAATTTGTTAGCGGTTGCCAGTTTTCTGGTGGATACTGGTAGCAGATAGCTAATTAGGAATTTCAATAACAAAAATTAAATTTTAACTTCTCAAATACGTTTTTTAATATCACTGTGGTACCAACCTAATCCTGCGAATAAACCTTCTATATATTGGTCACTTTGATTAATTAAATATCTAATAATGCATAAGCTTTAAATAAGTGAAAATAATACAATATGCAAAAGTTATATGTTATTTGCCACAAGAGAACAACAGCACGGCTGCGTAAGATTTGCTGGCTTTTCTATTTCCTTTCTCCTACAACATGGTTTTCGTCAAAGTAATTACCCCAGTTTAACTCTTTCCATTCACATAACATCCCTAAAGAAAACATGTATGCCCTGAGGAAAACTTCGCATGGTATCTTGTTGAGTTAATAAAAAAAACCTTTTAAAAAACTCCACCGTACAGGCAGCAGTTGAAATAATATAACAACCTTAAAGCTACACAATGACATTACGTTGCTACGAGTATGTACGTTGATTAAAAACACAACTTAGCCCATTTGGCGTAAAAATAGTTGTTAAAAACATGCACTCGGACATATTAAAAAAACACCTCTCTCCGCAAAGAGCTTTAATACAAAGATAATATCCCTCTAGCTCCGGTACAATGCTTTGGCCCGAGCTACATTGTACGGAGCCTAATGAAGTTACGACAGACGCGGAGTGTAATAACGGAGTGCATAATTTACAAAACGAATTCCATTTCGCGGCGATATCGCAGTGTGTGAATCGGTCGCGAGCTATATTATATTGTTACAAGTTACAACCACCCTCTCTTGTAAATGAATATCCATACGGTTAAACGCTTTTAATTGTGATTTTATTATTCATCGCTTTTTAGATTCGAATCAGCACATTTTTTAAAGCTTTTTGTTTATCTAGACGCCAGGAATCTAATGGATTCGGTGAAGTGAAAAGTAAATAATGCGACTACCGAGCGTTCTGCCTAGAAATATTAGGCACATGAATTAAATTTGTAACGTAACTTTTTAGTTGTAACTTAATTTTAAGTATGTGCTTTTCTTAAGTACTGTTTTCACGGCATAACATATTTAATAATGCATATTTTACATACAACTTTTGTCCGCTAGCAGCACTAAAAAATAATCCGTGTGATTTAATAAAATATTTTTCAACAATTAACATTAGACCTTTTCTCTCCTAGGCCATAGGCTCCTAGACAAACAATGAAAATGATTAGCTACCCAAAGAATTACGTTTATCTAAAATAGTGTGATAATATGAATTTTAATTTTTTAAAATTTTTTTATAAGAAAAACTATCTTTTTAACTTTTGAAGGTTATTCCCATCAATGTAATATATCATTGAAGAAGAAGATAACAATAATAATCAAATTTTTTTAAATATGAAAATGAACAAGACACAGGAAAATAATAAAAGATAATGGTCGCAACTGGGACAATAATAATACAACTGTGTATGTCCCGGTAAGACGTAAGGTTCTGGGTCCCAGTTGCGACCATTATCTTTTATTATTTAAAAAAATTAGATTATTATTGTTTTCTTATTTTTCAATGATAGATAAGATTTTATTATACTTACGTCGATAGGTTTTTTAAAGATAGAGAATTTTAGCGCTAAGTTTCGTCATGTTGAAAGACAACCGTTGAAAATCGAAATGTGATTTCCATTCTTCCTCTCTCCAATCTCCTTGCCACATTTTGTATCTCTATATTTATATAATAAATTATATTACTTCATTACCCATATAATCTGCATACTTCACCCGCCATAACACAGGGACATCCCTAGCATGGCGGGCGAAATAACACAATATGTACACTATGTATAAAATTCTTTAATAAATAAATAAATAAATAAATAATTGAAATTCAAATAATTCAGAATAAAGTTATAAAAAAAACTTTTTAACTATCGACCAGATACCCCCACCAAAAGAGTATACAAAGAAACTAACTTAATGAAAATCAGAAAACTGTACGAATACAACATATGCTTATTAATCTACAAAATTCAAAATGGCTTTATACACACAAATACTACATTTATGAAAACATCACAAGTACATGAACACCACACAAGACAACGTAATAAATTATACACAAATTCAACAAAGACAGAGTGTGGCAAAAGAAACATAGGCTATGAGGGTATAAACATATATAATCTCCTTCCTGACAACCGAAAATAAAATAAGTATATTTAAAAAAAAAACTGTTTGCTCTCAAAATTAATGAGCAAAACCAAAATGTTCTCACTTAAAAAAATGTGTTACTTGGTATTAGGTAGTAAACCATAATTATTAATATTATTTGTATCAATGTATTAAGTTAACAAAGCGAAATATGTATATTTCTTTTAACTTTAAAAAAAAAATAGAGTATCTGTGGAGGACAACGGAGGGATGGTTGGGCGGATTTGATTTATACACAAATTATTCAGAAAAAATGCACATTCGACCTTTAAAACAAGGGTAAATTATGACTGTCTACATTAAATTTAAAAAAAAACTCTGCGTAAAGCCCGGACATCGCGGGGACTCTAGCTATTATTATGTATTTATCATAATAAATCTACTTCGTCCTCTTTTTCGCCCCATTACCAGTTACTTCGAATCTGTCAGGAGACAACTCGATCTCATTGCACCGCATTAAGTCGGTAATACGTGACATTATATCAATTTCCAATACTCCACGTGTTAAAGAATGCCAAGAGATAACTATTAATCCATTATTTCAATTTATAACAAAGCTCATACAATTCTTTAGGAGAATTCACGAATACTTAAATGAGTTTGTTTTCTCGTTACAAATTCCTGTTATAGAAGTTCCTGGCAAAAAATAATACAAATACAAGGGAATGAGATTGTGCAACGAACTTGCAGCTTGCAGATCATGAATATAAACAACCGTTGAAATACTTTATACTTTCCACTCTTGCTTCCAGCTTTTTAATTCAGATGGTTCATTTTTATACGAATCTCACCGTTATGAAAAAGAAACTTATCTTTAAATAATTACCACTCAGTTGAAGTCGAGAGCGATAATTAAATTATCATTTCAACTCAAAGAGATTTCTTACACAAAATCTTATCTCGTACATTTTGTTGAACTCGCATAGTAGATATTTTATTTTACGGGAAAACTGTAAGAGCCCCACGAACTATGTATATACAGCTATTACGTACTTACGAGCAGTTGTAACTTAAAAGTTACATAATTATTGCAAACAAAGTCAAGTCGAACATAGTAGATACTTACTAATTCAGATGAATATCTTGCGTATTTAACTTCTTACTTGACTTCAGAAGTAAAAAAATAAGACAGCTTTCCTTTTTTTAGGCCAGTAGCGTACCCCAATTGCTCTCGTCATTTGGTTAGGTAATTTGAAATTTCCTATTACTGTCAAAGAATTACCTTTTAAGACACTCAAATTACGACATTGGTTTATATTGCACACGTACAATCAAGATATTATTAAATATTTAGATCAATCAAATTGTTGATGCGATTATTTATTTATTGGTAAGAGACAAACAACTTATACATAAAATATAATGATAAATATATACATTGTTAACTGAAGTCAAGCCAAAAAAGTCTCCTAAGTTAAAGTTGAATGGAGGTGGAGTTTTATTACATACAATTAGTTTTGGGTGAGAAGGAGAGGAAGAGGAATATAGGATGAGGATAGGAGATGCTCCGAATAGATTCCACACTCTTGAATTAATTTTCGATCGTACGTGTTACTTCTAATCGATTTTTGTGAAGTGTATTGTTAAATATGTCAATATTTTCAAATTTTGTGTTATATTGTGTACATATACGGGGAATTGGTGAATTTTTCTAAAGTTAGTTCTATATGTAGGCAAATGAAACAAATGGGATTGCCGTGTTGATTATGTATCTATTATGTATTATGTATTTAATATTTTTAGGAATGAACGAATAAATTAAACTTTGTCAAAGTAATATAGTTATTTTTCTTTCATTCTTGAAGCCAATCACTAACCAATTTAGATTTTTTTTATAGTGAATAAATACCTCAGAAGACAAGAGTCTTAACTGCTCCCGTCAGGAGCCAGTGTGACTATGGCACCCCCAATTGCGGTATGTTGTGAGGCTAAATGTATTGTGGAGGGGAAAGATATGGGGAAGAAGATGTTGGGGAAGTACCTGGCTATTTAGATTTGGCCACCAAACATGGCTAAAGCTTTAATTTAAAATTTCGAGCAACTTTTACACCAAGGCGATACTAAGAGTATCTTACACCCTGAAACTTTACAATATTCTAGAAATATACTATATATTATTTTAAAATAATTAATTCTGAAATAGCACAAAAAAATCAATAAAATTTATTTGCGTATGCCGGGATTTGAACCCGAGAGAGCCTTACGCCTCGACCATGGAGGCCGTCTAATAAATTAAAAGAGAGCGCTAAAAATGTTTCGAATGATGGGGCCAACAGACCTAGCTATAAAAGCTCAAGCGTTATTTGGCTTGGCCTACCTCAGCATATTGCTCGTCATACATTCCCATTGGAAATGTACGGCCACCGATATGCCGAAATACGCCAAACCAAATAACGCTTGAGCTTTTATAGCTAGGTCTGTTGGCCCCATGAACATTTTTGAATGTTATAATTAGATGCTCAAATACTCTTTTTTTTCCCTTCTTTGCTAATAACAGTAGGTAGGGAAGGCACAAGGCTGTTTCCCAATAACGCCTCGAAAGGATATATAAAACCAATAGTTTAAATAGATAGATGTATAAAAACTGAACCACTAATAGATTTTCACTTAAGTGACAAGTTTAGCGTATGGGGATTATGATGGGATTGTGGGAGAGATTAGAAGGGGAATGGATCTAGTTTGTGAACCTAAATATATTATGTGAATGTTACCCATTGCGTTTCGGTTTAAAGTTGAGAGGTGCTGAGTTGAATGAATTGAATTCACTGTATGAAGTGTTAAAAATATGTGAAGAAAGGTAAATGAATTTGTCTTGTTTTGAGTTAGTATTGCATTAAGTGGGGCTTTAAGTGTGGATTTGTCAGATTTATCTGATGGGCACCCTTAATTGAATTCGCTCAAATAGTACATGGGTTCTAACACGATCACATCGATAACTTAACAATATAGGATCGATAGACTAACCTTCCGCTAATTTTATACCGATATCCCAAGCACGGTTGCGCTGTCGATAGGCGAACCTAAATATATAATGGTGACACTGGCGGATCTCTCTATGGATTGATAATTTCAAGCATCAAAAGGCTACGTAAAAATACACCTTAGGATACTATTCAACGGATTTTGCACATTTTCTGCATATTATACGTCAGAACTGTGAGTTCATTTCACACCATCCCAATGTCATAAGCTAAAACTAACAAAAATGCTTATCAGCAATTAATCCGCCTACCAAGATACTGCAGCGCTACGTAAATATTCCTGGAGAGACGATTTCACTCTTTCAGAAGACTTCTCCGCCACCGTATGGTAAGTTTATGACGCAATCAATCAAATAATACAATCATCACTGTCACGATTGTCTGAATGAAGTCCTCTCTGATGGCCCTCTGGAGACGAGAGACGGTCAAATATCCTCCATAATTGGCTTCTTGAATACATATTTGTGTTTAACATTTTTCACTTCTTTTCCGCAGTCTACTATATTTTTCTAATTGTTTGTCTAATTTATTTTTGTTTTCTAAACATGGAATGTATTGCATTCATTCTGGAATAAATTATTACTATTATTATTATTTTATTATGTTGTTCGACTCAATTCTCATTGGGCGAAGTATAATAACGCTGTGAAAATACAATACTGACCACACACACGAATGCTTCTTGCACTAACTTTATTTGGTATTCATTGTAAGTATGTAAAACGCGAGGAAGTAAAAACACTTGAAAAAAGCTCGATGTACGTTTGCACGTATCATGTTTCCCGGCGCTACGTTGAACGTGAACATTGCCGAACAAATTCTTTCAACTTTCTCCGCACAAAGCAATGCTGCCCGTACGGCCAGTTGTATTAACCGGCACAACATAAATTCCATTATTCATAAAGGAGGGTATAGTTTCAAAGGAACGACCGTTCCGGGAACCTGGGGAGAAATTTCTTACCGGTTTTAACTTTAAACCGTGTTAAATGCACATGAATACGTTCGTTTGCCTCATTTCCGAAGAAAAAAGTAGAGATAAAGTTTATCCGCCGACGGAAAACAAGCGTGGTTTAATGTAAGCAGTAGCTAAACCCTATTAAATTGTTTTTCATAATACAAACAGCACCAAGAAATTGCTCTAAGTTCAAAAAAATTGATGAAGTAGCACTGGCAGATACGAGTTGCTCGCTATCTTTTATAATTTTTCTTGCTGAAGTCCCGGCTTTGCCCGGGATTTATGTAGAAATTTTAAAAATTAAATATCGATAGCTATTTTTCTCTTATTTCTAACATCAAGTGTGCAAAGTTTAACAAAGAATTTTCAAAAATTTTGGTGGGATAAGTGAATTGGCCGTTTTCGAAATGTCACCTAGACGGTTACCTTTCCCTTGTTATAAAGGTCAAGTGTGCAAAATTGTATCAATCTTGGAACACAATTCGTAGATTTGACACTCTTAGGTACCTATGTCCCTTAACACACTATATAAATATGTACGTATACAGGATAAAGGGATGTAGGTACCTGATTTAACCAGTGTTTCCTGACATTATTTGGATTAAAGTAAACATGTAAATGAAATTGTGATCTACTGTGACTTTTTGGTATTTTTTTTTCAAAAACAGACATTTTTTTTCTTCCATATGCCATCACTAGTCACTCAGCCAATAACCGCCCAATACCTCACCCGAACACCAATAGTCCAATGCCTGCTATTTTTCTTTTTAATGTGTTAAGTTTAAAAAAAAAAAAACCATTTTGTAAAGATTAATGTGAATCCCACACAAGAATCCACAAATTTTCGTTTGACTTCACGTGATCCAAATTTTATTGTCTTTTTTCTGTTGTTATTATTTTACATACTTATTAGATGGTTGGTATTAATGTTGTTATTATTTAACATACTTATTAGATGGTTGGTATTAAGTTGACATCTGTGTGTTTTGTACGAGTTGTGCCAGACGAGGTGAGGCATACAAGAACTGTGATGAAGCTGAAGGTCCCACGGAGTTGCCTAATGTCGCCACCTTCACCATGTGTGGAGAGAGAACGTCATCTGGGCATCAGCTGAGGAGCTGGTCCAAGCTGTTCCAGTAGCTCCTTCCTTATGACGTAGCCGGGTCTGGTCCGTAGAGTGGTAGGTAGTCTGTAGTTCGGGGTAAGGCGATGGTCAGTAAAGAAAAGAGGCGAGAAGATGGAAGATCGGAGCCAGATCAAACGGGCACACGGAGAAAAATGTTATTCTAAAATACTATCATTTTATTCGAAAACACGGTTAAAAACGGGACTGAAGTTCTTACGAACAAATTAACAGGGTTTCAATGTTTATTGGCGGGAACATGTAAGAATAATTTGTTGTTATACGTAATTTCGTACGTATACTAAGAAATTATTCTTACATTTTCCCACCAGTAAACATTGAAACCCTGTTAATTTGTTCGTAAAAACTTCAGTCCCGTTTTAACCGTTTTTACGAATAAAATGATCGTATTTTAAAATAAAATTTTTCTCCGTGCAGAGCAGAGAAAGAGTTGTTGTCGGGACGATTTGTTCTGGTTGTCCTGTTGCGATTCCTTCTCCACTGCTCGCCCTACCCCCACCCCGACGATTTATTTATTGAACATTGACATAATTACAGTTTAACGTAGATACCAGGTCTCCCGGCCAAAGGGAATCACTAAATATAGGGGAACAATTAAAAACTACTATACGAAAGAATAAGAAGAACGAAGAGACCCGTGGTTTCGTCCAGCCGTGCCTTGGGCTGACGTTCCTTCTTGTTAAAATCACAAAACACGATCAGCACACGAGTATTATGAAAAATAATAGTAAAAATAATATTACAGACATTTATTAGCTTTCCCGTTAAAATATTTTAAAATTATTTAAATGCCTCCGTTGAGTGACAAATAAACAGCAATTCCCCAAGCAAAGCCCCCGACCAACATTATTATAATAACAACAACGAAATAATGAACCACACATTTTCGAGCCTCGCGAGTAATATAATATGTTACTCTGTTTAATGCCGCGCACGAAAGCATAACTCCGCAATTATGAGAGTAATTAAAATGAAACCTAAAGAAACACGTTCATTTGTTCACATAACGTTTCGCACGTTACACTAACCCGTATCTGCCGTTATCCGATATGACAGGAGAGGGAACTTAGCGTAAATTGCTGGATTTATCTCACCGCAGAACATAACCTAGTTCGTTACGCTATTAGGGTGCACACATCATCCTATAATACAGTTACTTGGGCCTTTGGCTTATAATTATGCCTTCATAAACCTAAGTACGGAATAATGCCGCAATTAGAGGCAATTAAGTGGGTAAACATGTTGTTAGCTTTCCTATCCAGCAGTGGTTTGTTGTTTGTGTTTCGCGTAAATAACTGTATTAAAACGCTGAAGACAATTTCATTATTTTGGTTATATTATCTATATGATATATACCTACTTTATTATTTCACTTCATCGGCTTTAGCGCAGATTCTACACACGGAGAATCTGTCCGCCGAGTCGATCCGTCGAGATGCAAGCATTTCATACAGAAATGAATTGTCTAGAAAAAATTCCTAGATAAAGGGAACAAACTTTTGTTAGGGAGAAGGAAAAAGCACAAAATCTAGAAAATTGTTCGAATTTAGGTTTCGTTATCAAAAATATCAATCCAATCCATAGTGATATACTTAGAGACGCTATGTCATACATATTTCCCCAAAATTCGTGTTCAACCAATCCCGAAGAGGTGTAAATAAATCACTCGTTCTAACTGAGCCACCACATCGAAAGGCTCGGCCGTCAGACCCTCCGCTTCCTTTTAGTCAAGCCAATTGCTTGATCCCTTTCTACATTATTTTGACATGTCACCCGTCAGCTGTGGTCGACGGTTTAAATCTACTAAAGTGGTGAAATAGAGACTTGGTTGCCTGACCTCCAACTCCGAAGAACATTTTTTTCCGCTTATGTCTAATCTAAATATATATCATTGATCCAATCTAGGGAAATTTATTTATTCCGAGGGAAATTACTGGAATTTTAAAGTTCTTTGTAATCTAAATCCAACTACACCACCCAGGATATGAAAATTTTCATACAAACTCATTCTGAAATGTTCAATTGCAGGTATTTAATCATTATATTTGGGAGGCGGGTCTGAGTACCGCCGCCCCGGGAAACATTTATTGGATAATCAATACCCCTGCTAAAGGTCACCCCAAGTGGTTCGCTAATTTCATGACTTAGCAAGGGTCGCCGTGATCATGGGGAGAAGTTTGTTTAGGTCCTAGGTCTTGGCAGCGGCGCTCTTCCCAAATTATATTAAAAAATAAATAATGTTTGCAACATATTTATTATTAACTCCTGTGTAAAAAAAAATGTAAGCATAGTGCACCCAATGTAAAAGCTCCGAGGGTAGGGTTACCAGATGACAGGATTCATTCTGACATGTCAGGAATTTTAGCTGTCTGTCAGGAAAACAGGAAAAATTGTAAAAAATTGGAAATTGTCAGGAATTTTGTAAAATATTTGAAAAAATAAATTTAATAGAATTTACAGGGATTACGGAATTCGTGGCAGAATCGAATAAAATGACAAAAAACACTAGCCTCCTCCCCACGATGGGTGTTACACCGGGTGTCATTCGTACCGATAATGTGGTATATTTTTGATTCTTGAATTTCTCTAGCCTAAACCTTCCTCCCCAGGGTGGACGGTTTTTGAATCCGTTAAGTTTACAGGGTTTTTTTTGCTAAGTCAGGAATTTTGTCAGGAAAACTCATTTCATAAAAGAATGAATAAATAATAATCTAACCTAGTTGACCGACACGGTGCAACTATTAGCTAGTACCATTTTGCGTAACATTTTGAACTCTGACAATTCAGTATAGAAATTTAATCTGGAGACATGTCGGGAACGAATATAATCATGTTATTATGTTATTTCCCTAAAACTTCGCAAAGTTAGTTTCGGATGCAATGGCGCGGGTGCGGTGCGTTTCCCCTTTCTTATCCACTTCAAATTTCCAGCCTCCGTTCATCGAAGGCTCGCGCGGCCAAGCGAAGTAAAGCGTTCAGTATTAATTATTTGGTCGGTTGAGTAACGTCCACATCTAAATCAATTACACGTCAAACTCCGAGGAAAACTTTCAGAAATGCTATTATTTCCATAGACCAAACTATAAGCCGTAGATTAGTATAGGTCTAGCATCTTTAGTGAATTGAATTCATCACAGTACTCACACAGATGAATAACTGACGTACAGCGTGTTTCGTTTAGACTTTAATGCAAATAATTAAAAAAGTGATAATTTTAATAATTAAGTTAGTTGTTAGCTGTTGTAAACATAGAGTAGTTTTTGACATTCCAATTATTTAATTTATTAAAATGTTGAAGGTTATAATTATTGTTAATCTAAATGTAATAATCTTCATTACTGAATTATATACATAGTCTAGCTGATACCCTGCATGCGTTGCCATGCCACTTAAATAAATAAATTGTTTCTCCCTGCGTGTCCTTTCCCATTCGTCCCCGTTCCCCTTCCGTCACCTCTTCCTCCTTCTCGTCCCCTTTTCATCTTCCCCACGTTACCCCTCTTCTCTCCCGCTGTCCTCATTCTCGCAAACTTCCCCCCTCTCAAATGCCCCTTCTTCTCCGCCTTCCCCCTCCCTCGTCCTCCCTCCCGGGAATCATCCCTACTTCATTCTCCGCCGCCCCTCCCAGATTCCCCTCCCCCTCCCACCTTTTTTCTCTGCCGCTAAACTCCATAAAATACACTCATTTTTTCGAACAACTCGCGTGTTCCCTATTAAACTCCAGAACTCACCAATATAAAAATATTGCTACATAGAAACCTTCACGGGCATGTCCACAACAACTCACCAAATTTTTATCGCAATCGAATGAATAAGTATAGGAACTGTCAAACTTACGAAGTTAAAATATGCGTTGTTTTCTGAAATTATTCAATTTTCTGTGTAATTTTCTTAATTTTTTTTTCCGTAAGAACCTTCCACAAAATAATAGAAAACTTTTAAAAAAGATGAATGAAATAGTGAAGTCGTTTTGAAGTTATGGCGTGACCAAGGGAAACAGGGATTCATTTATATATATTATAATAATATATTATAATTTATTTATTTATTTATTCACGCCCTTAGAGCTTTTACAACAATTTATAATATTTATGTGTTATCAGCATCAACCATTGTCTATATCCTACATTTGTAGTAGTATATGTAGTCCAATGAATAAGGGCTTCCACTTGCAAGGAATTCTTTTCTTGCATTCCTCGCAGGAGGAAGCTTACTTCGATGCAAAAATAAGTTCAATGCTAAGCTATTTTATTGCTTCCAACTCTGGCCACGTTACCTATACCTAATCGGAAAGTTTATAAACGGTAATTTAATTTTGAAATAGTCACCTAAATAAAAGTAACATTCTAAAGAAAAAAATCATAATATTAAATCATTCTCCCAATCAATGTTTTGAAATAAACTAATTCTTTTTTTTAACTTTTTTATCGTGATTCATTATTTTACACAATGGGAATTCGTTTGCAAGTGACTTGTCGCCAGGACCATAGTTTAAGAATATGATATGCAAGTTGAAAATGCAATTAATATGTATCGTGATGGCATTTTAGAAAACTCATAGAAACACCATTATTGCATCTATGGTGTACGTATACATAGAAGAAAAAATTACAGTTTGAAAAATTACAACGCCTAAAATTTGATAAAACATGAAAAAAGTAACATTTATGTGACATTTAAATAATTACTACTTAGAAGTAGGGGACATCCGAGAACGACATGGCACGATCAAGTGAATCAGATACTTGAGTCGGGCCATGTCAAGAGTCAGAAAAATAGAAGAGAATGTATGAGACGATGTATGAACGTGAATGAGGCAAAGAGTGTGTGCCAAGACCGATGTGTTTGGCGGTCCGTCCTCTCTGCCTACCCCTGCGGAGAAACGGCGTGATGGTTAGTTAGTTAGTTAGTTAGTTACTAACGTTTTTTTCTGGAGGGTAGGCAGAGGTTAGACTACCTCAAACCATTTTGGCATAAATTTCTTGGCCCAATTATTTTCAACTCATAGCTATTTTATTCTTGGTTGTGCCATATCTTCCTCAGGCATCCCGGACTTCTTGTGACATTTACTTTGCGTCACATATTTTCCAAGCACTCTTATCTATGTTCTTCCGTTCCACATGTCTAAACCATCTAAGTATCCCTTTCTTAATCTTGCTGATTACGCTTTATTTAGCCTTCAACTTGATCAATGATCATATCATTCAGTTTGCCAACATTATATTATACAAGCTTCTGCCAGCGACTTCTACTGCGTAGGATTAGTACATCTACGTTTATACCAAAATTCTTAACCTAATTATTTAAAATATGTATAATTCTTGATTCGATTCAAAGTATTAGGCAAGTACTTCAAATAAATCTACTAATTTAAATATTTTCCAAAATAGAATTTTTATTTAACAATCTTTGTTTGCAAAATGTCATTCTCAAATTTTGACGTTTTCTATTAAACAATAATTGTTATTTTAAATATATTGAAAATAAATAGCTAGCTTTATAAATTTTAGCCTACATGTTATTCTGATGTATGAGCTATATTATTGTGAAGTTTCATTAAAATCCATTAATTAAATTTCTATTTAAAGAGTAACAAACATACATACATCCATACAAAATTTCGCGTTTATAATATTAGTAAGAATAAGATAGTAAGATTTACATTATTTTCATCCGCAACATCTTACAAAATTTGAATTATCGTAAATTTTTCTAAATGTGTCAAGTTTTAATTTAAAGTTCAAACATAAATCATTTTAGAATACTCATTTGAATGTATTTGTGTAGACCGATAATAAAGTTACAAAAAAGTTTAGTGTGGGTCATCCGCCGGCACTCTTGCCCGCAAATGCCCAAAGAAACTCGGTGCGTAATGACGTTTATCAATTCTGTTGCGAAACATTTCGACAATTTTCGTGTTTTTTTTTATTTATTTCATTCTTCATTTTTCTAACAAAAAATAAATAAATTTAAATTTTATTATCTCTCGATCCATCCAATGGAATACCACATAAGTAATTAAGGGTCTCTAAAATTATTTACCCATACCTATGTAGGTATAAGATTTTCATACGATTAAAAAAAAAATTTTTTGAAAGAGTGCAAATTTAGTGATATTATAAATTACAATTCTCAAATAATTAGGTAAATTATTTTGAAAGTAGGAGCAATTTAATACAATGTCCAGGATTTTCATAACCTGTTGGTAGTGTTTCTCTATGGAAATTGGAGTAGAATCGGCTTTCTTGTCTTGGGGTCAACCGGACACAGGGTGAGATTTTTTTCAGTCAGTCATATTTCCACCCCTTTGTATTTGTTCACAAGGACTGAGTCGATCCGGTAGATTGATCTCTTTTAAATATCCCTGGAAAGGGTCCCGGGTTTAACAACTTTCGAAAGGGTGCGCTTTCTGGCTCAATGGCCCTAAAGTTCTCTACAAATCCGCCCTAGACTTGATAATGAGATAATTAATCTGAAATTCTTTTAAAAAATTGACTCATTGGTATTTCTATTGATCATTTAGTCCATTATAAGTGACGAGATCTAGCATGGTCAATCGAAAAAACCCTATATGAATACGAAATTGACCATTTCCGTCATCTATAGTCAGTTATCGGTCCACGACTGTTAACACATATTCCGACCGACGATTAATACATTTTAGCGTAGCCTCCATAGTATCAGATAAGTTTCGGTTAGCTATCAATATACACAATTTTTTTTTATAATTTCGTTCGTTCCGCAAAATTACTGGCGTGTTTAATGAACTTATCGATCTAACGGAGCTCTTAAAAACGAAAGAGGTCGTAAACGTGATCCATATACTTAATTAATGCATCTAAGACGCAATCAAGATGCAGCTATACGCCAAATCACTATTTAGATTTATCTTTACTACGAATTGGTTTACATTCTGACTATGAAAAATATGTGATGAATACATTGAAGCTTTTCCTATGAAATTAAAATAATATATATATTTTTTTATAGAGAAACCTCACAAGAGTCCCAACTGCTCCCTTCTGGAGCCAGTGAGACTATAGCATCCCCAATTGGAGTATGTTGTGAGGCTGAAGGTAAGTGTGGAAGGGAAGGAGATGGGGAAGAGAAAGGTGGGAAAGTACCTGGCTATTCAGATCTAGTCACTAAACACGGCTAAAGCCATTATTAAGCAAAGTTTCAATTCTGAATGGTGGTCTTACACCAGGACGATACTGAGAGTATCTTCCACTCTGGAACGTGCCGCAAATATAACATATATTATTTTTATTAATTAATTGTGAAATAACACAAATTTATCAAATAAATTTTATTTGCGCACGCCGGGTTCGCGGAACCCGCGACCTTCCGAATGGGAGTCAAGTGTCTTACCACTCGACCACGGACGGTCGTCAATATTATTTATTACGTTACAAAAAATATAAGCGCAAAGTACTAAATAATTTGTTTTTTCATTAGATAAATGTGAAGTTATATAAGAAACAACTTTTTAAAAATACCCCTTTATGGCTAAGATTATTTTTGACTCGATTGATTGACGAACTTTTTTCGTTCTTGTAAAATTTAAAAACCACCTTGGCGCTAATTTCCTTGCGCAGATAATATGAAAAATACGCTAAAGGGGTAAGAAGTCAAAAATTTCTGGCGTTTACATTCCTCTTAAGGATCGAAAATTCTTGAAATATGAATAATGACCTCATTAACTAATTAACTCCCTTTTAGTGTCAAAAATTAAAAGCCGACTGCCAATATATATTTTAGTTAGTACTTCAATTCAACATTGCTAAAATATTAATATTTTTACGTAATTGCTTGTCTGACATTTTGTAGTGTTAATTCAGAGAAAATAACTTCAGGATTTCTAATTTATTCCCTGTCAATCTCGGTTCAGCTGTCAATTTAGTTCAGCGGTATCTTAAATTTTAATTTCTATCTTTAAAATATTTTTCAGCTTACGTATTTTGTATGACTACCACAACACGGCATTAGCTAGTATGGTAGTTAAAAAATGTAAAAAAAACTGTAACATATAAAAAATTATTAAATAAATAAATAAAATGTTGAAAGCGTGCTCGGGACATCGATATAAATCACAGAAAGTTATGCTTATCGATCCGATATCATAAAGTTATCGATTTCATCGTGCTAGAGCTCCAGGGTGTCTAGCACGTTCAATCGATCGATAATCTCGATAGATTGTCATCATTTGCAGAGAAAGACTGCAGATCGCTAATCTATAAACAACAGTAATCGTCGAATAAATTAAGTACACAACGGCGCTCAATAAATTGTTCAATTATCAAGTTATAAAGATCCAAATGTTCTAATTAATTTATTGATATTTGAGTAATTCTTTGCTAAGTCTTCCACAAGGGGAACAATATTAATTATTGTAACTTTCGTTCTGTTTTTATTGGTTGAAGACTTTAAAGAGGTCATGATTGTCAGAGTTTGAAATAAATAAACATAATTTAATTTATTCGAAATTAGGAAATTCGTAACGATTTGTTATTTTGAAAATTTATTTAGCAAAAGTTTTCCCGTATTTTGTAAAAGTACAATCTTGTTTTTAAAGTTTTATACAAAATAAGGTACAGTGAATAAATTCAACTATCGTGAAATAAGATCCAGGGATCTTAAATAATGAACTAAACTTTTGTAGCGCTACGCAATTTTTCACGTGTGTATAATTGTCCCAACTGCTCTCAACCGTCTAAATCCAGTGATAGTGTGGCATTCCCTAATGGATTATTTTATGAGGTTGAACATAGTGGGGAGGGTTAGGAGATGGAGAAGAGGAAGGTAGGGAAGAACCTAACTATTCATATCTGTTTACACCAAACTCAGTTATTATACAAATAGGGGCATACAATTATTACAAAAAACTACAATTACAAACAATATACAGGTACCTACATAAAATTAGAAAAACAAAAACATCACAAATAAAATACAACATTATATACAAGCTCACTCAAGTAACATGTATTACAATGAGAGGCAAGAGACATAAGAAACGCGAGAGGCACGCATAGAAAGATAATTTAACATAAAATAATTAGTTAAACACATTTTTAACTGCATCAGAACTTAAATTACCATATCATTAATGAATATTTTAAATATTCCAATTTTAGAAAACAGACGAAAAATAACCGACCTAACCTTTTTATTAAAATTATTAAACTCTAAATTTGATTGCTGTGAACTCTTGCATTTGATAAATCTACATGTACCTACACGAACAACTAGACAAACATTAACATTTTATATTCACATATCTCATTCTAACTCTAAATTACATTCCCCGATAAAACGATTACATAGTCTTGGTAATCAATATTTAAACAATATTGATGTATTTGAAAATAATTTGAATTTGGCAAACTTTTTAACGCCGTATTTGCGAACTATTTGTACTTAATTTATAAACTATTGTAAATACCAATTTTCTACATCTTTATTAATTATTGTTAATTTGTAGGATATTGGCAGGCTGACTATTTTTAATTTATTTTTATTCTGTATTACCTACATTTTGTCAACTCATATTTTATCTAATCTACTTAATATTTTCTGTTACTTACCTGTATTTTATTCACTTTTAACTCTTCACTGTAATTAATCAAAACATGTATTGCTTTATGAATGTAAAAGCCCTATGGGCGTTTAAATAAAAAAATACATATTCAATACTTTTAATTAAGGCATTATAAAGGGTTAGAATTGACTGAGGATCTTTGAAAGGTTTTACATATTCTGTGAACAAATTTCATAATTTTTAATGATTTGCAATTAATGTCGGTAATGTGTACATCAAACAAAAAAGAATCAAGAGAGTAGAAGAAAATCATTTTATTTTTAAAAAGAGTAATCCAAATAATAGATAATAGATCCTGTCGACATTCATCAAAGTTTCCCTTCCTGAGGCCCTAGAACACTCGCTCGATAACGATCGATAGGATAATTATCGGTAACTTCTCATCGATTCCTAGGACAACTGCACATCGCTAACGGACAAACAACAGTTGATGTCGAATATGTTAAGGACTGAACTGTCACTTATTCGTTAACGATCTGTAATCATGCTAAGGAACGATGAGAAGTTACCGATAATTATCCTATTGATCGTTATCGAGCGAGTGTGCTAGGGCCTCTGGGGTGCTAGCATGGTCGATCGATATGAAGTTACCGACCGATTGTCGGTAACATTTCATCGTTCCCTAGGACAACAGCAGGTCGCAAACGAATAGTTCACAATGACTATGTGTCCTTAATATATTCGATATCAACTGTCGTTTGTACGTTAGCTATCTGCAGTTATCCCAGGACGATGAGAAATTACCGACAATCGGTCGGTAACTTCATATCGATCGACCATGCTAGCACACCTGAAGTTATATTTCGAATAACATAATTTCTAAGAATAATAATCTGATCTTTATTTTGTTTCACCATAATTTTAAATGAAGAGCGATAATTTGGATATGCTTGGTAGGTACTTGTTTATCTATGTATTAGAAAAAAATAAGGTCCAATAAAATTTAATTTCTTTTTTTATTTAGAATAACATTATTTTAATTGAATAAATTGTAAAATAACTATTGCGTTAAGATGACCAGATTTTTTTAAACATTAATCCACACTGGAGGCCTTGAGGAAAAAATATTCCTTCAGGGCCTATGTCACCCTTGAAGATGCTATGTGGAGGGTTTTTTGAGGAGAGGCAGGTGTGAACATGGGTCTTGATGGGGCCCATATTGTAGGAAGGAGGAACCACACAGGCCGACAAATCGTTCCACAGCCGAGCTGTTGAACTCAAGAACGAGTCGTAGAAGCGACCCGTCAAATGACAAATGTCAACCGACCTGTGACAAATGTCAACCGTGTACATATATTGGGCGCGCGTTTGGCATATTTCACAACTATGCACCGGTGCCGAGGGGATCAAAGACGCTAGATTCTCGGACCATATAGAAGGATAGCATTCCTACCCGATGCCTGTGTTCTAAAGATTGCAATCCGTTTGTTAAGATCGGAGAATCTATCAAACGGACCGTCCGTTTCTGCACAGAGTCGAGGGTTTTTTTCAGGTACTTTGGGGCTCCTGTCCAGAGGAGATATGTATCGCATCTACATTCATAATCACACACTTCATCACAATCTTCGATTACACATCTGCCCTGACGATGGACGATTCGATAAATAAGGAGTAATAATAAATCACGATATAACTTTTGGCCCTGAAAATCTCAGATCATAAGTGACATGTGTTTCAGATCATAAGTGACATTGGTTTACATGGCGCAGCTAGCACGGTTGATTAAAAACAGTAGTAAAGGATAAAAGGTTTTACAGAGGCGCCTGATCTCTCAAATAATAATCTCCAGCAATCCCTTCTAAGCGAAGTTTCATGATCCTTTTGACCTTTTACCGCCTACAGTTTCTTAGGGCCCCCAGATCGGACCCTCGGTGCGCCCCGGGCCGCAGCCACTCTATCAAATAATGATTTAGATCGCCCGCCCCCCCTAACTTTCGATACCACGGGGTATTCTGAATTAAACGTAATTCTGCAAGTGGCGAATTAACGCCAAAGCTCCCTCCAAGCTCAACAGGTCAGAAATCATAAAGTGCCAAAAGTCATTGAATGTCAAATGGACCGGGATGTTGAACGATGTTAACGATTTAATTTTTTTTGTTGTGTAAAATAATACCTGACTTTAATAAATATTCAGCTAATTTCTACGCCAGTTTATTAGGGTATTTATCTATATACCATTTTTTCGACAGTTTTCCTGATTATGCTCATTAATTATCAACTATATTGTTATTTGATGATTTGTAATAAAAATGAAACGAAACATACCTACTATTTACAAAGTTACCCTCATATCTAGCTTAGTCTCATTTTAAAGCCGTTATCGGTGTAAATTTTACCGTGGTTTTACCATCACTTTATGATAGTTCGAGCTACGTAACATAGATGGCTCTAATGCTGGTAGCTCACAAAGTTTATAGAGTTCTTAAATAGATGTCTCTAGTATATAGGTTGGCCTCTCTAGTTCAGAGCGGAGTCATTAGTATTGTTATTACATTAGTCTCCTGACTCTCCTACACACTCGTTCCTGACTATAAGAGATTCTTGTATAAATAAAGACGGAGTGTTTTGTTGTGAATAAGAAGTAATTTTAAAAATCATTCACAACACTTCTTTTCCACGAATTAACTTTTGGCAGTACAGACTGTTAAATTGCAACTCTGATTTATATGGTAGGTAAATTTACACTGCACATTCAAGGTATATTCATACTTGGAAAAGCGTAAAACCTGCTCTTGTACCTTTTTATTGACACGAATTTTAACACCCTTGTGTTTGGTTCGGACGTAGCCCTTTGGGCCAGGAAGGGCGTCCCGGGGTGGCCGGTCTAATGGGACAAATATTTGCATACCCATAGCGGCCTGCTGATAGCACCGCCTCGTAATTATAGTTGGATGCCCGCTTAACGGCCGTAGTAAATTTAATATGTTATGTACCTACAAGGGAATACTTCTACATCAAGCGAGGGGAAACGTGTTTACACGATTGTATGCATGGACATTCGCGAGTTTGGGCCGACGCAATGGAGCGTTTATCATTAAATACGTATTTATGCAAAACAAGTACTAAAACAACGACATTCTGGGATTGAAGAAAATGAGTTTTGAAGTGGGGGACTTGATCGAATTATCTATAAGTTCCTATGCGTAAGAAAGCGCATTTCTTTGTCTTGGGAAAAGTATTTAATATTAAAATTTAAGCATTGAAAATAATATTAACCGCATCAATATAAATGTGGAAATAGAGTACCGAAAGTGAAGTTAATGTATTCGTGTGGTTGAATAAGTTGGTAGATTTTAATACTTTTTTATTTTGTTTTATTTTAGTAGAATTAACAGTTTTCAATACACAATAATTTCACGTAATATTATTCTTTCCTAGCGAAAGCTGGTTTTTGTGCTTAGGAAAATAATGGCACTCGTTAATATTATAATAAAAAAACTGGTCAATGAAAATAAATATAAAAAGGATGTTAAAAATAGATAGCATCAACTAAGTATAAATACATTTAGAAACATGAATGCAAATTATGAAACTACGAAATAATGTAAATAATATTGAAGGCAGAAATTGGAACAAAGTACATATCAAAGAGAAGACGGTATAAATCAGCTAAATCTGTAGCTAGACAATAATCTACTGACTTTCATCTCAGATAAACAAAATTTATACAATTTAGTGCAACGGAAGCAGGAAAAGGACAAGCAGGATAACCGAAGGACATACACAACATAGCTCTACATCAATGCAACGACCCAATTACCTGTACCTGCTATGGCTTAAAGTGCTTGAATAATATAAAATATCTAGGTATCATAATTGACAAATTTCTGAAATGGAATGTACAGCTTGACCTGGTCACCACAAGTATTAGAAAACTTACATCAATATAATATAATATTGCTTATGCCAATTAGATATATTCTCTGTACTAAAAATTTAAAATTTAAAACTTAAAAAGCCCAACCCAACAACATTTGAAAATCTCCTACTACCACCACACTAAGCGGAAGATGTTGCTGCTTATGTTGTGATGACTTAGCCAGCAGAGGAATCGAACATGGAACGCCTGGATGGGACCCAAACGCGATGCCTACTCAACCACTGACCGGTATTGTTTACTTATTTACTTAGTTAATGGAATTTGCATCCAAAGGCTCAAGTGGCTGTGCATAAATTATTTTAGATCCCCTAGCAAAAGTAGAAAAATCATTATTACGTTTCATCCTAAAAAAAAACATTTAGGTATCCCAGTGACGTACTATTTGAAGAATTTCGAGTTATGGACACAATTATAAATGAGAAAAAAAGTAATATACAGATAAGTTATTTCACCTCTATCCATATATTGCACACTTTCTTGAGGCAATGCATTCACGGAGTAATACAAATTGTACCAATTATAAACAAAACATCTCTCGGGCAAAGATAGTTTTCCTATGTTCTAACTTATACATCTTTGGAGGGTGTGCAGTCTCCTAGATGAGGAGATGAATGGGCTTCCGGTTGAAAGAGGAGATATCGGTGTGTCGGATATATCCGTGCGTGCTGGTCGGAATAATAAATGCTGGAGGATGATGATGATGATGTATTTAAAATAATTGAATTATGCACTATATACGAATGAATAGTATTTAAAATCGTAGTTATATTATTCCCGACACGCGAACCGCAGATTGCGAAGTTGTATTATTAGGCCGCTGGCCTGTCGCCGTGAAGACTGATGAAGAACGACTGACTGACTTGGCTTGCTCGAGTCCTTATATAGGTCTACCCGAAGGTACTCGGAAGATAGGTCAAACATGCACACGCGAGAAGTTTCTCGATATTGAGGCGCAGCGCTATGTATTGTGTGTCGTAAATCCTAGCTCTTTCCAGAAGGTGGTCAGTAGGCGTGCAGTACTAAACATTGCGAGTAGCGCATGCAGTGCGATAAGGCACAGCTGCATACGTAGGTGGCATATCAACCGCTACACATCATTAAACCATTTACTTGGAAAACAAAAAGGTCAGACATTCTTCTTCTAAATTGGTTAGGGATTGTCTTCAAGAATGAGGGGAAAATAAGAGCGAACTATATTACTTTGACAAAGTTTAATTTATTCATTCATTCCTAAAAAAATTAAATACATAATAATACATAATCGCATCAACAATTTGATTGAATATTTAATAATATCTTGATTGTTCGTTTACTATATGAACTAATGTCGTAAATTTGAGTGTCTTAAAAGGTAATTCTAGGACGATAATTAAAAATTACAAATTACCTAACCAAATATATAAGTAAACAAAAAATATCGGTTTGTAATACTTTTTTATTGTAGTATTAAATGATGAAAGTGGAAATAAAAAAGGAATCATTGAAGAAGAAGATAATACTATAAAAATTTAAAAGGAATAATAATTAAATTAAATTATTAATTAAATAATAATAATAATAATTTTAAGACATAAGGTTCTGGGTTCGTCCCAGTTGCGACCGTTATCTTTTATTATTTTTCTGTGTCTTGTTTATTTTCATATTAAAAAATAAATAAATTTGATTATTATTGTTATCTTCTTCTTCAATGATATATTAAAAGGAATCGTTTGAATAGTTTAGTTAAACAACCACCGGTGAAAGGCCAGAGCATACCGCGCTGGGGGGTATGGCAACTGATAGACTAATTTTGCAATTCATCGGTTTTACTCAAAGAGGAACCAAAAGGAAATATGCACAAATCCATTGTAACAACGAGATAAGTACGTCTGTCAGAAATACGTGAATTACAAAGTAGACCACAAATCATTGTTTTAGGGGTTGCAACTACAGATGGTATTTATACAGTTGTTCCAGTTGGTATTTCCAGCTTTGAATTTGCAGTAGTTGAATATAAAGGGTAGATTAGTATACGGCAAATAAAATAAAATAAAACAATTATTTAGGAGGAACGCATTATTGGATTTGATACCCAACCCGATAATTAACCTAACTGTAAGATCTTCTTTAAATCAATCAAATAAAATCTATTAATGCTCAAAAGTTATTTAATTATTTTTGTTTTTAATTAAAAAATACTAGCTGATACCCAGCATGCGTTGCAATGCTAATTAAATTTAAAAATTTTCCCTTCGTGTCATTTTCCATTCGTCCCCGTTCCCCTTCCGACTCCTCTTCCTCTTCCTCTCCCGTTCCCTTTTCACCTTCCCGCGTTCCCTTCCCCTCTCCCGCTCTCCCCTTCCTCCCGAACGCATTCCGTTTCCACCTTCTTCGCCATCCCCTCTTCTTCGTCCCTCTCCCGCGAAACCCCCTCCTTAATTCCCCAACGGACCCTCTCGCATACCCCTCCCCCAACTCGCGTGACCTATTTAATTTTTTTATGCAAATTTCATAATGCTAGAGCTCACCAGTATATATATAGAAGTATTCACGGGCATGTCCACAACAATTAAAAAAAAATAATAGCAATCGGATGAAATTTTATGGTATGAATAGTTTAGGAAATAATTTCATAACGCCAGAGCTCACTATCCTATAACCATCCTGGGTAACCAATCGGATGAACGGTATGGCCGCGCATAAGGTACGAATACACAAACAAACATTAATTTTTATATTATAGAAAATCCAAAAGAAATTGTTTATTCATAATTTTGAATGAAACTTTGGAAATTATTTGTGAGTTAATGGTTATTATTTAACAATATTTTTTCCCAATCCACTTCGCAAACATGGTAAAATATACCAAAGCATTGGAAAAGCATTACAATGGGCTAAAATTTAAATTAAAGCGACCAATAATTGTTTTCATTGGCTCCGCCGTTTTAAAAGTCCGTACAATTTGGTGGTATCAAGTGGACATTCGGCACAAATTCATGCCATATAATTATTATCTCCCCTAAAAAACACACCTAAAAAAAATGTTTTTTTCCGGTCGATATTTTAAATGATATACTATGTAATCCATCTATTATATAGGACGTAATTGATAGAACACAACTTTGTCGTACATAATTTGTAATATTTTTTTCTCATTTACGTGAGGCAATAATATAATACGCCTTGGACCTACCAACAAACTTTAGGGACTATCAAAACGGTGGAGCCAATGAAATTTATTCATTTCGTGAGTAGTTAGAAAAAAAAGCGGGTCGCAACACTGTGCGTAGATGCGATATGCACAAATGTGGGAAACGATGCTGGCGACACTGTTGTAACGCGGTTCATGCTAATTAGTATAGTTCATAGTTCATTTCCCTTGTAGACCCAAGTTTGGTATCCGCTGTACCAATGAAAACTTAATTCATAAGTTCCCTGAAATTAGTAGACTCGGCGAGATGAAATTGAATCCCAGTAAATAATTACCTCATTATGTTTCCACCCTCTCTTCGGCGCTGCAGCCTGCAACGGCGGGGCACTAATTGCAGGCTGCATATTGCATGTACCTGCATATTTAAGATGCTTAACGTAACTTGATCCCAACCATTAGGTACGGTGATCTCCCTGCGCAGAGGAGCCGAAGTTAAGATGCCGTTCCATCCTTATTGAATGTGTCTGGAAGCTTAGAAGTTTGATCACAGGTGACAAGTTTCATCTCGGCTCGCTCCCAAGAGTGTGTTGGCGCGAAGGACTATTCGGAGTGGAGTTAGGCAAGGCATCCTTTTTTATGTAAAGTGAGACCACTTAAATTTTTAACCATTATCAAATATTTTCACGTAATTCCCCTAGCTGGTGTTGGAGTTCTATTGCTACACTAGACCATGGTTTTTCGGTTATAAAGTAATTATACCTAGCATAAAAAAAGATTATTTAGTATCACTATTACTCTAAAATTATTACATTTGTTGAATTACGTTTGAATGTATATAATAAGTAATTAAATATTATTGTTTTCACCTACTAAGCATTATTTTCTTATTTATCTATTAAGACAAATAACTTTTTTAAAATTACTTTATTTTTATACACAAACTACAAGTTTCGTAGACATGCCAAGTTGAAATCGGAACAACAAACCATTCTTTCTTCAACAGTTCTAGGACTCAATTCTACAATCGTGGTCGTTTGCAATCGGAAGTACATAATGTTGGTCGAATTTGTTATTATCGAGTCTCGTCGAAATGTCAAAAGTCAAACCAGTTGACACCGATAAAAATGTCGAAATCTACATTATTGTGTCCTAACCTAAGATCGTTGATTGCGCTTTCTCCAAAGGACAGGCATCGTATATTTTAACAAAGTTTTTTTTAAGGTTCCATATAATGACTGATTTACCTGTGATGTTGGTTGCAATACACAATGTAGAGCAAGCTGAAGCAGACGCTTTGAGACCAACAATAATGTTTCGCCTGAGGGTATATAGCATTCACATGAAAATTAACTTCCTAATTAATTTGTTTGAAATCTCGTTTTGCAGGTGATAGCAGCACTAATTTACCGGGTACGCTTTAGTTGGTAAGGTTACCAGATGCTTTTGGTTTTGAGTGATATACCAACCATTTCGAAGAAAGTGCAATCGTAATTTCAAATTCGCATCGTAAAAACGTCAAAAACATCAGTAATATAGACAAGGTTCACAGAGCTGCCAATATAAACATCTCTTCAACCCGTCAACATTCAAGAATACGTAGGTATAATTGAAAAAACTGAGTTCGTTTTTCGTTCGCAAATGGCGCATAACGAATAACTTTTGACCGCTATTGAAGAATCCAAAACAGCGGGAATCATCTTGGCAAGGGACCGATAAATTCGCTCGCCAAATTCATCATCATTTTTTTTTTAATATGGATTATTCATCCTGGACCATAAGTAATCTAAATACATCTTTCAATCCTGCGTTTTTACTACCTTGTCTTGGGGATAACTTTCACAAGGCCATTCTAAAACTGACACCAGGAATATTTGTGGAAATCAATGATTTGCTGCCGGACAACCTAACCATCAACTACCTAGGATTCACATTTCAAACGGTATAACGTATATATATCTATCCCTAAAAAGGCCCTCCACACAGCATCCCCAAAGACGAAATATTTTTTCTTGGGGCTTCCTGTGTTTTTAAAAGTGAAAACAGCACAAGTGTCCCAACTGCTCCCGTCTGGAGCCAGTGAGGCTATGGCATCCCCAAATTGGGTATGTTGTGAAGATAGTGGGGAGAGGAAGGAAATGGGGAAAAATATGGTGGGCAATTACCTTGTTATTCAGATCTGCTCAACAAACACGGCTCAATCCATTTCAAGCAACTTTTTAATTCTAAATAGTGGTCATACACCAAGTCTTATACGTGGAGTACCTTCCACTGGAAACATGCCATAAATATATATCATATATTATTACATTTTAATTAATCAATTGTGAAATAACACACTATAATCAAATAAAATTTATTTGCGCACACCGGGATTTGAACGCGCAACCGTCGGAGAGCCTTACCCCTCGATCACGGGTATGATGCTAATGTAAAAAAAAACTTTCCCCACTCTAACCCTTCTCCCTTCTCTCTACGAAGTTGATCAATATTTAATTTTTTTTCCTTAGAAGAAGTGAACATCGTTTAAGAAGCATATTGATTGTGTATCAAAATTAAGTGATGTGAACAAAGTTATTTGTCTTTTAACTAAATACATTATTTTCTATTGTGTTTATAATACTTCTTTCGTAAAAACGAGCTATGGAATTTAATTTATTGGGAGTCGAATAATAAGGATAAAAAACGTTTATCTCCCTTACTAACAAACGTGTTTTAAATTTTACACAACTGATAAACAACCATTTATGCGGTCCGTCTGATTGCCAATACGTTGTTAACTGACCGATTACACGTCTAATGCATATACGCCATGTAGGTATGCTGAGTTGTACAGGTATTTTAATGGAACCTGCTCTGAGGAGCTAGCAGCATTGATTCACGGTGCACCGGATCACGTACGTGAATTTCGTCGGACACGAGCGGAACACCCGATCGAAGATGATTTTGGCTCTCAATTGGTTCGTTTCGTCGCCGTGTGCTCGTTATATGTAAACGAGCTTCCGATATTATGTTTTTCTTTCTTAACATAATCCGGGCCTCTTCAAGAACCGCATTAATAAATTCCTTCTTATAGCCCCCACCATAATTCCCATCACAACGCCGCCCAACCGGGTACAGTTGAGAGGTGTCACAAAAAAAATGAGAGGGCATATTTCAAAATTCTTTATTGATATAATTTTCAAAAAAAAAAAAATATGTTTCGTAATAAAAATAAAGGTGAATTTTCAGAATTAAAATGCAATTTTACCAGCAGGTATTTTGGATTATAGACTAATTTTAGCCAGTCGATGAATCGAACACACCACGCCTTGGTGGGACCACAAAGCGATGCCAACACAGCCACTGACAGGTCGATATAATTTTGCATTGAATATGATAAATGTTGTATTGTGTTGTAACTGATTATTTTTTTTTTCAAATACTCGAATTATTATATACTAGCTTTTGCCCGCAACTTCGTCTGCGTAGGATTAGTACTTCGAGTAATTTATTTTCTTTTCCTAGGTCTAATCTACGTTTATACCAAAATTCTTAACCTATTTTTTAAAGATATTTATAATTCGTATTTTGATTCAAAGTATTAGGCGTGTACTTCAAATAAATTCATCAATTTAAATATTTTCGAAAATAGAATCATTGTTTTGCAAAATGTCATTCTCAAATTTTGACATTTTCTATTAAACAATAATTATTCTTTCCAATATATTTTAAATAAATAGCTCTCTTTATAAATTATAGCATATATGTTATTCTGAAGTATGAGCTATATTATTGTAAAGTTTCATTAAAATCCATTCAGTAAATTTTGCGTGAAAGAGTAACAAACACACATACATCCATACAAACTTTCGCGTTTATTATATTATAGTAAGATGTAAGATGTAAACTGTAATCATCTGTAAAATGTATGTGCGATAATAGGAAAAGATAAACAAAATCAAAATAAAGACTCAATATAAATAAACAAGCAATACATTTAATATACAATTAGGAAGCAGAGACAAATTCACTACAAAATTGATTTGAATTAACAAACATTGTTATTATTATTATTATTAGTTACTATTATTCTCAACTTGTCTATGAATACGAAATATTTCCAGTCGAAAGGTGATCATTCGAAGGCTATTTTATCAGTGTGTCCGAGCCGAGAGCCAGTGAACTAGAGAGTTAGAGAAGTAGAGAGAGAAAGGTAGGGTATTATTCAGCACAAGGCTAATGGGGGTTTTCAGTTTCATGCTTTGAATATTCACGATGCCCCGACAGCTTTGTGAGGTGTTCGTTAGTTTCAGTCAATTATTATAGGATTGTGAATCCAAAGACCCCTTTTTATTCGTGTTGTATTTATGTTTTACGCTTACGACATTTTACAATTACGTGACTCAATACATTTAGATTTCTAGATGGAGATTTTTTTAACGTGAATTCCACATAAGAATCCAAACTGCTATTTTGAACCAATGAGACCATGACATCCCCAATTGGAGTACGAGGCTAAACACAGTGGCGAGAGAAAGGAGATAGAGAAGAGGAAGTCGGAAAAGTACCTGGGAATTGATATAATAACTAAACACTAACTCAAAACAAAATACATACAATTTAACAATTATTATAAGCAATGATTATTAGCCTGAAATACTCATCCATATTGAAAAAACCTCCCGTGAAAAGATACATGCCGCCGACGGGACACGAACCCGCACCCCTCTGATTGCCGGTCAGGAGCTGTATCCACTAAGCTACGGAGGCTTATCTTTATTTTTTTATCGCAATTTTTTCACCTGCAAACTTGCTAGCTTGCTGTATCTTTTCGTTACCCTTTGTGCTATGCATAAAAAGACATTAGATTATAAATTAAAAAAAAAAAAATAATGACATACAATTTATGTACAGTGCTTCAAACATCTTTAACATTTCATACAGAGGATTCAACTTATTTAGCACTGCACCTAACATTTTCAAATCTAAAATCAATAAATAACATTTACACATACATGCTACTAATTACACAGAATGGATCCACCCCCCTCCTCTCCCTCCCAACATCTCATCCCCATCGGCAAATGTAACATTTTTTCTTTATGTTCACTAAATAATTAAGATACACCAGCGAAAACTCATTATTGATTAAATAATTTACACGTGTTTTTGCAATAAATTATAAAATATTATAATTTTTGGTTTTCTAAACAACACATAAAAAAATAAAAATCGCCTTCCTTCCCAACTCCCTACAGCCTCACAACATACGAAAAAGGCGCTGGCCAGAGCGTCAGTGCAATTTTGGGTGAATGAAATTGAAGCCGCTAGAGCGAGGGAAATTGCTTGGCAGTCAACTTCCATGACAAACTTTTGAAATGATTTGAATTCAAAGTAGTATTAAACCAAGAATTTTATTTTCATATACAACGGCTTATGATTTTTTTGGGGTTTTTGATGTGCCAGAGAATGGGATACATCTTCCCTTCATTCTGCAGCTTCAAATTTAGGTTTATGCTATGGACACAGTTTTGATCATGAATATCCCCTTTGATTAGCTGCTCCTTTCTGTCTACTGTCTTCAAAACAATAGGCCTCTAATCTATCAGGGATACTGTGACCTACTCGAGCTCTTCACTCTGTTGATTGAACTGTTGTCCTCGACTTCAGATACGTATTATGTACACCTACACATAGCCTATAATCACTTACGTAATACTTAATTCATAGACACATTTAATAGATTATGCCCAAACATCGATATGTTTAACACGAACCTTGCTAAATTCACAACATTCATAAAAAAATTACATTCCATCGAATGCCATATGTTTAACCAAAAACTTAATTTCATTGATTTTTTTTTTTTAAATTAATTCGTCACATTTTCTCTTTTACTTTTAGTAGTTTGTATTTTAATGAAATCTTTTCCTCAAAGATATTATTGATATCTATCCATTAAAATTTAAGTGTAAACCTTAGAAATATGTATATCATAAAACACTTTGTAATTGAAGATGCACTTAATCAGAATTGTTTGTATTAGGTACATTGTTGCATATTTTTTTTATTATGGTCCTGTATCTAAATGTCGTTATTTTATTGGTCAATGACATAAACATGCTTATTCACTGTCAATATATAAATGTATAGACTGTTTATAACGCAAATAAATAAAATAAAATAAAATAATATAAATAATTAAACTTCCTTTTTTGTTACAAGAAATATTACAAACATAATAAACTTTAGGTACATGGAAATCATCATATTAATGATAAGCCAACCCCATACATTTAAAAAACTATAATCACAATGGATCCTTACATTTAGAAACTATGATACATAAAATTTGGATTATAATTTTTTTGTTTAAATTGGATTGTATAATTTTATTATCAACCTATTTTTATTTTTTTTTATGACTTTATGTCCGGGTTAAATCTTCCCCATAGGAAAAACTAAACCCTTCCACACACTTTTCCACAATTGATCATCTAGTTAATTCACGCTATATAAGTGTACTATATAAGTATAATAAATACAATAACAACATGTTAACGCACTAGAGACCAAATGAGAAAATAATTCACCGACTCAAGATATTTTCGTATCAGAGGGTTCGGCTCGGTAGAACTCCTAACTGGACCGATAAATCCTACTGATCACTCAATATAAATATTTAAAAAAATCTTTCGTAATCCTACATGTATTTAAAATGATTGATATTTGCATTTTTATATATACATTCTTTGACAAATCTAATAAGCCTAAATTTTGAATGAGAGAGTTGGGTATAATGCCAGTAGCCGAAATAACAAATATTTTCATAGTCTGAGAATGCCAAATTCTTTTAAACTCATTTCCTAAATCAGTATATATTCTTTTTCGTTGTTTGTTTTTGGGGTGTTATGCCATGTTGCCACCTCCTTCTTTAGCCGACGTTTCGGACAGCGTTGCAGTGTCCATCGATCCGACGATGTGATGGACACTGCAACGCTGTCCGAAACGTCGGCTAAAGGAGGAGGTAGCGCAACACGGTATAACACCCCAAAAACAAACAACAACAAATAACGAAAATGCCTTTGGCCGTGAAAATGTAAAAACGTATCAGTATATTTTCGTTGTTTGTTTTTGGGGTGTTATGCCGTGTTGTGCTACCTCCTTCTTTAGCCGACGTTTCGGACAGCGTTGCAGTGTCCATCATCAGGGCAGATCCGTCGATGTGAATTTGTAGTGTTAAGTGTGTGCTTATTTAGTTGGAAGCGATACCGTGCCGTTAGCTTTATTTCAGAAGAAAGTGAACTACTTTGAAAGGGAAATTTGGTGAAAGCGCAGTATTTACGTTAGCCTGGGGCCCGTCCACGGAGAAATGTAACGAAATTTCCAAACGAAAGTAGTGTCATCTTGTGGTGAATTCTAGAAATAGAAAAAAAACCAATCTGAAGCGAATGTAGCCAATATCAAGGTATAAACAAATGGTTTTATACTTTTGTATTGAATTATTATATGTTATTAAAGTATACTTAGACGTAAATACTGCGCAAGACGTAAGACGTAAATATTAAAGTATACTTAGACGTAAATACTGCGCTTTCACCAAATTTCCCTTTCAAAGTAGTTCACTTTCTTCTGAAATAAAGCTAACGGCACGGTATCGCTTCCAACTAAATAAGCACACACTTAACACTACAAATTCACATCGACGGATCTGCCCTGATGATGGACACTGCAACGCTGTCCGAAACGTCGGCTAAAGAAGGAGGTAGCACAACACGGCATAACACCCCAAAAACAAACAACGAAAATGCTTTTGGCCGTGAAAATCTAAAAACGTATTCGTATCAGTATATATTCTTATTTTTTCAGAAATAGATTTTTCAATACATTTATTATAATATACTATTATTGGATTATTATTCTTACTAAATTTAGAAACCTTAATGTATAATAAGGTGGGTCATTTTAAAAAAAGTGTTAATTTCAAATTCTAAGAGCGATAAAAGGGTGCCAAATGGGTTGAAAACGACGTGTTTAAAATTTTTAAATTTTCTGATACGACCTTCTTCCTCCGGATTCACTTCAAAGTTTTGAAAATTTTCAATATTTGAGGTTATTTCTAGTGTATATAAAAGTTACTATGAATATTTTTAACCATTTTTTTTGTAATCTTCCATAGCAAATGTAGTATATATTTACGAAATCATTTTAAAAAAAGTCCCGGTTTTGATTATTGGAGGCGTGAAGTGAGGGCGGGGAGAGCACCGATTGCACTAATACCGGAGAAAAAATGGAGGAATTCCGCTGCAAAAGTAAAGCGCTGTTTGATATTTCGTCTTGCAAATGCAATGATTTCAGTAAATGTGACTATCCTAGACATCAAAAATACTTGTAAATGAATAGAGTTTCATTACTGACCAACGTACTACACGAAAAATGATAATAGGAAACGTGGATATCGCTTCAACAAAACAAATGAAAACTGGGTTGAAAAAAAAAACTCTTGAAGCAAAAATCATTGTGCCCGTCTAAAAATAAAAGCACAGGTAAGCCAACTACCTCTCTAATCGATATTTCCACGTATTCTGCATCAAATGAATCCGATTGTAAAGATGTTTTCAAACCTAATGTTGTACCTCAAACGCTTCAGAAGCAGGCTTCGGTCAATATGGATCACTCCACACTGTCTAAAACTTGTGATAGATATGGAGTGTCGGATAAGGCAGCGGCAGCCATTGCCTTAGCAGTTCTGTATGACATCAAGTCTAATATTCCAGTCATTGACAAGAGTAAACTTCGCAGAGAACGAAAGAAAACAAGAGGAAATATTAAGGGCACAACACATAGTTTTATAAAAACCCCCAAATATATTTTGATGGCCGGAAAGATAAAACATTAATTATCAGGGAAAGGGAGGGGACACAATTCAGAGAATGATGCATTGAAGAGCATATTTCATTGATAAAAGAGCCACACTCAATAAATATTTAGGTTTTATTGTACCAAACTCTGGCACGTCGAAAGTTATAAACCATTGCAATGGATAATTTTCTTGCTTCACATGAACGAGTTACCATTTCGGCATTTGTTCGCACATCTTGACGGTAAGACATCTGGACCTCAAACATAGGACAATAGGACTAGCACAATAGGACTAGCTTTGGAAATCTGTGAAAAAAAGCCTATGGTTCATTTTCAGAAAATTGATGGAGAGTTGCATGAATTATTTACTAAAGACGTGGATACAGATCACTTATATTTGTATAAAATAGTATCTGCAGTTACGGTGGGGGAATTACCTGAAGATTTATGCCACAAATCTCCTGGAAAAATGTCTCATGCCAAATAGCTTACGCTTGCTAACCGAATTCTTCGTCTTTATGTTTCAACGGAAGCTCCTTCAGAGAATCTTATTATTTTAGAAACGTATGTTGTTAAAGTGTATGCTCCGGCTTGGTTCAGCATTAAAATTCACACCACCTGCAATGATGGAGCACGTCACCTGTGGCAGTTAATCTCAGCGCCTAGATACTTATCAGCTGAATTAAAAACTATAATTGATCCAGTTATAGCAAGAAACAGTTACTTCGCACACCCCGAAAATTTATTGCTTGCAATGTTGAATGACCCTCACAAGCATATCCGAGAATTAGCTGCGCATCGTTTTCTAAAAGCACGCAGTAAGAAACTAAGTAAAACAGGGCTGTTCCATCTTCCAAACATAAACCTCGATGCATCATATTATTTGGAAGCAAAATGTAACCGAACCCCCAATACTGAAGAATATATTGGATGAAGATCTTCAATTATTTGTAGCTCAAGGGGGAGAAGGTAGATTGCCTCTTCTGCATCTGTCATGTCATACTCAAGCAGTTGAAAGAGGTGTTACGACTGTAATTGAAGCCGTGACTACTTTATGTACGAAGTCCGCAAGAGAAGGTCTTATTAAGGTGAAGATTGAGTCTCGCAAAATAGTGCCGAAATTTGAGATTAAGAAGGATTTTGCTGGTATTTGAATACACTACCTTGAGATAATTTGAATTATATTCATATATGTTTTTAATAAATAATTCGAAACATTCCCTCTATTTAGCGTTTTATTAAAAAATAGTTAATTTTAACTTGTTTATCTCATATTTTTTTAAGATTTAACAAGGGCGGGTTTTTCTCTAATATGTGAAATTTCAAAGTCAATCCGGAGGAAGAAGATGATATCCAAATATTATTAAAAAAATTATGTGATTTTTCATCGTCATTTAGCACCCTTTTGTCACTATTAGTCAAATAAAAACAAGATTTTTTTTTTCCCCATACATTCGTGACCCGCCTTAATGTATAATATTTGTAATATAATTTATTTTGTGTAATTTAATAACTTATAATTTAATTTATCAATAGTATTATGAATTTAATTTGTAAACATCACCCGCCATAACACAGGGACATCCCTCTAGCATGGCGGATGAAATAACACAAAAATCTATACAATATACAAAGTTCTTATAATAGGTAAATAAATAAATGATGTTAAATAATATTTTTGACAACTCACCACCAGATTATTGGTTTGTTATTTAGACCATTTTAACAAGTTGCGGGAAACGAGCATTACATGTTGACATTTACTTATTTATGCGTTTGTTAATTAATCCTATTAATTATTAATCATATGTTCATAAAGTATTTATCTAATACAAAATGTATCATCTAATTTAAATGAATAAATTACGAAATAATACAACTTCATTAGTAATATTTATTTGCTGCGGATTGCTAGTCGAGAGCCTTACCCCTTGACTACGGAGGCCATCAACATATAATTAAGTAATCGGAACATCGATCACCGTAGCGAAGCTGTAAGAGTTTTCAATGGTGGTCCCGAAAACCGGTGAGTTTAAAATAAAATAAAATAAAATTTATATTTAAGTGGAAGATTCTTTCGAAAAGATATTATTACAATATTGAAAATAGTGATATCCCAATAGCCAATTCTTCTTTGACCTCGGAAAATGCTACATAAGAGGGCGACAGGGCTCCTGTGATTGGGGTCTTTTTTTTCAAAACTATTTTACCCTTACCCATCTTCACACTTCCATCTTTTATTTTCGTGTCCCTACGTTCTGTAGACTAGTAAAATTAGACAACAATTATCTGTAGAGCCAAAGATCCACCAGCTCAATGGAACAATTACATTATGTTTCAATGAAGAAAGAACGCCTAAATTTCATATAAATCTGCTCATGTAAAAATATATTAGAAATTATAGCGATAAAATATTAGGTTAAATCAATACTAAACGATAATACATGAGAACATCGCTTACTTCCAATAACCAATAGAAAATATCGGGAGTGGGTGCAAATTTCGAATCAATATTCCCTTAGTTCACAAATCGAATGAAAACTGATACTTGACGAGATCAACACAAAACCAGATAATAGTCGAAAAAACTATTCATTACGTAACTTTGCGGAAGAAGTTACCAAGTTTGAAAGAAAAGTTATATAACTGTAGGATAGAGAAAAGAGATGAACATTTTTATACGAAAAAGCAAATTTCAATCTCATATCTTCGTGACAGGTCCTTCTTGAAATTAGATATCTTAAGCTGAACTTAATTATTGTTTATATCATTGAAGAAGAAGATAACAATAATAATCTAATTTTTTTAAATGTGAAAATGAACAAGACACAGAAAAATAATAAAAGATAACGGTCGCAACTGGGACTCGAACCCAGAAGATGGGAATAACCTTCAAAAGTTAAAAAGAGAGTTTTCTTAAAAAAAAAAATTATTGTTATTTATTATTGTTATGCCGTGTTATGCTATCTCCTTCTTTAGCCAACGTTTCTGCTCTGATGATGGACACTGTAACGTTGTTCGAAACGTTGGCTAAAGAAGGAGATAGCGTAACACGGCATAACATCACTTTTGGCCGTGAAAATCTAAAATCATATCTGAACTTAATTACTTCATTTACTACTATGGCTATACAGTTCTTGGTGACCTTCTTGAAGAAGTTATTCCACTTAAGATTTGCCAGTGCGAGTGCAATGCTTTTCTCCTGGCTTCCTCGGGTCACACCGTTATCTGTCTTGGTCTGCTCAAACAACTGATGCGTAAGATAGGCTTACCATCAAATCTACCAATGATCACTCCATGCTAATTGACTGGATTTCACGATACTGATTGTATGGTGCTGATGGGTCAAATAATGTATTTCTTGGTTTGTAGAGTGTTCCTACTCGCACTGAAAATTGTGGCTATGATTTAGGATCAATCTATTTACTTTTACCGAACAAGTTTCCTAAACCATTCACATTTCGAATATTGCGCGTAATTAAATCCTTTGCAATAAAGATAATATGCCTTTATACATATTTATATGTTATACTCTATAATCTATAGTTCTACTATATGCATACCTTTTGCAAAATGTCGATGTACTTGACATTTTGACAGAAAAGGATAATCTTTTTGCAACGTCAAAAGTTTTGACAGAAAAAAGGTCTTTTCTAATCTTATTTCAATGTAAAAATGTCATGGCTGTGTTATTGACAATCCTTTATAATTATTTCTTCAGTGGTCTGAAAGTATTCAGGTGGGTAGAGAATCAATAGCCCGTACCTAAAGTCGGGTTTATTGGCCGTTAGCTGCCTACTACCTATGCCCGGTACCTACTGGTAATTCCTAGTTCCGGCTATTCTTACAATAAATATATTTTCCTGAAAATATCGATAAAAATACACAATACATTCCTAAATAATCACCCATTAAACGTTAGGAATGGAAGTTAGAAGTTACAACTGATTTTATGGAATTCCTTGTTCTTTTTATTTTGCCAAAATCATCTTTATCACTTGATAAATATATCAATTTCTTTACTTTACGTAACTACAATAGGGTTATTTCTACGTTTTTTTATTGCTTAAAAAAATTAAGCAAAAATATTTCGATGATTATGACATTTTTATTTTATTTTTATGTTGACGAATAAATTTTCTACAGCGAGTCTAAGTTTCCCAATTTTGAAATACCGCCAAATATCGTGTAACGTCATGAGCGTCGGCCGGCTTCAGACACATTTCTTTGTTGTTTGTTGACGTGCGTATTTGGTGCCCGTGCCAATCACATGCCGTTTTGGTTTTATCGGTTTGTGATCGTTTTTAAAATTAATAAATTTGAATGAAACCATATAAAAACAAACATTTTCAGTAGGATGATTAAAATCAGAAAATCTCGATCAAAGAATCACTCGTTTGTAAAAATACCCTATTGATAAAACTATTCAAACTAATACATCTATGTATTCCTTTTTACTACCGTATTTTTTAACATTATGTATTTGAAAGGGAACGATTATTTTTAAAGATTAAATGAATTGTACAGGAAAGGAATGAGATGAAGTTCAGGAAAGTAAAAAGGTTTGAAGGTAGTTAGGAATCTTTGGGTCAGTATCGCCAGGAGTGACGGACGTATGAATCCATCCCACCAACTGCTTTGCAAGGCGATGTTGCGAGAGAGTCCTGCTGGAGAGGTCAAAAGGTCCCCTCAACCAGTCTCGCAACTTCCGGACAGCTGCATCCATCGCCAAGACTCACACAAACCTCACCCCGTGAACTTGGTCACCCCTGCTAAGTCAAAAAACGTAGCGACCAACTGGCATGACCTAAAGCAGAGGTGTTTGTTATCCAATAAATGGTTTCCTGGCGGACGGTACCCATACCCACCTCCCAAATTGTTGTAAAGTGTTCTGTGATTTTAACCTTTAACTCAAAAGGGGGTCTTATAATGTACTTCTGTGTGCATTTGAATCTTGCTTTCTTTTTTACTTGCGTATTTTTTATTTCTATTTTCTTTGAAGCGTCTATTTTTATCATTCAGTTTAATTGTAGTTTAGATTTTTGCTACGGTTTATATTCTAACGTATTTTGTTTTTTTTTTAAATATTGTTTTTATTTTTGTGTTTAAATGTATTATTCTAACGCCCATCGTTCACGTAGCTATTACAAGCGACGCTACCGCTACCTATCATACTATTTTGCTAGTGCAGCGCCTAGCGGCGTTTTTAAACACTAATAATAGTATGGAAAACACAGACGAGCGGCGATCGCGTCGCTTGAACGTAGCTACATGGAAGAACGGCGTAATTGTAACATAGCCTATTTACATAAAATATTTATGTACAACTGCCACGATACTGGCATGAGCCTAGTATTGTAGTCAAAATAATTCAAATGACTTGTAAAATAATATGAAATAAAAAAAATATTTTTGTTTTCGTTTTATTTTTTATTTACGTGTGTTTTAAATTTTAAAAATATTTCAAGAAATATAATATTACTTATATATATTTTCTGACATGATCTATCCAGTTGTTTCAAAAGTTTTATGATAGTTAGTAAACCCGCCTTATATCATTATTCTAGAAAAATCTCAGAAATATTTTCCAACCAAACCCTAATAAAATGATGAATTATTATTTTTCCAGTGCAATGTAGGCAGGTGTGTGTTACTTTCACGTCATTATTTTTCCAAATATTCTGGAAATAGATATATTATGTATTTTTAATACTTTTACTATTTTATTCATTCATTAATTACATTCTAAGAAATGGTTTAAATAAATTCATCAAAAACTTCGATCTCCTAAGACGTCTTTTGTTAATATCTTAATGAGAATCGACTGTAAGCAAGGTTCTATTTGTCCACGCCGGCGAAAACAAGTCAGTAAGCCATTTGAATACCAAATTGCCCTAATTAACCGGAAAATTAAACTAATTGCTTGCGAGTGGTTTTTAAATTTGATCGGTTTTCGATAGTTTTATAGAGGTCTTCTACCTTCAGGCTACGGAAAGCTTTGGGTACAAGGGATGCTCTAATTGTCCGCCCGGGGTGATTTTAACCCCTGCTTCTAAATCCGATCTCACGAAAATGCTGTACCTAGTGCCATACATGTTTTTTAACCAACATTTCTCTGCGATAAAAATGATTGCTTTTTCAAAATACCACGCCTGAAGCATTTTTTCGCCAAAAGACATTTGAATAGTAAAGTGATATCAATCATGGAAAAAAATTAAGTTTTACCAAGAAAAATAAGCAACAGAGATCAAAAGCTGAGATTATTCAAAATTAGAAATTTAAGCTGAACATTTTACGTACGATTTGCCAATGTCATAAAAATATGACGAAAATGCTCGCAGATATGATTTTAAACATCATGAATCCACTTATGGTGCAATTACCTAAATGGCTTGTAAAAAAAACATTTAAAAGCGATGTCGAAACGAGATAAAACAAGAGGATTAAAAAAATCAGATGACTGTAATTTGAATTGGCACTGCGGAGGCGTGTCGGCCGGTGGGCGGCGTGCTTCGGTGGGCGGCAGTGCCCCGGGGGCTCCACAGCGGCCCCGCGTTGATCGGGCGGGGCGGGGCGAGGCAGCCCCCGGTAATGAGCCGGTCAGACCGGATGGCGGGCCCCAGACACGCCCCGCGGCCCGGGGGCTCCGCTCTCCGCACACCACGGTACTCTAAGGGCGGCTAATGCGGCGCTGATTGAAAAGCGAAAACAAGCCAATCTGGCTGCGAAAGTGATTAAAATCGCACTAATTCAATATCACCGGGATGGGCGATAATATCATATGCTTCACGTAAATATTTACCACTAAATTATTTTAGTAGAATTTTCATGAAACGTGGTCAGAAATAACGCCGTAACGGTAATGTGGGGCACAGGTTTATTGGTAGAGTTTATTTTTTTAAAAAGTTTTCGGTTTTTGTGAGGCAATTCATGCAGGAATTTAAAACCCGGGTTAATTGATGATTTTAAAATGGTTGATAGGGTAAATTTAAATTTCACGTAAAAATAGCCTTTTCCGAAAACTTTCAACATTACGATGGCGGTACCTTTGCGAGATTTGGTCTTTTCCACTGGTTTTCGTTTGCACTTCCTATAGTTTAAATGCTTTTCCGTGAAATCGTAGGGAATCACTTTTATCACTGAAAAATTTGAATGAAGTTACAATTTCCAAACCCAAATGGATCTACCTACGATGGACACTCACCTAACTAACGAATGACGAACGAGATTCCAGTGTCTTCGAATAGCTTTCATAATTTGTAAAGATAAACAAGCATTGTTCATAAGTGGGATAAGTATTTAAAAAGTGGAGGCTTTTGAGAGTCCAAAGTTGAATACCAGAAGACGTGCTTAGAAGAACAAAAAAAAACTGAAATGATTTATTACCGTTTAAACTGTGGAGTACCCCACACATTAGATAATCTAAGCTACCTTACAGGAGGCACAATCTAATATTATTCTGCGGAGGTAAATTTAATCATATAAATAAGTCATATTCGTAATAAGCATTAACTTTGTGGCTCGCCATAATTTACAATAAAAATTAGTTAAAATCTACCGGTTTCAGAAGAACCGGGTTAAAATTCTTCACTGTAATAATAAAAGCAAAAAATTAGATAACTTGGAAGCACTTGAAATTAAAAATCATTAAATAATAATGCTAGAATATTGAATAATAAAATTAATTAATTGTTTAGTCCCATTCTAGATATATTTCCAATAAACCGGTCTGTTATTGCCGGAATTCCCGCAATTACCCCTTTCCCTTTGTTAACCTCCCACTTAAACACCTAATTTTTTTTTGTGTATATCTGTCAATATTTTGTATCACAGGTTAGTTTTAATATTCTCCTGACGAAGGAAGGGTTCTAAACGTCGAAAAAGTTGTCGCAATAATAATAAAATTAAAATATCTGCAGAACTTAAAAAAACTGTTTTTAAATTTTGATAATATTAAAAAAATGGCGTTCGGCGTATTAAATACAAAAACAAATAACAACTTTAATTCACTAGCTGCTTGTGCGGCTTTCTGGGATTTAAACACACAACTTTGTCCGGATCAAAGCAACGTATCACATTGCTGCGGAGTACGTTAAATATTGACAGTAAGTGCCTATATACGGATATACTTGCAAGTATATATTTTTTTTAAATGCGTGTTATATTGTAATAATGATTTAAACAGTTATGCAATTAAGATTATTGACAACACACCCATCTCGCTTACTAATTAATAATTCTAACTAAGATTATAAATAAATGTATAACTATTCGACTATTCCGTCATGGTTTCTCTCTTCCTTTCACCTTTGAAGTGCACCAACTTATCTTGCACAATGACTTCTATTTGTATGCAGATTTGGCCGACCCCATGCACTGCACTTGCCGCAAAATTTGCATTACGGAATTAGAAAAAAAACCATTTGACAGCCGATTAAATTGCATGCTGGCGGTCTCACTTTATCGCGTTAATTTATTATTCATAGCTTTCCCTTTCAGACCAATTAATGTGAAGATAGGCAGGTACTAATGCATGGGGACGAAAGGGGAAGAGGTAGTAAGTGGATGATTACAATTTCCTCCCTACGGAGGGTTGAAAGGGGACGCAAGGAAAATATACGAAACACGTGACATAGTATTCTCGTAAAACTTGCTGTTTACGACGTTCACATTCTGTTTTTGGGCGATTTTTACTTACACGTCAAATAATAACACCAAAATACATAGTAAGCGTAACATATTACTATTATTTGGAAATATTATGAAATTGTTCAGATAAAGTGATTTAAATTAAAATACACATTTATGTAGGTACCTACATCGTAGATATTCACCCACTTTATTTTCTTCACAGAATGTCATCATTTAAATTTTATTCTTAGAATGATACCATTGACAATTTTTTCATGGATGATATTATCATTAAAAATTTCTTCACAGAATGAAATCATTTATACTTTCTTCGCAGAATGATACCATTTAAATTTTTTTCGTAGATGATGTCATTAAAATTTTTTGTTGGGTGATATTTTTTTAAAATTTTAATTTTTTATTGTAATGTAAAACATATGGGTTACATTTTTTATACCTATATATTTTACGATCGTCGGTAACTTCCCATCGTTCCCTAGGACAACTGCAGATCGCAAACGAATAGGTGACAGTTCACAATGACTAAGTGTCCTTAATATATTCGATATCAACTGTCGTTTGTACGTTAGCGATCTGCAGTTTTCCCAGGGAACGATGAGAAGTTACCGACAATCGGTCGGTAACTTCATATCGATCGACCATGCTAGCACCCCTGATAGTCTTTCAAATTATTTTCCAAAGATTTGATAAAAACAATTTTCAGGTGTAAAGCTTGAGCTCAAAGGACTCTCACTTAATCTTAATTTTCTTATACCGATCGATTAAAACATCCCGCCTGTTTCGGCCCCTTAAAAGTAATCAGAGGAAAATTTGTTAAGATTTTTACTTTGTTTTATAGAAAACTCTGAAAATTTGATGTATTTATCTTATAATTTCAGAAGAAGGGAATTTATGAATCTCAGTGTAATGGATAACTTTCATACTTTGAATATTCAACGGGAGTGTTTTCGAATTTGAAATTTTTTTATTTAATTTTATTTTGATTTTAAGGGTTGAGTAATTTTGTGAGTTAAACAGTAATGTTGATTGATTGTGAGTCAGTGTAACTATCATTGTATTACTTTTTAATAATTTTGAAAAATAATGTGGTAACTTCAGGTCGGGAAGAATATAATATTACTTTACACTGCTAAAGTTATTTTACGCTATGTTTTGATTCTGAATGGTAGTTCCTTACTTCGGCGATACTGGTAATTTTCAATAAACAAGTCATTATTATATAGGTACCTATCTACTTAGAAAACATCTGTTTTTCTTTTTTAAATTAGGGCATTTTTTAATCAGGCATTTCCAAACCTTCCCCTCTCCATCTCCTCTTATCTCCTCAGCCTCACAACATTCCCGGACAGTCAAAACTCCCTCACATAAAAAAAAACACGAAATTTATTTTCATACTCCTGATGTTCGGTATTATGATTATTTTCAAATTGGATAATCTTGTTGTGACCTTTAGATATTAAAAAATATTCCTTTACTTACAAGAATAATAAGAAAGTTACATTTATTATGAGAAAAACTGGACAAATTGGTATGTCTATTTAAAATATTAAATGATGTAGTTGATAGTCCAAAAATGCTTGCATTGATAAGTTTTCGGATTCCACTACGTAATACTAGAAGTTGGGATTTATTTCAGTGCAGAAATACTGGGACTAACTACCATATGTATTTCTCTCTGCCCAGAATACCTAAGGAGGGATATATTTATACCAATTCAGTGGACATCTTCAATTTGTTACTAAACAAATACAAATGTTGTTACAAGCAATTCAGTTCAAAAAATTCTAATAATAAAGCCTCTAAAAAGGGCGTTGATAAATAAATAAATTAAATAGTAACAATAACAATTAAGCAAAATATATATTCTTTCTACCACTCATATATCGCTTGACTTCCACCCCAACTACTAATTAATTAAAGAGCTTTTACTCACAATCAGGGAGCCCAATGAACTTTATACGATTCAATCTACTCCCGGCAGTTAAAAGAACACTATAAGATTAGTGAGCGACGTTCTGCGAAGAGAAGTTAGCGACACAAAACTCAAACGGAGATATGAGAACTTTTGTTGAAAGTCTTTTCTTAATTAAATATACCCAACCTTCTGATTTTTTTTTGTCATGAGCTTTCTTTTTATTTTATCATGAGAAAAAGCGCAAAAAACATGAAGCACTTAATAATTAATGTAAATAAAATTGTTTTGGCAACTTGAACATAGATGGCGGGCTAAAAACGTAATTAAAGGGATTGATTTGTAAGATGGTTTAGATATGTGGAGCGGTTGAACGAAAAAAAGGAGAAAATACGAAGTGAAAGTGAAAAGTAGTAACTGCGTGGCAGGCCGAATCGGGAGAGACTGGTTGTGGGAGAACTTTTGATCTCTCCAGCCAGACCGTCTCGACCCATCGCCTTGCACCGCAGTGGGAGGGATGGCTTCACACGACCATCACTCCTGGACATATTGATTGCCAGATTCCTACCAAACCTTAAACCTTTTTCCTTTCCATGACTCCCTCTCCTTCATTTTCCTTAAAAGACCCTCTACACAGCATTTTCAAAGATGACATAGGCTCTGATGGAATTTTTTTTCCTCAGGGCCTCCTGTATGAAGACAATGTAAGTTTTTTTTTAATGTACCTAAGTAGATACTGCACATGAGTCCCAACTCCCAACTGCTTCCAACCCTCTGGAGCTTTCCCGTATTGGGGTAAGTTGTGAGGCAGAAGTTAGTGAGGAGTTGAATAATAGATGGGGTAGAGGAAGGTCAGAAAGTACCTAGCTATTCTGGCCACCAAAACAGCAAGAGCCATTTTAAGCAACGTTTCAATTGGTTCCTTTTTTCCAACGTTAGTTTCTAATATTTACCACAACACTGCATCTACGGAAAAATGTAATTAATTGTTAATAGATAGGTTCGATAAAAAAAACACTCTATATACACTATCTTACTGATATTATAAACGCGAAAGTTTGTATGGATGTATGTATGTTTGTTACTCTTTCACGCAAAAACTACTTATTGTATTTTAATGAAACTTTACAATAATATAGCTCATACATCAAAATAACAAGTAGGTTATAATTTATAAAGCTAGCTATATATTTTCAATATATTAATAAATAATTAATTAATTAAAAGAAAATGTCAAAATTTGATAATGACATTTTGCGAAACAATAATGACATTTTGTTAAATCAAAATTCTATTTTAGAAAATATTTAAATTACTGAATTCATTTGAAGTACTGGCCTAATACTTTAAATCGAATCAACAATTATAGATATTTTAAATAAATAGATTAAGGATTTTGGTACAAAGGTAGATGGGACCTAGGAAAAGAAAATAGATTACTCGAAGTACTAATCCTACGCAGACGAAGTCGCGGGCAGAAGCTAGTAATTAATATTTTAAGTACTATGTAAGTATCAGGTAAGACGGTTTAATATGGAATATGCTCTCTGACATGCAAAAATTCCATTTATACCCTCGGTTCGGACGAACATTCATCAGTCATACATTCAATAAATTTCCATAGTCTTTGATCAACGTTCATTACACTTATTGTAATAGATGCATCAATCTAATGGATGCGCCAATGTTACGTCGCTACTATATTACAATATAACCGTTATGTAGCTGCAATGTTATGTAGCTACTGTTCGGTATTGGTACAATAATAATATAGGTTCCGAGATTATTTGTATTATATTAAAGGTATTACTCCGGTGGTGGCTTAAAGGTAAAGAGATATCTGACTGACACGCAAACTTGCCTGTTATATCCTCTGTTCACTTGTACATCCAAATAACATACATGTACGTTTCATTTGGTATTAAAAAGATCCCCATCTACGATCATTCACTTATTAAGTGTTATGTTCTGCTTATTTGTGTCGTGGCTTCGTGGCCCACGATATCTTCTTATTAATTACAACGTAAGTTCGTTTACTCATTTATTGCGAATGATCGTAAAGACAATGTTATTGTACGTAACGTCTGATTACAGGTATGCTCTATTTTGGTCTGGCGCAGGGATGGTATGCCCAAAAAAATTATTTCCCCAGATGTCGAGCCGAAATTTCCCCAGAATTTCCCCAAATTTCTGGGGTACCACCTTAGGTAAATCATGGGGGGGGGGGGGTGCTGACGGACACACACTTTGCAAAATAAACAGCCGAAACTGCCGAAACGGAAGAAAATTTCTTATAATAAACAAAGATAAAAACCTGACTTGACACCTAAATTTTATTTATTTTTTTGGGAAGTCCCATTTATCTTTTTAGATACATAATATCATTTTGAGATGTCAAAGAAAACAACATTGCTTAATTTATGTAAGTAGATACTTGAAAAGATTCATGGGAATTCCAAAAAAATAAAAATTGTGACTAGCAATACCAGTAATATTGTCATATGAAGAAAAAAATTGCCAGAGTTCGAAATTTCCCCAGATTATAAGCTGATTTCCCTTTTCCCTAAAAAATATTATTCTCCCCCAGATCTAGGGAAATTTCCCCAGACATACCATCCCTGGTCTGGCGGCCGCAACGCGCTCCGACCGTGACTGTTTGCCAATGCGTTCATTCGGGAATCTTCGGCTGTGCCGATCATCCCCGAATGAATGTGGACTATTAAATAGGTATATGCTTATAGCTACACTACATTAAGTTATTGTAAAAAGTCATCGCTTTTGTAACAAACTGACTACGGGTTTTCATGCTATTTTAGAAATAATTTTCCACGACACTGCATGGTATGTGTACACAACATTGTACACGTAGAGCCATTGAAACGCCGGGCTGTGAACTTGGAGATACGGAAAGTTAGGTCATTAGGAGTAGCAGAGTAAACAACACAGTGACTTTCCCAGGGGACTCCTGTCTTGTAGATGCTACGGAAGGCAAATGAGCTTTTGATTGCGACAATAACGTACGAGAATTGATTCGCTTCCACAGAATTAGACACGCAGCCGGGGGAATGTAAACTTCACGCGGTGCAACCGAACCAAATTATCTGAAAAGCAGAAATACTAGAAGACTTTGAATGTCAAATGAATGAATGTTAAAATCTTTTAATTGATGACACAGAAAGATTCTTTATTGCATGGTAAGGAAATTTGACGAAGGTCAAAGTAGGATGACGGCCTTAGTAATGGCACCCGGCGTGCGCAAATAAATTTTATTTGATTAATTTGTGTGATTTCACAATTAATTAACTAAACAATAATATATAGCATATTGGCGGCACGTTCCAGAGTGGAAGATACTCTCAGTCTCGCCCAGACCACCATTCAAATTTTTGATAAACGGTGCTTGAAATGGCTTAAGTCGTGTTTGGTGACCAGATCTGAATAGCCAGGTACTTCCCCACCTTCCTCTCCTCATCTTCTTCCCTTCCACACCACATTAAGCCTCAAAATATACCCCAATTGGGGACGCCATAGTCTCACTGGCTCCAGACGGGAGCAGTTGGGACTCTTGTGCGGTTTTCATATAAAAATAAAAAAAGAAGATTATTTTGTCAGTCGACAGAATGGGTAGTCACTTGGTTTCCGGGAAACCAATACGACGTACAATATACTCGCTATTTTCCAAATATTTAGTTCTGCCCTAAGCATGATCTTATTAATGTGATAAATTTGTATAAAAAAATATGAACTTTCTATATAGAAAACGACCTCGTTTATATTCCTTTAGGCTTAATTTGTACATAACAATATAAGTAACATAACTTTAATGAACCATATACTCGAAAACTAAATTGAACTTGAGACCATTGCAAGGTTCTGTATGTCATAAATACTGCTGGACACGTTGAAAGAATATCAGATGACAGGACAGCAAAATCTCATCCAAGCGAATATCTTGCTTGGACGTGAACTGGGGCAAATCTGGAAAGACTACGAACTGGAGGCGAATTTTGGCATTTGTGAAGGAGACCAACACCTGCATTAGGATGTAGTCATGTGACGATGATGAAGATAATCAGACATTTATTAAATGATTTAGAAATGTATTCAGAAAAAATCATTGAAATGATTTTTAATATATCTCGTATAGGTGGACCTATCCTCTATTTGCAGTGGATGTTCGTTTTGAAACTGGTACACATCAATATACGGCGATGCTTTAATTTTAGCCGCGGATCATAGAATGACGTGCAGTTCTTCGAAAAGTTATTACGTATTAATTTCCACGTAGTGCACGGTTCGATGAACCGAGAAAAAATTCCAAAAATTGAGTGGAAATATTAATGTCATGGGAAAATATACAAATTTAAAAATAGATTTATATTGCATGCGCAAAAATATATTTTGTAGGTAAAAATGATTTTGCCAGAGTTTTTCGTTCACAAATTTAAAGCATTAAAATATTAAACACTTTGTAAATATTACAGTATTCCACATAAAGTTGACCTAGTTAAATCATTAAAAATTTTTTTTTGAATGTTTTTAAGCATTCAGGAAAAAATAATGTCTATTCAACTACTTAATTGCGTCATTAGAATGAATTCTTCTTTGGACATTAATTTTACATTAAAATTCTCTTAGAGTGCAGTGACAAAGTAAGAAGGCGCATTTGGATTTCTTCATTTTTATATTTTTTATAGAGAAACCTCACAAGAGTCCCAACTGCTCCCGTCTGGAGCCAGTGAGACTATGGCATCCCCAATCGGGGTATGTTGTGAAGCTGAAGGTAAGTGGGGAAGGGAAGGAGATGGGGAAGAGGAAGGTGGAGAAGTACCTGGCTATTCAGATCTAGTCACTAAACACGGCTAAATCCATTATGAGCAACGTTTCAATTCTGAATGGTGGTGTTACACCAGGGCGATACTGAGAGTATCTTCCACTCTGGATTTATTTGTAATGAACAGACACGGTGAGCAAAGCGAAAAGATAATCAAATAACTATAATTTATTTAATTCTCCTTTCCCTTCTGACTTTCAGAGCACCCAATATAAGTATCTGCCGTGTCCGGCTTAGCCTTTGCATTTACCGTGCTTAGAAAACTTTTAAAAAATTTTTTTTTTTTTTACATTAACTCCACACAGGAGGCCCTGAGGAAAATAATTTCCCTCAGGGCCTATGTCATCTTTGAAGATGCTGTGAGGAGGGTCTTTTTGAGGAGAGGAAGGAGTGAACGTGGGTCTTGAAGAGACCCATGTTATAGGAAGGAGGAAACACAGAGGCCGGCAAATCGTTCCACAGCCGAGCTGTTGAACACAAGAACGAGTCGTAGAAGCGTCCCGTTCTCATGTGACAAATGTCAACCGTGTACATATGTTGGGCGAGCGTTTGGCGTGTTTCCCGACTATGCACCGGTGCCGAGGGGATCAATGAGGCTAGTTCCTCGGAGCATCTTCCATTGAAATACCGGTAGAACAAGGAAAGCATTCCTACCCGACGCCTGTGCTCTAAAGATTGCAATCCGTTTGTTAAGACGGGAGAATCTATCAAACGGACCGCCCGTTTCTGCACAGAGTCGAGGGTGTTTTTCAGGTACTTTGGGGCTCCAGACCAGAGGTGACTGCCAAATTCAACCGTGGGGCGCACTTGCGATTTGTACAGGGTTAGCAGTTGTGTACTATTAAAGTATCTGCGGGCCCTGTACAGTACGCCCAGTTTCTGAGAGGCTAACTTAACTCTGGCCTCGATGGAGCCCCCATATCTGAGCTGGTCACTTAGAGTTACACCGAGCATATCAATGGAAGACCTGTTCGGAAGAATGCTACCGTTGAAGGAGACTAGATAGTCATTTCGATCCCTTTTAGACGTAATCAGACATGATTGGGTCTTTGATACATTGAAAGAAAGATTATTTGAGCCGAAAGCACAAATAATCTAGTTTGTTTTTTTTTATGAAACCTGAACAAAAGAGAGTTTGCGGTTAAAAATTTTATTTAGGTGGAATAATTGCATTTTTTACCTCTTAATTTATATAGACACGAAATATCACGGTTTTTTTAAATTCCAAAATAAAAATGTGACACCTTAATTCAAAGCAATTTTGTAATCATTGTAATCGAATGATGTACGCTTTATTATATTCACATTCCATATAAAATAAACTTCACATTTAAATTCAGTGCATCGTGGGGTGGGAAGCAATACTATAAACAGGAAAAATATTGCCAACAATTTTGCTCAACATTCCCGTTTATCCCGGTTCAATAGTAATTGGTTGGAAGGAATGGAGAGTTGGAGAGCCACTTCACCAAACCATCATCCACTCTTGTCTTCATAGTACTCTCCTTGGCTGAAGATGCCTTTTTTCGTTACTGGATATCGACATTGTTTTTTTTTAAATTGTGGATTACTACAAGCACCGGTTGTGGATTACTACAGATTACTACAAACCGGTTGGCGTTTAACTAAATAAATCAGTGGTTGTAACTAAGTTATATTGTTTCATTAAATTATAAAATGGATAACCACAAAGTTTCAAAAGTATACTACAAGCACCTTCACAAACGATTCTCATTGAGGTCAATGCTAAAAAAAATTATGATTTTAGACTATTTGTATTTTATCAGCAGGTGGAGGTTTTCTAGGCTACTTGCATGAATTCCACGGCCGGCATAGTCCAGCGGTATGGCGTTAGACTCCCATTCCGAAGGCCGCGGGTTCGAATCCAGCGTGCGCAAATAAATTTTATTTAATTGATATGTGTTATTTCACAATTAATTATTTAAAATAATATATAGTATCTATATGTGCGGCACGTTCCATAGTGAAAGATACTCTTAGTATCGCCCTGGTGTAAGACCACCATTCAGAATTGAAACGTTGTTTGAAATGGCTTTAGCCGTGTTTAGTGACTAGATCTGAATAGCCAGGTACTTCCCTACCTTCCTATTCCTCGTCTCCTTCCCTTCCCCACTTACCTTCAGCCTCATTACATACCCCAATTGGAGATGCCATAGTCTCACTGGCTCCAGACGGGAGCAGTTGGGACTCTTGTGATGTATTCAGTATATAAAAAAATAAAAAAATGAATTCAAAACAAAATACTGTTGTAGTATCTAATTATTTTATTCACTTTATAAATCCAGACTTTATAATCTTGATTGAGTCTTATAGTTTATACCGACACGAAGTGAGTATTGTTCGGAAGGAACCTTTTTTTAGAAAATGTCACTCCTTCGGTGTATTAAAATGAAAGAGGTTGATTTACTAAAGCCAATAGTTAATAGCAGTACAAAAGACAAAATCTACATTGTATTCGAGGTCTGTAATACATATGGTTGATCAGTACCTATATATAGAGCAGAAACCTATATTTTGGCAAAAATGCTGTCGGTTTGAGATTTTATCTGTACTAAAATAATATCTTCTATTTTATCCAAAATTTTGAGCTTTGTTTTATGATAAGAGCAGTGGAGTACTAGACTAACCCTTTAGTTATATTTTACTAGATTTACTAACCGATTTTATTTTACAATTTACTTTATATATTACTAGCTTCTGTCCGCGACTTCGTCTGCGTATAGGATTAGTACTTCGAGTAATCTATTTTCTTTTCATAGGTCCCATCTACGTTTATACCGAAATCCTTAACCTATTTATTAAAAATATGTGTAATTCTTGATTCGATTCAAAGTATTAGGCGAGAAGGTACTTCAAATAAAATCATTAATTTAAATATTTTATAAAATACAATTTTGATTTAACAATCATTGTTTTGCAAAGTATCATTCTCAAATTTTGACATTTTCTAAAACAATTATTATTATTTTCAATATATTGAAAATAAATAGCTAGCTTTGTAAATTATAGCCTATATGTTGTTCTGATGTTTGACCCATATTATTGTAAAGTTTCATTAAAATCCATTCAGTAAATTTTGAGTGAAAGAGTAACAAACACACATACATCCATACAAACTTTCGCGTTTATAATATTAGTAAGTTAGAAAAATAATTGTTTGGATTATATTTTTCCTTTCTGAACAATTGATAACTATTGTAAAAGAAGAAGCTGTTTCAAAAGCTAAAATCGAAATACTGTCGTGAATTACAAATCTTTGCGTTTACACATTAATATCTACTAGTGAAAGTACACACACTTTTTCTAATGAAAAGTACAGTTTTAATTTTCTTAGAAATGACAATTTGCTCAGTTTAGAACAAAACGCAGTAGCACTTGAATACTTTGTTTACGTGGCACGATTTTTTTTCGATCTGTGAGGAGTCAAAGGAGCGGTGAGTCCTATCTGCCTAAATGAATACCTAAATGAATATATGCATAAATGAATACCTGGGTTCCCAAAGAATTGAATGCTACCCGCAGAATAAAAGCAGAGTATCTCAAAATAGTACTTACGGCTGGTGATCTTGCGATATGTATACCTAACAGTCACATTAACAGTTAGTCACGTATATCAAGTGCAAATTATTCTATTATTGACATATTTATTAACAAACATATTGTACAACCCACCAGGAAAAAAATATAGTACTGATAGCTTTTGTGCTCGATTTAGTTTTTAGCTTTCATCTAACAATATTTATCCCCTTTAAAATCAAATATTTCTAGTAGATTGCACATAAATTATTAACACCAATAAATTCTGCAATCTAAAATGATTTAACTAATATCCTCAGCATCCAATATAATCAATATCAACTCTTATCGGCAGACAGTGGTTGAAGTGGAGGCGCCTTGCGGCCGACAGATCGACTCGTGTTAACGGGCGGAATTATTGTTGATATTCATCGGCACGTTCAGATGAAATCACCACTCCAGATCACAGACTAAATGCTAACTCTCTGACTCTCTGCTGCACTGGAGCAAAATACAGTGGAGAACAGAATGGCAATTGGGAATAAATACGATCATTTAATATAAATATTCATTTTTACAGGACAACGGGCGATGTTTCTGAATATATAAGTTTAGGTGTAGTCACGCACTATAAATAAATGAAGCGAATTTAATTGTGAACGGTATGACTCAGTACCAACGTTAAAAAAACCTGATTAGCAGAGGCCCTAGCACGCTTGCTTTATAACGATCGGTAACTTCTCATCGTTCCCTAGCATGACTACAGATCGCCAATGAATAAGTGACAGTTCACAATGACTAAGTGTCCTTAACATATTCGACACCAACTGTTGTTTGTACTTTAGCGATGTGCAGTTGTCCTAGGAAACGATGAGAAGTTACCGATAGTTATAAAGCAAGCGTGCTAGGGCCTCTGAGGCCCTAGCACGCTTGCTCTATAACGATCGATAGGATAATTATCGGTAACTTCTCATCGTTCCCTACGACAACTGCAGATCGCAAACGAATAGGTGACAGTTCACAATGACTAATTGTCCTTAATATATTCGATATCATCTGTCGTTTGTACGTTTGAGATCTGCAGTTGTCCTAGGGAACTATGAGAAGTTACCGACAATCGGTCGGTAACTTCATATCGAGCGACCGTGCTAGCACACCAGAACATCATTGCGGAGAGAGTTATAGCTTTGTAACGTTATCTCATGCAATATTCATTGACAACACCACTTCTATTTTGCAATAGATGTAGTCACATGTGAATGTGACTACAATCTATTGCAAATTCACTTGGCTCACTTAAAACTTCAAAATGACTCGTTTGAACAAATTATTAATAATAAACACAAAGTTATTATTTGGTTTATAATAACTAGCTGAAGTCCCCGGTGTTACACGGGCTTTACGCAGAGTTGTGTTAAAGGTCAAGTGCACAAAATTTCACAAGTCTCGGAATAAAACTGTAGATTGTTTATCAATTCCACGCCAACCGACTGCCACATTTCACAGAAACTCATACATACATACATAAATAGAAGATAACTAGATAGATAAAAGAAATTTAAGTTCTTGAAAAGTCAATATAAAAAAACGATAACTTAGTAAACACCAATTTATTTTTTCATGCTTTATGCCGACCGGGTTTCGCTAGCACCGTAGTTTCTTCAGGGTAGTATAATCGTTACTATACTAAGTACTTTGATTATATAAATGTCTTATATAATCAAAGACTAAGTATAATTTCCATTAGAGTCACGTGGGGTAACCGTACGCGAAATGTAATACTATCTACACACCATGCTGCGAACAGCAGCTATTAGCAGCTGGCTAAAAATCGAAGGTTGGAGGATGTCTCCCGTCTCTTTTTTCCCCATGCGAACCCGTAACACTCTGTTTCACGTTGACTGAAAATTGGAAGAAACCGTCTTCCGTTAGTACCAACCGATGCGCCGCAGTGAAATGAGATGGTGATATTGAATTTGTTGTGTTAATAAAAGAGACAGAAGACAACGTGAAACAGAATGTTACGGGTTCGCACGAGGAAAAGGGAGACGGGAGACAATAGCTAGCTGCTAACAGCCGTAGATCGCTTAAGTGTTCGCAGTTGATGTTTCTGACAAGATCATGCCTGTTTCGCGCCCGTGCGTTCCTTAATTCAGTAGCGTTTTGGGTCGCATTGAAGCAGGACATGTTTTTTTTTGTTTTATTTATTTTTTTCAATTTTTTTTTATTTTATTTAAACATGTTAATTGTTACAATATTTACAACTTAATATAATAAACCATTTGAATCACTCTCCTAATAATTCAGATGCTTGTGTTTAGGAGAGGAAAACTATATATTTTTACATCTATTTAAATTACATATTATAAAAACTAATTTCTTATTTTATAAGCAAATAGATCGAAAGTAATAAAAACATAGGTTAGTTATAAAATGATACAAGACAAGAAAATACAATAAAAGTAATACAAAGATAAGTTATAAATGATACAAAGTAAATAATAAACAAAACATAATATCAACATAATATTTTTTTGTTTTAAAATTATTAGATTATTAAAACGTAAAGCATCACAATAACAGTATTTTTATTTGCAGTATCCATCGGTAAAATCAGATAAAATCACAACTCCAGATCACATATTCTTCCTACCACCTACTACCTCTCTGCTGCTCCGGTGCATTAGGCAAAATACAGTGCTAGGACTAGGACAGCATACAGACTGGCAATTGCTAAACAACAAATCCTCGCCCTGGGACCATAACTTTAAGCGGGGAGAGAGTTGAAATGCGATTATTCTAATAACCAAAGTTATGATTACAACCACATGCTTTTTGATTGTGATATGAAGAAGGAAACGAGAAATTTGCATAAATAGGTTTTCATTTCCAATGCAAACTATGTACACAGTTACAGTGTTGAAGCTTTACAATGTAAGTGCAAACATGAATAAATTATCTGCAAGTCACGTTTCAACATACAACAACAAAAAAATTACAAACAATGAATATTAACTATCCAATAACGGTGTACAACAATATGTAAACATAAAACAATAAGTGCATAAAGCAACACCAACAAAGAAACAAGAGAAAAAAAATTTTGAGTCGAATGAAGTTATTTATTTATTTGTTTCTATTCTCGAACATACATTTTACAAATAATTACAACAGTTTAAATAGATCTACTGGAGCGACAGAGCATATTAAATCTTTTTCCTCTGATTGCTAAAGGAAATTTTTCCTCCCACATTAAAAAAATCATACCTCCGAATTTGAATACGGAGACATACAAACTGATTATATTTCTATATAGCCAATGAATTCAACTATATTTTTCTATTATCAAATTTTCGTAGGATTTAAAAAAAAATATATTTAATCGTTAACTTAAAAACATTTTAAAGAATCTAGAGAATATTTATTTTGTTATATTTTGAATGTACAACATATTATATTTTCGTTGTTTGTTTTTGGGGTGTTATGCCGTGTTGTGCTACCTCCTCCTTCTGATGAAGGATGCCGGATCTGCCCTGATGATGGACACTGCAACGCTGTCCGAAACGTCGGCTAAAGAAGGAGGAGGTAGCACAACACGGCATAATACCCCAAAAACAAACAACGAAAATGCCTTTGGCCGTGAAAATCTAAAAACGTATCTAACATATTATATAGTCGCTTTAATAAAAAAAATTAATAAAATTGCCACATTTTGGCAACAAAGCAATCCGTGGTTGTGGAAATAGTGCCATATTGTTGCAAAAAGCGCTCGAGTGGATAATAATATCCAATAATACTAAACAATGTTAATAATCAGTAACTGTATGAATATAGGTTGGTAGTAGTGATTTGGAACACCTCACTATGAGAACCTGTGCTGTTAGTACTGGTAGTGTTAGTTAAAAAAATAGATTTAAGGCCCGGCATTCCGATTTTCTAACGATTTATGTGTGTCCCTTGAACACTTAAAGGTTCTAAGTTTTTAATAAATTATATGTTATTTTTTAAGATAATATCTGTATGAGTATACTGTCGAGCCTAAACGGTAATCAGATAAAATTCCTTCGATAGAAAAAAATCGCAAAGTATGAAAATAAAAATAAAACTTAAACAGTTATGTAACACATCACATGTATGAAAAAATTCACAGTGTTTATTGAAATGCTACTTAAGAAGGTGTTATCAGAGAGAAGAGGGTATTGACTCTTTTTTACCAAAAAACATAAATTGATTTTAAAAGATTGTTGTTTCATCTGGTAAACGTATTTTTTACACTATGAAAAACTAAGTTTATTTTTAATATATTAAGGTTACACCGTTGGTCGTTTTCAACAACACATTGTATTATACAGCACAAATTTCAAATCATATAATCATACAACAAAATAAATCTATACATAATCTAGTCAGCACATTTTTCAGAATTTTAATTTTAGTTAAATTAAAATCATTAAAAAATAAATCCTAGAACGTGTTTTGGGACGAAACTACCTCAGTTTTTCTATTTATTTAAGGTCTTACAAACTAAAATATTTCAGATTTTTTTTACACACTTATTTTGTTTAGATAATATTGAAAAATCATACATACTTCTGATCAAAAAATACTTACAAGAAGTACACGATATTTAATAATTTATCATCATGAGTTTTGAGCATTTTTATTGCTTACTTGAATGTAGGTAGAAATACCGTTCACTTCTCGCACGATATTTTCTTTTAATTCCGTCATGTCCTTTGAGTTGCTATCGTGCACTTTAGCCTTAAAATACATCCACAGAAAAAAAAATCATGGTGTTGAATCCGGCGATCTGATCACAACGACTTATCAGTTTTCTAGGGAATTGTTCGCGGAGAAGGCTCATGGCTCATGGTGGCTCTCGGTGTACGAGGTGTGGCGCAAGCCGAAAAATTCAAATTTACTGTCAATGACGCGCCGGGCACCAAAGATGGCGGACAAAATGGATGCCGCTTGATAATATGAACGCTGTCATATTCGAAGTCTATATTTATTCATTGTTTTTTTTGGAAAGCATAGATTTAAGTGATTATTAGGAAGTTCGTTTTATATACATTATTTTGATGTAATTTTTGTATTAGGTATATCACAAAAGAAATGTTATAAAAATTGAATTTGTAAGAAACTGTCAAATATTTTACGTCATTTATTGTATGCTGGCTTTCAACAGGTTGATAATTTTTGTGAAAAAGATATTATCTAACAGATATTTTGTTTTCTTAGTGAAAAAGTAACATCAAGACACATTCCTGAAGTAGTTAGAAGAACTTTTATTATTATTTTACTTTTACGTGTTCAGATATTTTAGTACGCACACGATAAAAATAAACCTTTCTCAATAACTCGGAAACAGTGAATTATGAAGGATGAAGTAAACCCTCTTGCTCATAAATAATACTGGTATAAATAAAAGTATAAAATACAGCGATAAGAGATTGTTTTTATTGGGGTTTACTTTTATGGAATTCCCGAAACCATAAACAGGAAACAATAATAGTTCGACAGCTATAAAGGTTAAAAAAAATTAAGGTGGGCATGTTATATTTATTTATTTTTTATATATAGATACAAAAGATAGTACAAGTTACATATTAGGAAGCTTTCCCTGTCCAACTAGGAAAGTTTCCCGTTCCAGGACAGACAAATTGACAGATTTAGTTCATATATTATACTTTTTCATAGTCTGAAAATTAACAGTTAAAAGGTTTTAAATGCCAATCAGGATGGTTCGTAGGATACGATTTACGTTTCAAAAATCATGATTGGTATCAATCACTAGGTGCATTTTTTTATTTAAGTTAACTATAGAGATGATTCAACATCATATTCGAAGACAAATCTATGTTTAAACTTTTGATAATGATTATTTAAATTGAAGAAGAAGATAACAATAATAATCTATTTTTTTTATATATATTACATTATTGGGTAATATTTATATTATTTTGATTCCTTCAAAAGATAAAAAGAAAGTTTTTGTTATAAAAAATAATTCAAAAATGAATATTCATTTAGACTTTTATAAAAAGTCAAAAGGTGTTCCTTAAAAATAAAATCGGATATATTTATCCGAGACACTATGTAGGTAACAAATGCATTCTTTGAATACTTGTTTCCAATAGTATAGTGTAGCTGCCAATAATATGGAAAGAACATTAGTCGAAGATAATATTGTTAATTCTGAAATTTTAAACATGAAGTTGACAAATACGACAATCTGATAATAGATCGCACTGGCCGAATTGGAAGAGGTGTATGTCCCGGTTAGACGTGAGATTCTGGGTCGAGTTCTAGTTGCGACCATTATCTTATATTATTTTTCTGTATCTTGTTCATTTCCGTATTAAAAAAAATTAGATTATTATTGTTATCTTCTTCTTCAATGATATATTACACTAATGGGAATAACCATCAAAATTTAAAAAGAGAGTTTTTCTTATAAAAAAAAGTGATTATTTAAAGTTAAAGCTTTGAAAGGGAGATAATTACACAGAAAGACGATTTTTTTTCGTATTTCTGAAAAAGATTTTTTTGGGTGACCAATAGTTTACATTAAAATAAGGCATAATAATATTATATAAGTTACATATTGTATCATTTTAAGGTTTCCACTCGGGAATGTTATATTTGTGAATTGTGGGATGATTATTTAAAAAAATACGCAACAAAATGTTTAAATGGGAATAGTAAGGAGGTAGGATGGGGGAGTCGATCTACATAGTTGAAGTATAAATAATTTTTTAAATATATTAAATTAAATTAAATTTCATTGCCGGCAACCCCGGCGTTTATTGAGGTAACATATTATTTTATAAACAAGTAAGTTACCCACCTCACTAGACGATGTCTGTTCTGAGACGGCAATAATTTAAACATTAAAAAAATATAAAAAGGTGTACATGAAAAATGACACAAAATAAACTTGAAAATGTTAGTCTTTTTTTCATTGCTTTTTCTAGAACTTTTGATATTGAGTTTAATAGTGAGATAGGTCTGTAATTAGAAATTGATGTTTTGTCTCCAGATTTGTGAATTGGCGTAATAATGGCAATTTTTTCTTTATCCGGGACAATCCCTTGATTGAAACTTTGATTAAATATGTGTAGAAAAGGTGTTGCAATATATTCACGCAGATTAATCAGAATTTGGTTTGAGATTTTGTCCGGACCCGGAGCGCACTCTCAATGAGTTCAGAGATTTCTTTTTTATTTAGATTATATTTATTAAAAGAGTAAATAGGTTGCTTAGTAGAGTCGTTTTGGATATTATGGGGAACGCGGGAGGTAAAAAGGGGGCAAAAGGGGAACGGGGACAATGGGAAAGGACACGCAGGGAGAAACAATTTATTTATTTGAGTGGCATTTCAACGCATGCCGGGTATCAACTAGTTCTAAATAAAACATTAAAGTCATCGAGTTATTTATTATATTTTTTTTTAGTGAATTCCTCTCAAGTTATGTTGTTTACTCTCGTTTGTTTCAAAGAAATTCTCAATCTAGAATGTTAGTAAGTTAGCGAAAAAGAAGAGCGCTGTTGTCTATTTCATTACGATAAGAGGTGTGGTTGACAGATTTTTTATTTATTTATTTATTTATTGTTTCTTTACATGGTAGGTATTATTGTTCACATTTCAATATTCACTAGGACAAGCCTGTTTTGAGGATAATAAGTTTATAAAGTAGTAAAAATAGAACAAACTTATTTAGGTATCTATTGATAAAACAACACAGGACAAAGATGAACCAATTGATGGCAATTTTAACACCAATAAATTAATATTTTTCAAAAAAATGCACAAGATGTCTTAATTTGTATTCTGGAAGGATATTATATATAAGTGTTAAATTATATATAAGATTAAACATAATGATATAGCGTTAGTTCGTGTTTACTCCATCGCCAAATGTTGTTAGTATCACTGTAAGTAGCTCGATGTTGCCAAAGTAATTTAAAATGTTAGTACCAATTGTATAAATTTCAACAATATTATTGCAAGCTGTACATATATAGTTGTATTAATGTACCTGTATTCATAAGGCTAGTCCCACACGAGAGCTACATTCCCCATTCGAACCATTTATGGGGAGTGATACGATGGGAAACAAGCCAAGCCCACATGCATGGCCTCCGTGGTCGAGGGGTAAAGCTCTCGACTAGCAATCCGAAGGTCACTTGGTCAGCTAAAATGAATTGATTACTTTGTGTTAGTTCACATTGTATTCATTTAAATATAATAATAAAATATATTTGCGACACGTGGAAGATAGTCCCAGTATCGCCCTGGTGTATCCGTTTTTGGTGACCAGATCTGAAAAGTCAGGTAATTTCCCACTGTGTTCTCTCCCATTTCCTTCCCCTTCCCACTACTTTCAGCCTCAAAACATACCCAAATAAGGTATTTGGGTATGTTTAACCTTCTTTACCTTCTATTCACTTTTATTTATCTTCTATCCTTCTTTAGAAAATTTCTATTCACCTTTTTTTTATTTGGAAAAAAATTTCAATAGTTGCGATATTTTTATTTGATGTTACCCCCACCTCTCCCCTACTCCTCCTCCTACCCCATCCACCAACCAGTCTCTGATGTTCTCTCCTCTTATATATGCTTTTTTTTCCATCATGTGCACCTGATATTTTTTCTTTGTACTATGATTTAGTTTATATATTATTGTCCTGAAGAAGGTTTAGGTTTCATTTTGTACATAATACAGGTTACAGGACAAAATTACACAGGCGTGCATTTCAAGTAACAATAGTATTACACGTATATAGAATTACATCAACTTAAATTACCAGAATTACGTTCGTAATGAATGCACACCAATGTTCACAAACGCGCATCAAGTAAAATAAATCAATTTTGTAGTTTATTTGTAGTTCTGTGACGCGTATTTTAATACTGGATGTCAGTCCTCCGCCGAATTGCTCTCTTCGTCTGAGTCTAGGCTGACGCGTCACATGGTGTCACTTTGCGTCACGTGCACTACGTCACGCAGCGTCACTCTGCGTCATGGCGCGTCAAGGCCCGTCAATCGAACACGACTTGCCTCTTGGGGGAGAAAATGCGGAAAGGTGTAAACATACTCATATTATAAAACACTCGAATTTCAATGTCATTTTATGAAAGTATTAAAAAACTCTTAACTCCTAAATTACCTATGCAAAATTATTTTTGATTTTATTTATCATGACTGTGGGTCATTTATTATTTGTATTAATAAACATCATTAATTATGTTAATTAACATCATATAACGGGCTGCAAATATGTAATATATTATTAAGTATTGATTTAAATGATTATGAATATTACATGAAAAAAAAATTAAAATAGAAGTATTTTAAATAAAACAAACACTTAGTATTTAACCACGTATATTTATTATTTGATATATCGACCGGTTTCGCTCCGACCGAGCTTCATCAGGATATAATAATAACTAAATACTAAGACAGAGTGTTTGGTTATATATAGGTTGAGTGGGAGAGGGAGAAAGAATATTACAAAAGAAACATAATTAGGCAGAGACAAATCCTTAGAAAGAGATAAAAAGGATTATCAATAAGTGGAAGGGAGACAACAATATATGACATATTGAGAGTTGGATCTATTATACAATAAGATAAAATATAATGCCTAACCACAATGTGATTGCTTCTTACGAAAAAAAAAAAAAAAAAAATAGAAGTGATCATTCTCAGTCAAGAGGTTTACCCCTCGACCACGAAGGCCGATGAATGCGCACTTTTATTAATGTGATTTACGATTTAATCTGTGCACTTATAAGAACTTTGTACATTTTATAGATGTTTGTGTTATTTCATCCGCCATGTTAGGGATGTCCCCGTATGTAAAGTTTACAGATTGTAAACTTATATTTAGTTAGAAACATGAAAAAGGGCTTTGTTATAAACCCTAGCTAGTTGGAGGATTAAGAAAAAATCTTTAAAATCATAAATCGAATCAAATCTTTTCGGTGAATTTCATCTGAGGTCCTAGCACGCACGACCGATAACGATCGATAGGATAACTATCGGTAACTTCTCATCGTTCCCTAGCATGATTACAGATCGTTCACAATGACTAAGTGTCCTTAACATACTCGACATCAACTGTTGTTTGTACGTTAGCGATGTGCAGATGTCCAAGGGAACGATGAGAAGTTACCGATAGTTATCCTATCGATCGTTATCGATCGAGTGTGCTAGGGCCTCTGGTCCGCCCATCGGTCCTTGAGGCATTCTTTCTGAAACGTTTTAAACTAAGATAAGATTTTCGTACTATCCTTTTAATGTACAAAATATTTTTACCATTTGGAGATCATTATCATCAATTATCATTTTATATGTTAACATAATTATCATAAATTCATTGCTGCGTTAACTGTAAACTTCAATATCATCAATTATTATATTATCAGTATACTTCATCGCCATAAATTATATTATCTGTAAACTTCCCCCGCCATAACACAGGGACATCCCTAGCATGGCGGATGAAATAACACAATATCTATACAATGTACAAAATTCATTTAATAAAAAAATAAATAAAAATAAATAGAGGGAATATAATTTTTTAAATTAACCCCACACAGGAGATCCTGAGGAAAATAATTACCCTCATGGCCTATGTCATCTTTGGGGATGCTGTGTGGAGGGTCTTTAAAGTAAAAGGAAGGATATGATGTTCTGGGAAGGAAAAAGTATGTAATGTTATTAACCTAATAATAATATTCTTAATCAAATTAAATTAAATTGAATGTAGTTAATATCCAGAAAATCTCAAGATATCTACGGATGTAGATATGGTAATATTACAAAAATGGAATAATCTATTATATAATTAACTTTCTAAATATATCGCCCAGTAATTGATTTTATGTAATATATCATTGAAGAAGAAGATAACAATAATAATCTATTTTTTTTAAATATGAAAATGAACAAGACACAGAAAAATAATAAAAGATAATGGTCGCAACTAGGACTCGAACCCAGAACCTGACGTCCTACCGGGACATACACCTCTACCAATTGGGCCACTGCGATATATTATGAGACTGTCGTAATTGTCAACTTCATATTTCAAATTTCAGAATTAACAATATTATCTTCTACTAATGTTTTTTTTTTCATATTATTGGCAACAGCTACCTTTAAAAAATTAGATTATTATTGTTATCTTCTTCTTCAATGATATATTACATTGATGGGAATAACCTCAAAAGTTAAAAAGAGAGTTTTTATTATAAAAAATATGAATTGATTTTATGATTTAACACGTAATATAACCATTTAAATGTTTTTCTCACAAAAAACATCCAATAGAAATCAGCCATATTCTTACAATACCTCTGTAACTCCAAAGGAGAGCAATCCCACGTACAAAATGCAGGAATTGAATACTATAAAGGCGGATAATTCCAGAATAATGGGTATGATGAATCTAGACTTTTGCTTCTGCTACTTCATTAAAAGTCTTGAACAAGTAAATGTATTCTGAAAACTTATCCAACTTTCAGAAATGAATGGTTCCTGAAGTCTTTGTTGCAGCGGAGAGTTCCGAGTTACTGCCGAGTACCGAGTAGGGGTCACGGGTCACGGTGGTCGTTCTCATTTAAGTCTTAGGAATAAAACGACTTTTCTTCTTTTATGATGTTAAATTATGATTCCGGTATAATTTGTTTCCTGCAAACTTGCATTTTGAAAAGGGCCATTAAAATGCGCGAAGTTACCAAATAAAATGCAAACATTTAACTGTTAAAACATAAAAACCATGAAATTAAACCAATTAAAAAAAAACTTATATAATAATTATACTCGTGATAGTAGGAGATTTTCAAATGTTGGCAGGTTATTCGTAACCCGGGAATGTTTGTCTTTCTTTTAAAAAAAAATTAAATAAAAATCAACAATACAAAAAACTATCTCAGCAACTGAAACGTGCAGCAAAAATAGCAATATGCACATTTAAAATATATATTTATTTATTAAAATATATATTTTTTTATTTAAAATATATATTTATTTACAATATATCTTTTTTAAATGTGCATATTGCTATTTTTGCTGCACGTTTCAGTTGCTGAGATAGTTTTTTGTATTGTTGATTAATATTATTATTATTTTTTTTAAATAATAATTATCAACAATACAAAAAACTATCTCAGAAATTGAAACGTGCAGCAAAAATAGCAATATGCACATTTAAAAAAGATATAATGTAGGAATATAAAACAATACACCCAAATTCAATGAAATTTATTTTCGGATTTGTAACAGGGGATCTCAACTTCCAGGCCCTGCCGATTGTCAAAGATTATTGGTATGGTAAATATTTTAAAATCCATGTTCTAAAACTGAAACAGTACTACTACGATACTTTTAAAAGCATGAAATGATAAGCAAAGCCAATAAAAAATCCATTCATTTACAACAAGTCCGTTACAAGTTAAGTAGTATAACTAGATCGCTGAATAAATAGTTCATTTATATTTAAACAGTTTCCTACTTTCAATTTCATGTACACGTAAAAAAAGTTATTCTAAAATACGATAATTTTATTCGTAAAAATGGGACTGAAGTTCTTACGAACAAATTAACAGTGTTTCAATGTTTATTGGCGGGAAAATGTAAGAATAATTTGTTGGTGTACGTACCTACGAAATTACGTATACCAACAAATTATTCTTGCATGTTCCAGCCAATAAACATAGAAACTCTGTTAATTTGTTCGTAAGAACTTCAGTGCCATTTTTAACCGTTTTTACGAATAAAATTATCGTATTTTAGAATAATATTTTTCTCCGTGTAAAAGTGACTCGACCTAAAACAGTATTTCAATTTTAAATATGTAGGTTATTAAGGGGACTCCCGGCGGTGATTTTTCCCTATTTATCTCTCTGGATTTTAACCCTAGAGAAAATATTGTTTTTACATAAAATAGATATCAACTACTAGCGTGTCGGTACTTTTTTTTTTTTCAAAATCAATAAAATTGACTGGTTTAAACGCCGTCAAAAGACGTTCAGTATACAAACTAGACAATGTATTTTTTTAAAAAGCAAAACGTACAGACATAGAATAGTTTTTTATTGTGTAGTTGGTAAAAAAAAATTGAAAATCAGTCCACTTTTGGAGGAGAAAAGTGGAGAATATAAAACCTCGATTTTAGTTAGGTATTAGTAGCCCGAGGTGAATTGTCCCTTATTCCTTTAGGCTATTTTCGTTTAGATATATTTTTCTACTCTTAGTATTATCAAACTATATATTTATATCATGTAACTTTTAACTGACTATTTATAGTAGGATTTTCCCTTATCTCGTGTAAACACTGTAAAAAATTCTGTAAAAACCCAGAACCAAAAATATAATTTAACTGTGTAACTACCCGCATTAAAAATTCATTGATTTCAATTTTATTGCAAAAGTGCTCACTCAAAGATAATACATTGCTTTTATAAAAATGAATAAATAGCCTTAGTAAAAGTAACATGAAACGGACTCATTTAAACAGCGAAATGTGAAAGTATGTAGGATGTATCTCACAAAATAAATAAATGGAACACGGACGTATCCTTCCGTTTCATGGATTGAATATCCAAATAAAAGCAACACTTTCAGAAAAGGAATTAGAGCTTTAGAAGGTGATATACCCTTAAAAGCATTTCAGGTCGGGCGTATAGCGAATAGCGTATACATCTAACTCAATCCTTAATTTAATCAGTTATTCTAAACCAAATCGCCTGTTTGAAATAAAGCGTTGGGGTTTGCTTAAATGCTCGACGGAATTCGTTTTCCATTAGGAAATATGCGAATGTTTGGGGTAATTCACCGTGGATAAACTAAGCGTAGGTATGCATTCACTAAAACTCTGTCCGAAAACAAGTATTTAATAATTTTTTGTATTTCTTGGGCATTAACTATGTAACAATTTCTAGACATTTTGTTTTGAAGAGTTTTAATTTTCAATGTACTATCGTTACTTAAATTTTAATTTTTATGCTACCGGTTTCGACACATCCGTGTCATTCACTAGCAAACTTAAGAGAGACAGGCCATAGCTTCAACAAAGAAAAAAACAAATTTAAACATATAAATATAAATTCATACTTTAACTTGTGCGCTTTAGAAACTTTAGAAATAAACAAAAAAATTAAATCAAAAATTAATTTAGTTAACAAAATAATAGCACCCTGCAAATCTCCCCTTCTGACTTTGTTCCCGTGTGATATTGACCCCGCCCACTGTTCTCCCCTTCCCCCAAAATCACCCCTCCCACCACCCCCACCTAATAACATCTAATTAATTTCTGTACTTGTTTTAAATTTTATGTTTAGTTTTAAGTTTGCTAGTGAATGACACGGATGTGTCGAAACCGGTAGCATAAAAATTAAAATTTAAGTAACGATAGTACATTGAAAATTAAAACTCTTCAAAAAAAAAGTATTTAATACTTTATTCATTTCATTTCTATTTTCATTACCATTCCGATCATATTTATACTGTTATGTCTATTTGCATTATTTTTCTAATTTTGGGTATCTTCATTGCATTGCACTACCCCTGCATACCTTCTGAAATAGATTAAAAATATATTTCATTAAATAGAAGGTGGGTTGGTACGATAAAGGCGGAGTTTCTGCCAGGTGGCATTTTTCTCCAACCAATCCAGAGTTTTGGCGGAATTGAATAATTGATGTGACGTTTTCCGCGAAAATTAAATGTACCTATCTAATTAAAACAGTATGCAGGTAATTTTAAAGCGGAATGAAATTTGTATTATATTTAAATATATATAAATTAATGTCTTCAAGTGGTTAAGGGGAGGAAGGAAAAGGTAAATGAAAGTAATGGTTGAGGAAATGACACATTAAACTTGTGGGGAAAAAATAATTTTGCCTTGGAGATTAGATATTACGTTTAAAATTGTAGGTAACTAACCTAACTATTACATCAGAATCGGATTGCGTGCTCTGTGAAGGGACGTGTGAGAAATTTAAAGTGGAGGGTAGGGATTTCAAGGGTCATCTATTCACATGTAGGTGTGGATATACCTATAATAACAAAACTTTTCATAATTCGTCATTAATTTCCCTTTTTCAAACGTATATTTATTAATCTTCTAGCCCATTGACCACCAAACTAGGCAAACACTCATGTTATGGTGCTTTTTAATTATGTCCAAATTAGGTATAGTAGACCTGAGTTGAGTAAACCTTTTAACTTAAACTGTTTTACATTTTTTTCAGTAATTATCTTTTATATAACCTATGTTTTCTATGTAGTTTTACATAGTGTTTAACTCCTGCTTATTTTATATAATACTAGCTGGTACCCGACATGCATTGATTTGCCATTTAATAAAGAAATTGTTTCTCCCTGCGCGTCTTTTCCCATTCGTCCCGTTCACTTTCCTCCTCCCCTTCCTCTCCCGCATCCCCTTCCCCTCTCGCATTCCCACTCGTCCTCCTCCACCTTCTCTCTCCACACTTTACTCCCCCCTTCCCCCATCCCGCGACCCCCCCTTCCCAAATTCCCCTCCCCCTTCCCGTATTTGCCTCCCCCTTCCGCGGTACCCCTCTCGAGTTTCCCTCCCTCTTCCCGAGTTTCCCACCACCCTCCCGGGTTCGCCTTCCCCTAAGGGACGAACGTCACATGTTTGTAAGTAGGTAGAACAGTTTATATGGGAAAATGAAATTGTTGTTTTTACTATCTTCCTCGCACGAACAGCAATTGATTTTTATATATATAGATATAATACCATTTACTTGCTCTAACATTGTTACTATGTACAACAAATAATTAAACCTCTGTATTACTTACAGTATCACGTAAAAGCTAATTAGGGCGTAAATAAATGAATGAACTACAATCATGATTTATTTTTAGGTTATTGGGCAATGCTGGGCTTTCTCCTTCTTCTACACCATTATAGTGTCTATCGTTGGGGCAGAAGTTGGAAATCACTATACATTACACATTTTCCCTGATGCTGGGAACTGTGATGATGTCCACTGAAGAAGGAGGTAGTGCAAAACGTCATAATAAACCTATAATTAATCACCTTAATACTTTTGACGGTGAGAATAGCAAATCATAACTAAATATACTACAGTTGTCATAACTAAATATACTACATCGTCGGATCTGCCGGATCTGCCCTGATAATGGACACTGCAACGCTGTCCGAAACGTCGGCTAAAGAAGGAGGTAGCGCAACACGACATAACACCCCAAAAATAAACAACGAAAATGCTTTTTGGCCGTGAAAATCTAAACACGTATCATACTACAGTTGTTTTTCTTAGCAGCTATTTTTTTTTTAATAGTGAATACCTCACAAGAGTCCCAATTGCTCCCGTCTGGAGCTAGTGAGACTATGGCATCCCTAACTGGGGTATGTTGTGAGGCTAAGGGTAAGTGGGGAAGGGAAGGAGATAAGGAAGAGGAAGGTGTGGAAGTATCTGGCTATTAAGATCTAGTCAATAAACACGGTTAAAGCCATTTCAAGCAAGGTTTCAATTCTGATCTGTGGTCTTACACCAGAACGATACTGAGAGTATCTTCCACTCTGGAAAGTGCCTCAAATATAGTATATATTATTTTTAATTAATTAATTGTGAAATAACACTAATTAATCAAATAAAACTTATTTGCGCACGTCGAGTTCGAACCCGCGACCTTCGGATTGGGAGTCCAAAGCCTTACCGCTGAACTACGCCAAAATTATTTCTACAAATACAAAATACTACGTATCTTATGATCTCACTATCACCATTATGCTAGTCGAAATGACCCTAAATAAACGTTTTAATGACACCTATATTTTCTACCATAAAAATACATTTTATTTTTCCATTTTCACATGTGACTAAATCGCTTTTTTTCCGAAGAACATAATCTTTGTTTTCTATTCGCGAACTTGTCTCTTAGACTGCAAAGTATATTGTTTGCACAGTAAAAGATACTTTAAAATACTTATCAAAAGTTGTTTTATTCGGAGTAGAAGCCAAATTGTCAATTATGCGGGGTTTGGAAGCTACGGGTAGTTGCTCAGGCGATAAGCTCTCATGATAGGTTTGCGTACATGTCGGAAGGCAAACACGCTATTTAATTGCTTACAACCGAAACAACAACCTACTGTATACGCTGTATGGAGCGGGCGCTTTCGCTGGAGCTTTCATAAGCTAAGCAGGAGTGCTTCCATTAAAAACTTGCTCGTAGGTGTGAAAACAGTTTAGCCACGGATATTACCGCACGACGCTTTCAAGCAATATCTCTTGAGGAATAATAAACAACTTTATTTTAGTTTTTTTGTCGTTATTTTAATTAAAATGTCGGTAACAGATTTGTAAATTAGGCGATCGGAAAATAATATACGGTCGCTAGAGAGCGAACAAGATTATGATTATAATTCTTATATAAACGTGTAGGTGAATTAAGCAGTCGCTAATAATTTATATTTTATTTTATTTTATTTGGAAAACCAACAGTTATAACATTTTATAAAGTATAATAAAACATGGGTACCTAAATCATTTAACCAATAATAGGTTTCCACTGAAGTATCTTAATTTTTTAGTGCAAACAAAGAAAAATAGTTACATTAGCCTATGGGGATGGGATGGTGGGAGGGAAGGGAAAGGGATGGATCTATTCTGTATAATTAGTAGGGTGTACGTAAGTTATGTAAGTAGTTATAATAAAGTATCGAGATATTGCCTGTGTGACTTTAAGGAGTGTGGTGCAGAGTTAAAAATGTCAAATTGTGTATAGTATGTATTGAAAGTGTGTGATGCACGATAAATCAAGGAGTTTTGCTTAGAATTGGTGTTGCATCGAGGGAGGCTAAAAATTTTGTCTGATCTGGTTCGTTTGTTGGGAACTCGTAGTTGGATTCGTTGTAAGAGTTCCGGGCAATCTAAGACGGACCTGTATATTTTCTGTAGAAAGAGGACATCAGCCGAGCTTCTCCGATCTTCCAATGATAATGTATTGAAGTACGCGGCCGAATCTTTGTGATTTAAGTGGGGACGATAGCTACTATAATAATTGGATAATTTGTATAGCGCTGTTTTTAGTGAAAAATTACACGGAGGAGGCTGAAAAGGGTGCTTGTGGACTGAGATGAGATCCCCAGGAATATTATATGTACATCAAATTATTCAAACAAAGCTAAACTTATGTTTTTATGAAACGCAAATAAAGCATTGTTGTACAATTCATTAAATTTATTATCTGTTCGTGCTATACATCTCAATCTGAATAATATAACGAAATATCCTCGTAAACGAGACTATCTGCAAATGATGGACTTGTTATTTCAGATATCTAAATAAATACATCAAAGAACCTTAGAATAAATTTGCCTAAAATAGGGTTATATGAAATTTTTGTACCTAATCTTTTTTCTATCTGCTCGAGGTGTGTGAGCAACTTGTCGTTGATCACACGTTCCATCACCTTGGATAGAACTGATGTGATCGCTATGGGGCGGTAGTTGGCCGGGTTGGAGCAGTCACCCTCCTTTGGAATAGGGTCGATAACCGCTTTTTTCCAACCAGAGGGTACGGAGCCAGATTTCAGGGATATTTTAAAAAGTTTTCTCAAAATTGGAGCTATTTCTGAAGCGCGCCTCTGCAATACCAGGGCGGGGATTCCGTCAGGCCCACTAGCTTTATTAACATCATATATGGAGTATATCCCGATGCCGGATCCTCAGCTTTTTTTCATATAAAAACCACAGTGAGGAACCAACGTCGGGACTGCGTCCTGGTCATCGTGGGTTGAGTTCTCCGCAAACACTTTGCCTAATAGGTTAGCCTTTTCGGCGGCGGTGTTTGCTAGTGAACCGTCAGGTCTGGTAAGAGGTGGCAGACTGGATTTGCAGAAATTGCGACCCATTGAACCCGCAAGTGACCAGAGGCCCTAGCACGCTTGCTCTATATCGATCGGTAGGATAACTATCGGTAACTTCTCATCGTTCCCTAGCATGACTACAGATCGCCTACGAATAAGTAACAATTCACAATGACTAAGTGTCCTTAACATATTCGACATCAACTGTTGTTTGTGCGTTAGCGATGTGCAGTTGTCCTAGGGAACGATGAGAAGTTACCGATAGTTATCCTACCGATCGTTATAGAGCAAGCGTGCTAGGGCCTCAGAAGGCTCTGCTGCCATGCGGGTAGGCAGTCAGCTTTTTGCTGATCTGCAGATCATTTGATGAATGACCTAAATAGATAAATGAAAATTCTTTTTATATTACAATTCCAATCGACAGTCTATTAAACTATTATGTTATCCCAAAAACGATTAATTATTTTATTTTGAGAATGCACAGTGCAATTACTTTTTAATGTAACTATTTAAAATTTTGGTCAGCAAAAACTAATGTCAGCTTCTTAAATTGGGATTCTTTTTGTCAGTGAAGTGCTAACATTTTTTAATATAACATTTTGTTTTTATATTACCTACATACATCTTTCTGTGTCATAATATTCTGTCTGCTGGTACCTACCCTGATGTATGGTAGTGAACCATGGAACTGGCAGAGGATGGATGATAGTAGACTGAATGCTGTAGAAATGAGATCTCTGAGGCGTATGTGTGGTAAAATCATGTAGGATCGCGTGAGAAGTGTGGATATCTGCAAATAATGGCTGATGTAAGCGTAATGAGTAAGATTAAGAAAGGGACCCTCAGATGGTTTTGGCATGTAGAGCGGATGAACGAAAAAAGGAGTGTAAGGAGGACATATAACGCAAAGAAGGAAGAAGGAAGACATGGCACTATCAAGTGAACCAGATACTTGAATCGGGCCATGTCAGGAGTCGGAATAATAGAAGAGCATGTATGAGAAGATGTATGAATGTGAATGAAGCAAGGAGATCTGCACTTGTCCTAGGGAACGATGAAAAGTTACCGACAATTATCCTACCGATCCTTATCGAGCGAGTATGCTAGGGCCTCAGGACCGAGTTGTTTGGCGGTCCATCCTCTCTGCCCACCCCTGCGGAACGGCGTGATGGTTAGTTAACTTTTTAGTTAACTAAATTTTCAAAACGTACTTTTCAGTGATTTCACGCTTTAGATCACTTTTGTAGGAACTCATCGGATCTCGGTTATGTTTCTTTATATCATTACACTAATGTTACCTCTCAAATACATAAATATAAAGAAAAACGTGTATCGACCCTTTGTTATATAGTTACAATCAATGAACATTTATTTTTAAAAAAAAAACTGACTGTGAGAACAATGCAGACAAGCGATAGAGTAGGAATCAAAATTATTTACATTTATAATACCATATTTCAAATGTTTTCTTTAAATGTTTGACAGATTTCGTGGTTATTCAAATTTACCAAGTGCTTTCCCTCACTGGTCAACTGAAAAAAGACAGTTTGCAACTCAACTCGCTAAGCTAAGTATGTCATGTGATGGTCCGCAAAATACACAACTTAAAACCCATTATCAACATCAACGCAAACAATCACTCGCAACTCACCGTGCTAGTTGCCGCGGCCTGCCATGGCCCCAGGTTGCCTGGTTGCCATGGTTGGGCCAGTTTTGGTGTCAGTTTTCGAGTTTCTTAAATATTTTTATTCGCCAGCGCCATTATGATAGCGACAGATGACTGAGATAACAGCTGAAGTATTCTTCGTCTATGAGATAATTACTGAATTCGTAAAATTAAGTTGCGCAACGAAAGAATTTTGCTTGGTAACCATAGCAACCCGCCAGTTTTAGTTTAGTATCAGTTTCTCCGTGAACGATGGGCCTAACAGTGTTCATTCGAAACCTAAATTTCTGACGTCTCTCTAATTTGTCAAAAAAAACATATTTTATTTATAATGTAAAGAAAATTGTCAATATTTGTATTTACAATAATTGAGGCAAATATTTTTTAAATACTTTCAGATTCACAATTCCTACAAATATATTATGCCGAGATTTTTTACGGGTCTGCACTAGAAATAAAATAGACGCATCAAATCATACAATAATTAATTAGGTACTTATTCAAAATAAAAAAAAATACACCATGATAGAAATTATTAAAATAAGAAATAATACAAATCGTTTTTAGCAAGCAGACTTTTTTTTCCAAAGTTTTTGGCTAGTATTTACTAAATAACTAACTAATAAGTTATTTACACAAATTTATTTGATCGGAAACCAAAAACACGTTTTCTATTTAGGGGTCTACTATTATTTATTTACAAAAACTGGATAAGTTTAAATAAATCCCTAGAAATATATCTGCACGTCACTGGTTTTTAGAGTGTAGCATATTCACATTTTTGTTTCACCCGTTGGTCTGCAGGAATTACATAGAATTAAAACCAACATTTCGCTCTGCTATGTAAATTGTAGTAAAGCGTGGACTTAGGAACGTTTTTTCGGGAACATTTGATTATACAATGTTTCTTGTATATTACAAGCAAAGGGGACGTAGGGCAAGAGGTAGCGGGTGTTTAGCGGGTGTTTTTCGGGTGCTTAGCGGGTGTGGTATGTGACGGTTCCGATTTTTTTTTTTCATTTTAAAAGTGTGTACAAAACATAGCTAGATGCAATATATTTCGAAGAGTTAAGAAACTCATTTAAATTAATCAAATATTAACTGACGCTGAAAATTTGTCTTTTGGTTGCTATCACTCAAATAATTTACTGTTAGTATTGAATTCTAGGTCCGTGTTAGTCGATATTATTATTTAACTAATTATCTCATCGGTACCGAAAAAGTAACCCACAATCGCATTTAGTAGTATTCTAAAACTAATACACATTAAAAACTTTTACTAAAGCCCGTAAACAGATTAGACCGCTACATAAGCAAAGGCTGACGTGTCACCACTCACCGAGAACTCGCACAAACGAAGCGGTCGTGGAGGGACGCAGGTGCCGCGAAGCGATACTGCCCATATCTGGATATGAATCCGAGTCCGGGTCCGAGGAGATCTGGTCTGGGTGCTGTCGATTTGAAAAATGTGTATGAGGGGATCCGGTTCCAGCAAAGGACTCGGGTTCAAGAACTCATTACGGCTGAACCTACGTGACGTGGAGTTTCAAGGGTTCGGAACACTGACCACCATTATGTTATTGGTCTATCTAATTCGCGTAAATCACACGTTCCGAATCGAATTTTGGCTCAGTTATGAATATTGATTACGATACCAGTCTATTGAATTTGGGGTTCATGGTTCATTTCCTCGAGGACTAAAATTAAACTTGAATTCAAAAGAGCCATAATAGTGGTGAAAATATAGCGCCCATGACGATGAGCTTTTAGACTCAAGGACACACGAGAAAAAAAATGTTTTGGATTCTTCGATATTAAAAAATTATTGATCTAAGTTTTTAAATTTTTTTTATTTATTCGCATTTAAACCCGCTAAACTACTTTTATGTAGTTTGCCAGCAGAAACATAAAGACAACATTTTAATCAAAAACATGATACAATTTAAACGGTATACATTAATAAGTAAATTAATTGGTTAAGCCACAGAATAGTATAAATAGCAGCATATACCTAATATAATAAGCAAGTACGGATAAATGTTTGAACAAAATAGTGTAATCAATAAGTACATCAATAGTTTAATATAAAGGTTGGTATGTGAGGTGATATTCTAAGTGATAGTATTTCTAAAATACTTTTACAATAAAATTTATTTCATTGTGTACAACAGTCCCAACTGCTCGCAATCCCCAAATTGTGAAATAATAATTTGAGGCTGAATAAAGAATTTTCTTAAAAATGTTATCGTTATTTCAAGCCACACTTAGTTTCTGAATGGTGAGTCTCGCCAGGGTGATATTGAAAATGTTCTCGATTCTTCTTCCTTATTTTCGATTCTTCTTCTTTCTCGTACTTTCTTTATTTCTTTCAGAGATTTGAACTCAACAAATAGTAATATTTGGGATCGGGCGCTTTTCTGTCGTTCTCAGAGATATTTTGACTAACCGAACAAAACATCATGTTTTTAATGTGAATATCGTAAAAAATACTTCTAGCTGTCCCGAGCTAGTGGTTCTATGGAAACTCTAATTGGGGAATGTTGTGCGGCTGAAGGAAAGAGATGACATACACAAAGCTTGGAAAATACGTAATCTGGTCACCAAAAAGAGTTAAAGCCATTACAAATAACGTTCTGATTATTTATGGTGGTCTTTACTTGGGAGATACTGTGAAAATCTACCACCCGCAGCTATTTCTCTGTCATCCTCAGAGGTTTTCTTTAAGCCAATCCCAACAAAATATCATGTGACCATCGATTATGCAACATAACATTAGCACCAATATATACGACATTCTCCAGAGAGACCGGCTTCACCCCAAACATGTGAGACGGAGGAACTAGGATAATTGCGGACCTAGCTGAGAACATTACAGTGTATTAACATGCACCACAAAACATGGTGTTCCACTTGGGGCTACATACGTAATAAAGCCCTGTATACACGTTGTAAATCATCCCTCAAACTCTCGCTGCAATGCCCCTGAGATAAATGGGCCAACCTTCCGCTGCGAGAAATGGCACATCTGTATGTACTATACAGAATTACAGTGATGCTGGCTTGCTTTTAGGATGGCTCCAATTTCTTTATTACTTTTTAAAGACAAGACCAATTTATGAATTTCTTTAAAAATCTCAAACAATGTTGGACTACGAGAAATGATAAAACTACAAATTTATTATCTGACATACATTACAATTGCTCAAAACAGATCAGAAAGAAGACATAGACCTAGTTGTTTCGCAGAAATTCACCAGTGACAAAGTCATCAAATGCTTTCAATGATTTCAGCTTTTGAACAAATTATGATCAGCAGAAGAGGGCAAACATCATATTGTCAGCTTACTAAGATTTGACGGAATGCAAAGACCTTTCAAATGTTAAAAAAACAAAATTGTGCGGAATGAACCTTTAGGTAATGTTTGACGTAATGTAACACTGAGTCTTAATGTTTGGAAATAATATACGGGGTGTTATGAGTTGTACTTGACTTACTTTACAGCGATTCCGATGTTATTTGGGGTAAAAAACGTAAAATGAAAATTCAGATGTTCTTTTGTTCAACTAAAAAAAATTAAAAAATCAGTAAAAAATGAATGAAAAATTAAAAAATCTGTAAAAAAAATTAAAAAATCAGTAAGAATATGAATGAAAAAAAAACATTCACCTGGGACCAAAATTTCATAAAAATATTTTACTCCAAATAATATCAGGAATAACTGATTAAGGTTTGACAAGTACGCCCCATAACACCCTGTGTATATACAATATACATAAGATTATTACGACTGTTACACGCAAAAGACAATCAAGAATAAACAATATTATCAAAACAAATGGTTCGTTCCTCCAAACATAGTTTGTAGAAAACTAAAATAATTCTATCCCGCAATGCGATTACCAAAATAACCTTGTATAACAAACAAACATTTATGGCGTAAACGCTTTATCAAATTGTTTGGTCAGCGCCGATCTGATGTCCGGAAAAAACTAAACATTAAATGAGTCCTTCAACCAACCAACCGCAACCAGCAATCGGACAATCACAGAATTAAATGCTCCGACTAACCATTTAATTAAAGCTTCAATTACGTTTATCTGGGATGTAATTTCGCCGTCACGTCCCTTCAAAATGATTTGAAGCTGAACGTCAACCAAATACCAATTATTGGGCTAGCAATTCAATCCAAGCTTCGTTTGCCAATAACCGTAGTTAATTATTTACCCCCCATAAGATAAGCCCATTAATCTTTGGCAGAAGCGTTCTATCGTTATTTATCGAATTTCCCCATCACTTAATTTTGTCGTTAGTACGCCGTTTCTTTTTCCCTTGTCATAATCCATTTTCGCAGTCTAGGATATTCAAATATGCCTCAGTTTTCGGGGAGTCTAATCCCCTACTAATCTACAGTATATATTCATACCTCGCCAAAGGCAGAAGCGATGAGTTTCGAGCTAATTATTTCCAACGATTATGAGAAAATAGATTGGGGTTTGTTGTTTTATAACTCAATCAGAATTAATTTAAACTTATTTTAATTAATTTGATTAAAATGTGAGGCTTCAGTGATCCGACAAACCAACATGATTCTTCCTCTAGTTTTTCAATTCAGATGATAATTTGATTCTGCTAAGCCCGCGGTTATCTGGAATCCCGGAATAATCGGAAAAATTCCGTTGACTGCCGAGAAGCAACAATATAATTAGAATGTAAATTTAGCCATCAGTATTCTCTCGTGCGAGTAAACCATACACAAATCTCCCCAAACATCGGACAACCGAGTTCGGACACTCCACTATCAAATTTACGGGGGATAAGGGCCGCAACGAGGATAAAACGTCGTTTGTGCAGGTGCACAGTCTTAGAGTAGTCCAGGTTATATGAGTGATCATGAGCTTCACCAATTGTATGAAGAGCCTTCAATAACAAGTTTATAATACTGGAACGATTCCGGCAGGACAAATAATCAGAAGTGTAGAAAGCCGTCTACCTATTTACATTTTAATAAGCTAAGATGGTGTAGAGACAAATACTGGAGGCTTAAGAATAACGACCAGAAACTGAACTGAACAACAGGAAAATAGTAGAAATGAAGGCATTTCCAAAGGTTGTAGCGCCAACGATTTTGATACATATGAACATCGTGCAGACAGACGCGGCAATGCCTTCACGTGTAAGTAGAATCACAAATGATTTAAATTTAAATTTTGAATTTGATTTAAATGAAAACTTCAAATTCTTCTGTAATAATAATAATAATTTATTATATTCCGTAAAGTGGGGAGTTAAGTGCGATCCCACATATTTCCTTTGTATATACTACTGTGCTGTATAAAAAAAGTTAATGGTTTGAAGCATTATTAAAGATTGAGGTGCCAGTAATTAGCAGTGATGCTAGAATCTAGTGAGATGATATAAGTGTATCCTCTCCCTTAATCCTACCACCTGAATGCCTACGATGGCTGCAAAACCAGGAACTCGTCCCTGCGTTACCATGTTGGAAGCACTGTAGTATCTGACAGGCAAACATCATGCTGTAGGCGTAGTTGCGCGAAACTTTTCTATGCTGTTCTTTTTAGAGTTAGCCCAAAGTTCGCATGTATAGAATGATGTGCAGAACGTAAGGAATAACGGCCTTTTTACAAGTAGGCTGCAATGCTGGAATCTTCTACTGAGCATGTTCGACTCTATGCAGAGCCCTGTATTTCGCTGGTCGGTGGCATTGTCATCCATTATTTTACTGTTGATGTTTCAAATACTATGTTTGTTTCTTCTACTAAGTACTTCAGAAGCTCACCGTTGTCCTTGAGGTTGTGGAATGGATGTTTAGGTTATACAGGATTTTGAAATTCTTCACATAGTTGTAAGAGGATTCGTATGGCAGCATACCCCAGTATTGTTCAACCTGTGAGTGAGTTCATCCATGTATACGTTAAATAGTATTGAAGAGATACATCCTTCCTGTCTGACACCATTTTTCAGTAAAATGGTTCATTCGTCTATTCACTTTAAAGTGTTTTCTTTTCCATTATTCATCGTTTCATTCCTTTCCATTAAATCTAACAATCGGGCTCATAAGCTTATTCTATTAGCCTGGCATTTTTTGATCTCCTCACTCGCAAATCGGTGACAAAAAATCTTAAGAATTTCGTCATTTGTTTGTCCAAACAACTTTAAACTTTGATTTTCGATAATATTCCCATTGCTGAATTAAGTTGCGACAGCTGCCGAGATGAAACCTCCCCTAGGTTCAGTCGCCCGTGTGCACCGCACACATCGTATAGAAGGGCACGGCGGCGCGGCGTCCCTGGGTAGAGGACACCCATCTATTTCCTTCTTTGAAATTTTAAATATACCCCAGAGATGAAACGACAGATTGGATAAATTAATGTTCCCGCCAATTAAGCGCGGTGTAATTATTTTCCCTGGAATTTGACGCATTGACTGATGGACTCGATTAAAAGTTTTAAAATTAATGTAGCATATTAAATTCAAGTAATTTTTTATACTTTTCGTTCCAGTAATAATATTATAACTACGCTTTTTAGAAAAAGGTTCGTTATTAAAACAACCTTATTATTTAAATATACCTACCCGTGCTGACCTCTGTGGGAAAAAATAGATAAAAAGTGTGTTATTTGTTTTTTTTTGGGTTTTATCATTATGACGGCCGGCCCCGCCGTAGTCCAGCGGTAGGGCGATAGACTCCCATTCCGAAGGCCGCGGGTTCGAACCCGGCGTGCGCGAATACATTTTATTTAATTGATTTGTATTATTTCACAATTAATTATTTAAAATAATATATAGTATATTTTCGGCACGTTCCAGAGTGGAAGATACTCTTAGTATCGCCCTGGTGTAAGACCACCCTTCAGAATTGAAACGTTGCTTGAAATGGCTTTAGCCGTGTTTAGTGACTAGATCTGAATAGCCAGGTACTTTCCCACCTTCCTCTTCCTCGTCTCCTTCCCTTTCCCACTTACCTTCAGCCTCATAACATACCCCAATTGGGGATGCCATAGTCTCACTGGCTCCAGACGGGAGCATTGGGACTCTTTAGAGGTATTCACTATAAAAAAATTATCCTTTAGAAGTAATTTTTCATTTGCATTATTTGTTGATGAAGGTTAACAATTTTTTTTAATCGGCTTTAAATAATCGCAAAACCTCTTCTAGTTACTAGATCCGTGAAGCCTTAATTCATTGGTGCAATAATAAGTTCACTTAAGGGCTACCATTAAATTATCCAGAAATGTTCAATTAAATTAAATTAATTAAAATTCATCATTCCGTCTCCCATTCGGCGAGCTAATTGGCCCATCTTGGAAATAATCACCAGTGTTCAGTTCGGTCTTTGGAAATTATGGATATCTGTTCATTTGACGCCCGGGAGGAAGATCATTATTAAAAAATTCCTTCGAAGCCGAGTAAATTAGTTTTATTTCAACGGAATTCTGGAATATTTTCTGCCCTAGATTATTTCCAGTGCCATTGCAACGATTCAGACGATTCCAACAGAATGAAATTTATTATTTCGTTTTATAAGATTTTTTTTCGCTTTCTTATTTAATATTTGAACTCATTGAAAATTTTTTCTCAACTCAATCGAATCCCTAGATTATTTCCAACGCCACGGCGACGATTCCCGCGAAATGAATTTTATTATTTCGTTTTGTAAACTTTTTCATTTTCTTATTTAATATTTAAACCCATTGAAAAAGTCATTCTGTTCTCAAATACGTAAAGACAAAAGCGGCTCGGAAAGAAATTCAAATGAACGTAGAACGTTTTTTCACTTTACTACTACTACTAATATTATTATAAATCAAGCCGAAATCACTCTGTCTTCGGCTATTTAGTAAATGGACAAATCTGGTAACCGGATACAAAGATGATGTCTTAACCAACATGTGTATGAATGAAACGAGCAATTGATGTAATCATTTGATTTCCTAAACCTTCATACAAAGTTGAACCCAGGGAGCGATTTAACATTCTGGCACCAAGCAACCCTGAAGAACTTCAAACGAGAGCCAAGGGAAGACACTTAACTACCCCTGCCTCCCCGGCTAGGGCTGAGGGCTTGTTTAGAGCGTGGATCACACATGGAAATATGATTAAGGAGCAGCCCTCCAGCCTAAGCAAATAGCTGGGGCCTGGGGGAAGGGCGTGAGGGGGTAAAGGGGAGGGAAATAGAGGGGTTGCTTTGAAATTCCATTGCGGTGATCACGGCGCGAAATGCCGTCACACTACTCTTACACTTCGAGTTTGAGTTTGTACAATTCTTGAGGACATCCACACAATGATGAAAATGATTGACGATATCGATAGTCAAATCAAACGCTTTATATCGTACTGATTTATGTTTCTCCATTATTTATTTAAACTAAAGCGTCATTTGTTTTCTCTAGCTTAAGTATGTTACTAAGAGACTCTGGTTAAATTTATCCAGTAATTTGTTCGGATGACTGAACTAAAATTTTATATAATGCTCTCTGCTTTGTAAATAAATTGTTCGGCTCGTTTCATTAATTACATTAAGACGACGAATGTTTGGAAAAGCTCCATGACTAAAACCTTTACAGGATCAAATAAACACGCCAGGACCTTTACGGAAAAGTTACAAAAAATTTCAATGATTTTATTTATAAAAAAACTATATTACTAGAACATTAAAATATTATTCATCATCTATTTTTCTCCGGATTTACAATATTGTAGTATTTTCCATGTTCGTTAACTTTTGTCATTTAGCATCTCGGTAGCTTTGAAAAAGTCCAAAAAAAAGCAATGAGACAATTTTTGAAGTCTAATAAATGTTTTTATCAAAGCAAAACATGCGAAATTACATTTAATGAGAGTTAAAACAAACAAAAATTATAACGTTTTAATTTTTATCTACAAAGTTGTTAACAATTTACCATCAACTTACTTTACAGACAAACTCCATCACCTACAGTAAAGACTCATTTACTGCATAAAGACATCCATGCTTTTTCGTTCCCAGTGAAATTAAAAATGTACCTAGGTTAAGCATAGGTACTTAGAAAAATGTTAAAAATATGTATGTAGTAAGTGTATAAGATAAGCAATGTGTAAATCAAAATGTAACAATGTATCGTCGTTGCATAATTAATATGAATGTGACGATTTTGATGAAAATTAGTTAAATTTACAGTTATTTTTCTTTTTTTTTCTCCATCTTCTACAATATGAGGCTTGTAAAAATATCAAGTATATAAGGCGAAAGAAAAAAAACCACATGGAGAGAATCAACTTTGCTTACCACTACACAATTTAATTGACTTGGTATGTACATAATATTAAAATAATTTGTTACGCCTAGCTGTCAAAATTGGAATAAATTTCAATTAAATATTTTGACTCAATATGGTATTTAAAATTATGACGAAAACTGTGTACAGAATATGAATCATGTAAGAAAAATTGTGCATAGAATATGAAGCATAAAATAATTAATGTTTGCCATAAATATATTATTATAATGAACGAAATATATAATTGTTATTGAAATTGAAATATGTCGGTAAGTCACAAAGCACCGATCAGACTTTGTGTATAAAATAAAATGTCTTAGCATTATACATTAAAACCTTTCCCTTGTGAATGATGGAACGCATCCTTAGAAGTTCTTTAGGCAATTCTCCGACCTTCTACCCCTGTATTTGGGGCGTCGAATCTTTGACAGTTAATCGCATGTTCTAATGTGAAACAAACCGCGAATTGAAAAGATGACAGAAACGGGTATTTGCGAGTATTGGGGGTAATAGGGGTAGGGGATGGTAAAAGCCTCTTTTAGAATCAATTTAAAAATCCTAAAAGCAGAAAATGTTTGTACCGCAAATTGGACTCGTTGGTAAATACTCAGGAGAGGAGTTTACTAACTTATGAATAAGTAATTTTACAGAAAAGTGTACAAAATGTTTCACTTAAAGCATTATATATGGTGACCAGCGTGAAGATTTTAATCGATCAAAGTTTACAGAACAATTTACGAAAGGACGAAATTCACATGGAATATGTTATAGCATTTTCAATAGAATTAAAACTGATTTCCACGGATGCTAATGTCAGTAGATAGTTAGAATCTGGTCATCGATTATACATCCAAAGCCATTTTTTGCAAATGTTTCGTTTTAAAAGTGTGGTTTCTGACCAAGGTAAAACTCCTTCAAATCGTATGGTGGAATGTTTGAAGTGACACGGGCAGAAACCAAGATTTGTAAGGAGTAATAAGTCAACTTCTACTGGGAGATTGTAACAATATGACCCCTCTTTGGTGGCATTTTTTCTTGAGAGACATTTATTTTTCAAAGGCGTGTATAATTTGGGCACTTGGGTCAACGGCATAGTTTCATAGAACCTTGCAGAACATAATACTAATTATTACAATAATATAGAGAATATAAAAAACATAAACACCAAAATCTGGTGCGTAAAAAATATAGAGAAGATCTTATGCAAACTTTCGTGCATACAAAACAGCGTGTTTTATAAAGGGGCAAAAACTTTATAATAATCTACCAAATGCCGTTAAAAGCCTGAAACCTTGGCACTTTTCGTAGGACATGTTCTTTATATGTAAAAATAATTTTTGATTTGTTTTCGAACATACTCACCAATATTATTTCAGTCACCATAAACCAAGTTATCTGTTTCTCTTAAAGGGCCTTTTTCAAACCTATTTGTAAATGTAACTGTATCTTTTATATTATATTTTGTATTTTTTTCTAACTAGACGTACGAAAAATTTTTCTTACATCTTAATAAAGATTCATCAAACAAACTTAATTGATTTGAGGCCAAAATACCCATTCCAACTAAATATTATTTTTTGTTATATATTGATAATTAAAGAAATAAAAGCTACATTTTGGAAACAACATTGGAATTTTTTTTTTGGATTAAGTATAATTATTAGACTAACTGTTTTCCCTTTATCTACTGCGTACTAATATAATGTGTAGCTGCTGTGTTAATGAAAAAATCAAACTAATAAAACAATCATTAAAAAAATAAAACTAATAAAGCTAATAAAATAAAACAGAATGACATATGAAAAAAAATTAGTTCAGACGTAAATAGGTCACTTATAATTATAATTTTAATTTTAAATAGGTCATTTATAATTTAAATTTAAATAAAAAATACATTTCAAATTAATTTATTTTTATTACCATCATATAATTATAAAAAAAGATTTTTTTTACTTTTTAACTTAATGAGTAATGATTATAACCTCAAATTATAATATTTTAATTAATGAAGATAATATTAGAGAAACTCAATCGAAAATCTCAAACAGAAATATCAGAAAAAGATACGGATACATCTGAGACTCGAACCCAGAACCTTGGGCCTTCTAAACTTTGTGGTAGCGCCTTGGCCCGCAAGAGTGGTAGCGCATTGGCCTGGAAAGCCGAAGGTTCTGGGTTCGAGTCCCAGATGTATCCGTATCTTTTTTCTAATTTTTCTCTTTCAGATTTTCGATTGAGTTTCGCTAATATTATCTTCATTAATTAAAAGCTATTTTTTTCTAGCATTTATCGTTTTCTCATAAATAATTTCCCAAGATGTCTCTGAAATATTTAATGTCATATATTTTATAATTTGAAACATAAATAATTAAATTAGCACATATCATAAAAATTTTGTTTGGTTGGATATTTTGGCATTAATTCTAAAAGATTTGTACAAAACCGGCGCAGCCGTCCTCCTTAAACGATGTGCTTAATATTAGGTACTTTATTTTATAAAATATTTTATTTGTCTTCTCTGAGTTTTGAGCCCAAGACTTCTACATTTTGCTGTAAAATATCTTAGTCCAGAATTCTAATTCACCAAACCAATCATCTCGTAATTAAATGAAGTGACCACAGAAGTCGCCTGAACGGAATAAGTCAGTGGCCGGTACAGCACAGTACCCACAAAGTATTACGTAACGTGCCTGGTAATTTCTTTAGTTCGGTGTGTGAATTAAGCCGAGAAAGCCGAGCTGGGCCTTGCAAATGATACATATCAGGGAAATGTGTGGAAAATGAAACGCACTTAGCTGTAATAGCCTCGTTAGTGGGGCCGTACTCGGATCGTGTTAGCCCTTAGCTGTAGACTGTAGCTTGTACTGAATATATATATTATATTCACTATCAGGCTTTATGTCTTAATGGCTGTATGTTAAAGTTCAAATGGCTGAATACTTTAAAATAAGGGAAATGGCCCGACACGCCTTCTTTCCCCTTTCGTTAAAACAAAGATACGTATACAAAGAAATTGAAACCATTGGTTATTTTTTTGAGCACGCACGTTTAAAATATTATAAACATGTATAAGATAATTTAGATAAAAAAGCTACAATTATAATATTATTAAGAGCTCATATTTAGAAAAATACTATTAATTTATATTTATTTTTATTTTAACTTAATGAATAAAACCTAAAAATTATCACATTATATCGAATTTAAGCCAAAAGGCATATTTATGCTTTGGTAAAAAAAGACAAATAATATCACTGAAGAAGAAGAACACTAATAATCTAAATGAAAATAAAATGAACAAGACACAGGAAAATAAAATATTATGGTCGAAAATGGGACTAGATCCCAGAACCACTCGTTTTACCAATTCGGCTATTGCCATAAATTATTTAAACGTCATATTTGTGAATCACATATTTCAAATTTCAGAATTAACAATATTATATTCAAATATTTTTTCCATATTATCGGCAGCTACCTTTTTTCATTGTAAACAAGTATTCTATGAACGTTACCTAGATAGTGTCTCGGATCAATATATCCGATTTTTATTTATATGGAACACCTATTGACCTTTTTGTAAAAGTCTAAATGAATATTCAATTTTTATAAGAACAACTCCCTTTTTATAACTTTTGAAGGTTATTCCCATCAATGTAATATATCTTTGAAGAAGAAGATAACACTAAAAATCTAAAAGAAAATATGAAAATAAACAAGACAAAGAAAAATAAAAGATAACGGTTGTAACTGGGACTCGAATTCAGGACCTCTCATCTTACCGGATAGTTGGGATTCATTATTACAAATCCTGGCGTGTGAAAATAAATATTTAAAAAATATGTATAGTTTATTTGCGGCAGGTTCCAGATTGGCCCTGGTTAAAAATCACCAATGAGAATCGAAATGTTGTTTGAAATGGCTTAAACCGTGTTTGGTGACCAGATCTTGTCAGGTGCTTCCCCACTTTACTCTTTCCCATTTCCTTTCCCTCCTCACTACCGTCAGCCTCACAACCTACCCCAATATTGGGGATGCTATAGTCTCACTAGCTCCAGACGGTTTGGAGCAGTTGGGACGTATTTAAATAAATAAAATAAAAAAAATGTAGAATATCATTTATCAAATATTTTTTTTACTTTTACGGTTACATTAAAGATAAAATACCTTCACTTTTAAATTAAAGTAATTTTAAAATTCACTACGAAAATTTCAAACAAAATACGTAATTTAAGCATTTGATTTGCCAGGGTAAAGTCACTGTAGCGCACAGAATCAAGTGTCTACCCTAGTTCAAATAACATCAGCATAAAAAAGTATACTCTGAATGTTGGGACTAAATTAGTTTCGCTGATGTCATTACAAAAGGACGTTTGTTAAAAACCCAACTTTTTAGGGGAGATAAAACTATTTCTTTTCAGAAAACAAAAGGGTTATTTACGGAATTGTCATGTAAGGGGTGCTTTCTCTCAACTTATATATTTAACAACATAAACCAATGTGGCCACGTTTTCTTTCTGTACGGCCACAGTTAGCAAATTAAATTTTTTTTTTAACAAAAGTTCGTTTAGCAAGGTTTAAAATACGACACAAGAATCCAAATTGTCCGTAACCACTAGCATCCTGTTTCGTTCCCAAATGGGAATGTTGCAAGGCTGAAGATAATTGAGGATTGGAAGGGATGGTCAACGGCCTCCGTGGTTGAGTGGTTACGATCCTTGGCTACGAATCTGGAGGTCACGGGTTTTCAAAATTTCTTGTACATTTGTTCATGCAGCGCAAGTATTTTTTAAAAATATTTATGTGTTATTCATTACTTAATTAGTAATATACAGTATATTTGCGGTACGTTCCAGAGTGGTGGTTGCTTTCAGAATCGCGCTGGTGAAGAACCCGTGATTGGTGATGAAATTTGAATAGCCTGGTACATTCCCACCTTTATCTTTCCCACTCCTTCCTCGTCTATTTTCCCTTCCCACTATTTTAAACCTCACCGCATAACTACATAGATAAGGGAAGCCAAAGTCTCTCTGAATCTAGACAGTTTTGAGCAGTTCGGTAATAGTTCTCATATTTTTCGTAAAAAGTTAGGGAAGAGGAAGGTTTGGAAGTACCTGGCTAGTCAGACTTATTCATTAAACAAGGCTATTGTCATTTCAAATGAAGATTTGTTATTGAAAGGTAGTCTTTAAGAGCGATTGACCAGCAGCTGAGAATAAAAGTTTAAAAATGCTTGCAACTGTACAGGGAGGTTCCAATGAGAATGATCGATTATTCCGCGTATCAATTTTTTTAAATTAAAAATTTAATATCGATTTTTTTCATTCATAACTTGTAGGTATAAACATTCAAGTAAGCAATAAAAATGCTCAAAACGCACGATGATACATTATTAAATATATTGTTCTTCTTGTAAGTTTTTATGATCCTAAGTATTTATAATTTGTTAATAATGTCTAAACTACAATTTGAAATATTTTAGTTTGTAAGACCTTAAATAAATAGAAAAACTGCGGTATTTTTTGTCACAAAACACGTTCTCGGATTTACTTTTTAATGATTTGAATTTTAGTAAAATTTAGTTTTATAAAACTGTGTTGACTAGTTTATGTATTGATTTATTTTGTTGTATGATTAAATGATTTGAAATTTGTGTTGTTTAATAGAATCTATCGCTTGAAAATTGAACAAATCTGCCAACGACCAACGGTATAACCTAAGTATATTAAAAGTACACTTAGTTTTTCAAAATTTTAAAACTGCGTGTACCAGATAAAATAACAATCTTTCAAAATCAATTTATGTTTTTTTTGTAAAAAAGAGGCAATATGTCTGGAATTTGTTATAAAAAGGACTAATTTCCGGTATTCTCTGGTAATACAATACCCTTTTAAATAGACTGATTCTGTTTCTATTATTCTATGTTGACGTTGCGGACAATCAGTTTGACGTTAGAGCAATATTTTAATTAGAACTCATTCAATTGTCTTGGTGTCAACAACTACTACTGTAAATCATCGGATATACCAAAACAAAATGAATACTTTTTGAACATGCAACATTTTGTCATGAAATAAACGTAATGCCCACTGTATTATTCTCATGAGGAATTATGTTAAATAACTTATGAATGTGAGAACCGCCTTTCAAACACGCACATCGCATTTTACCTACATTCTTTATTTATAACATGTTTTAGGCTTTAGGATGCTATTTACAACGATTTTTAATTTTCATTTATTTAAACATTCATAAAATTATTAAACTACAACGACAAATTGATTATACATATCTTTACATACATAGTAATTATGTATATGAGTAATTTAATTTATGACGGACATAATGCAATATAGTTGTAAATGATGATTACTTGGAGCAGGTGGATGAGTTTGTATATTTGGGAAGTATGTTTGCGAGAGATGGAAGGCTGACAGGGATATTGAAAGAAGGGTGAATGCAGGTAACTCCATTAATGGAGGATTGAACGCCGTTTGAGCCAACAAAAAGTTGTCTACAGAAGCGAAGCTAGCAATCCACAATGGAGTACTGGTACCTACCCTGATGTATGGCGTTGAAGCATGGAACTGGCAGAGAAAGGATGAAAGTAGTCTGAATGCTGTAGAAATGAGATCCCTGAGGCGTATGTGTGGTAAAACCATGTATGATCGTGTGAGGAATGTGGAGATTCAAAAAGAATGCAAGGCTGATCTAGCGTAATAAGTAAGATTAAGAAAAGGACGCTTAGATGATTTGGGCATGTCGAGCGAATAAATGAAGAAAGGAGTTTAAAGAGAATATATGACGCGAATGTGAATGATAGAAGAAGCCGAGGAAGACATGGTACGATCAAGTGAATCAGATACTTGAGTCTGGCCATGTCAAGAGTCAGAATAATAGAAGAGCATGTATGATAAGATGTATGAATGTGAATGAGGCGAGTTTATGCCAAGAACGAGCTGTTTGGCGGTCCGTCCTCTCTACCTACCCCTGCGGGGAAACGGCGTGATGGTTAGTTAGTTAAGAAAAATATAAGTATAAAAATATAAATGACAAAAATACAAGCGGGAAATTGCACGAGAGTTGAAAATTTCATATGATAAAAAATTTAAGAAGTAAGTATTGTAGTAAAAACATAAAAGTACAAAGAGTAAACAGTACGTAGAAAAAATAAAAGAAAAACATACCACAGGTACATATATATAGGTACAAGATATTTTTAAGTGCCTAAGAGGGTATAACCAGAGAATACCGGGAAATTTGTCCCTTTTAAATCAAATCCTTGACGTATTGACTCTTTTCTACAAAAAATATAAATTCATTTCGAAAGATTCTTATTTCATCTGGCAAAGTTATGTTTTAAATTTCGAAAAACCAAGTTTATTTTTAATATAGTAAGGTTATACCGTTAGTCGTTGGCAGATTTGTTAAATTTTACAACGAAACATTGTATTAAAGAACACCCATTTCAAATCATATAATCATACAGTAAGATAAATGAATACATAATCTAGTAAACACATTTTTCGGAATTTAAATTTTAGTTCAATTAAAATCATTAAAAAATAAATCCGATAACGTGTTTTGTGACGAAAATACCTCAGTTTGTCCATTTATTTAAGGTCTAAACTAAAATATTTCAAATATTTTTATACACTTATTTGGCTTAGACATTATTGAAAAATTATAAATACTTGTGATAAAAAATACTTACAAGTAGTACACAATATTAAAAAAATGTATCATCACGCGTTTGAGCATTTTTATTGCATACTTGAATGTAGGTGTATATTAAAGCAAATTTCGAATGAAATAAAGTCGATATTGATTATTAGTTAAACTCTTAGGTACGAAGAACTTTCAATATTTCTCATCGGAACCGCCCTGTACAGTAGCAAGAGCACGATCTCAAGTTGAAATTTGAAATCTCGGCCGCTGGTTAATGGGCCTTTAGAAGTAATTTAAAAGTACAAAAATTACTTTGTAAAAAAAAATCAATATTTATAACATCATGAACAACATATTTATTACCAAATATATGCAGACGATTTATTATGGAATTTAATTATGTTTAAAAACCATTTTATCAACTTCAAAAAGGAAAAAAAAAAGTATTTTAGAAGACCTTTGCCCTAGAATACTAAAAGAAAGGAAGTCTATTATCGATAGTTATAAAAAAATACATCGTGGGTTATTTCTTGGAAACTCTCCAAACTTTTGACGGATTTGATTTTATGAAGTGTTTTATGTTTTGATGCGAAATCGGCTAAGCTAAATGTGTATTAGATAAGGTGGTAGTTTATTCTGAGCTTAAGGGTCGCTATTACGTAAGGGTGTAGGTATATTATTTTTACCGCCATAATACAGGCATGCGCGAATTATGGAGGTTGAAAGATCTTCAAAAATACCCTGTACTAAGGATCCCCTTAAGATAATATTAAAAAAAAGTTGTGAAGTCCCAGTGATATTATATATAAAATCCCCCGATATTAGGCCCCCTGAAATTATGAATATTATAAAATTATAATTTTTGCGTATTATTTACCAATATCAAACCTAAAATCGATCTCAAAAATACCTTGGTATTGACATCAATCGAATTTATTTACCTTCGGGGTCTATTTTTAGTAAATACTTACACGCTGATATATCGTACAGTATATAGGCAAATACTTTTCTCGTTAATGCATTTCAATGAAAATATGTTTTATAAATTTGTTACTCGGGGGTTCATCCTCTCTGTAAAATCCCTTCGGGGACACTTTGAGTATTTTGTATAAGTAGACATACCCTATTTTCCCTAAACTGACTGCATGTTGTATATAAGTATACCTGGGGGTCAACTGTCGGGGATCCAACTGTCATGGAATCTAAGTTTTTTAAATCTACACGTCTTTGCCTTCACGACATTTCTTAAAAAAATCCCGAGTTTGCGGTTTTGAATGCCTGAGTTACTTAAAATGGCTTTGCCCGCGTTCGTCCTACTTGCTCCATGCAGTCGGGAGCACTTGTTAACGATATTCCAAAAAAAACACTCATAAACACAAATTAGTGTTTATAATCCATATCGTGGAGCAATTACCACAACTAGGTAACTAGGAAATAAGCTTTGTGAGAAATTGAATTATATGTTGGTAATCAATCTGATAAATGGGTTGCTGAATAATTATAATGATAGTAAGTATTGCTTAATCGTGGATTGATGTGTTGGGAACCTTTATACTTACATTTTGGATATGAAAAAATGGGTAATCATTTTTTATGTATTTATTTACAAAACTGGAATGACTGATGAAATACAAAGAAAGTAACTTGAGAATTTCCACAAATGTAAGTGGTACAACATACACGGAGACACTGTTAATTTGTTCGTAAGAACTTCTGTCCCATTTTTAACAGTTTTTACGAATAAAATGATCGTATTTTAGAATAATATTTTTCTCTGTGTACAACTTGCTATACGTATGCTATCTATATGCCTAATTGAAACATGGAAAAACACTTTGGTAAATCCAAAGTTATCGAATTGTGGAAATGGACGATACTGTTTTTTGGAGATACCCACAAAAAAAAACTTGATTAACTTGAATTATGTAACAATATACAAATAACTTGATTGCAATGCGTTACGACTTTTCTGTTTGTAACATTCATAGCGGAGGAAATTGAGTTGTGCTTTTAGTGCGTATATATAATAATAGTTACCTAGTTGTAATAATTACCCCTCTATATAATGAAACCATTTTGTACACTATTGCACAGAGAAAATTTTTATTTTAAAATACGATCATTTTATTCGTAAAAACGGTACTGAAGTTCTTAGGAACAAATTAACAGTGTTTCAATGTTTATTGGCGGGAACATGTAAGAATAATTTGTTGGTATACGTAATTTCGTAAGTATACCAACAAATTATTCTCACATTTTATTGGCGGGAAAATGTAAAAATAATTTGTTGGTATGTATACGTACGAAATTACGTACACCAACAAATTATTTTTACATGTTCCCGCCAATAAACATTGAAACCCCGTTAATTTGTTCGTCAGAACTTCAGTCCCGTTTTTAACCGTTTTTACGAATAAAATTATCAAATTTTAGATTAAAAATTTTCTCCGTGTGTAAGAAAAGCAATATCGTGTATAAAACAATGTCATTGAACTTACCCTTATACGTATATTTTGGTTGAGTAATTTATTTAGCGATAATTAACCACCGTTGATAAAGTTTCGTTTTAAGTCCCTAAAAGCACGTTAATACGATCCCGGCAATAATAATATTAAATGCGCTATGTTTGTTCTTAATAAACAGTGAACACGTACGTGCCTTGAATATCAATAAGCTGTGTTCCTAGCAAACAGCAAAAATTTAATCCACGAACCCTTAAGGATTCTATCAGATCGCGATAAGGTACAACTTTCGAGCTAACAGCTTTTTCGCATTAAATTATATGGGCTGAGCTTAGCTGAAATATGTAGACTAAAAATATAAAAGAATAAATACTGGAGAATTTCTTTGGAACAGGTTTGAATAACACCAGCTTAATTTATACGTAACGATAGGGTTTAGGGAGGCAGCTTACTAAAATATTAATAACTTAGGCGATTTAATTTGCTGCTCGCAAATAGAAGATGTTGTCTATAAGTTGTTTTCAATTTAACTCAAATCACATTGCTTTGAATCATAAGATAAAGTTCAACGTTTTCCATAATCTCTAAACTCATAATGAAACTTTTGAGCGCTTTTATGTAAATTGTTTTTAATCTGTCCGTGACTTCAAGGATTTTTGTAGTCAAATAAGAGATTCATAAAAGAACACCAGTATAAGCGGATGTTTCAACACATTCTATAGGAAATCTTTATTTAATCACCAAAAATACCAATTTATATTACAATCTTACTATCTTACTTAAACGTGAAAGTTTGTATGGATGTATGTATGTTTGTTCCTCTTTAAATCGAAATTTAATGAATGGATTTTAATGAAACTTTACAATAATATAGCTCATACATTAGAATAACATATAGGCTATAATTTATGAAGCTAGCTATTTATTTTCAATATATTGAAAATAATAATTATAGTTTAATAGGAAACGTCAAAATTTGAGAATGACATTTTGCAAAACAATGATTGTTAAATCAAAATTCTATTTTGGAAAATATTTAAATTACTGAATTTATTTGAAGTACTCGCCTAATAGTTTGAATCGAATCAAGAATTATACATATTTTAAATAAATAGGTTAAGAATTTTGGTATAAACGTAGATGGGACCTAGGAAAAGAAAATAGATTACTCGAAGTACTAATCCTACGCAGACGAAGTCGCGGGCAGAAGCTTGTGATTAATATTTTTTTGATAAATTCATCCTTTTTAACTACGAAGAATTTTTATTTGTTATGGCGGGTTACCATATATTGTTTGTAAAATAACTCATATTTAAATAAAAAAATAAAAAAATTTCATATTTAAATAGTAAAAAAACTACGTTAACATTTTTCAGTGTCCGCCCACGTGACATCCAACCCCTAAAACCTACCCCCGAAGTCAGTTCCAACGAAGTCAACTTGTTCCCCGCGTTACCGCTGTGCTTTTTCAGTACCCACGTTGTTAACAGCGCGAGCGGAAACTTTCCAATTTACATTAGATTAAAAAAAGTGTAAAAAGTTGACCCATTTACAACAGTATCCCGAAACTCGATTACACTTGCTCCGCGCTGTCGGTACAACTTGTCCGGACACGAAGATGTATCTCTCGAGCTTTTTTATATTTTCCGTCACGGGTGAATTTGAAAAGTTTTATTGGGCAAACTTGTTACAGATTTTAATGCCACCTTTTGCAAATTATTAGGAAGCTCTGCAAAGGTTTGGCATGTTCATTTTTAGTTTAATGTTGTAGAAATTTACTAATCCTGTATTAGATAATAACAAGCAGTGAAAAACCCGCTCGCCCAGTTTAAGTGTGGGTGACAATTAATAAGGCATCACCCTTTTGCAAAACTAACTACTATTATTAACATTAAACTACAGAATACTTATATTTAATAGGTAAATATATAAGAGTAGACATTCTTACATTAAAACCGTGAATAATGAGAGGAACATAAATCTTCTTAATATTGAATGAAAGCGAAAAATGTTTCTTCTTCTTCATACTCTTTCCTTAAATATAGTATTATAGATGGCGCCACTTCCGTTTGCAAAACGCGTATGGGCGAGATCTAAGTGTGTATATTACGGCAGCAGCTCCGTGGAAAAATGCATGTTCACGGACGGCTCAGAACGGTGTCCATACAGAGTGCCGTTGGAGATTTACTCGGAGTCGGGTCCCTTAATTTGAACCGTACGGGCATTACCGTATTAATATACTTCGATTTTTTTGGCCTCACCCATAAGAAAAATTATAATTTTAATTGTTAGAGCAAGAAAATATTTGAGTCCTCCCTTTTTTGTTTCATTACAAACATTAAATAATATTTTAGGAAACTTTTCCATTTGTATTATTTTACAACCAGAACGCATTATTGACAAACATAAGTAGGTACTACTTATTTTGGTGAATCTTTTTACTCGCTTCCTCCGGCTTCATAGCATTGGAGGATGAATTCGGAATTTTAAAAGTTAGCTATTTGTATGCTAACATACTTTTTAAATCTCATTTCTTACCATGTTGTTGCACTTTTAAACTTTATCATCAAACATATGATTTTTTGTGGTGTGCTTTCACGATCAATGACCTCAAATTTGCTTTGATTTTAATATGTTCGTGTAAAGAATAATTCAGACAAGCGATAATGTAGCTACCTACTAATAATGTAATATTATAACAGAAAATAATCTTATGTCAATTATTTTATCGTTATAAAAATTGAACTTACAAATTCCGTAATTGTTTAGGACGTCCGAGTTAGTCCCGCAATAAAACGTCGTTCTGAAAATACCTTTTTAACATAACGCTGATAATACTTTTATTTCTTGTAAAACACACGAAGGTCAGTCAATATAAACAAAACAAAAATATAAAAAAGCATTTTCTAGGTACCTATTTAAAATTTTTTTCCCTAATGTTATCCTATTTAAAAAAATGGGTTGGTAGTGAATAGAGTCAAAAGTCATATCAGAGAGTGCGCGCGTGACATACACAGCACTATTTATTATAAACGTGGTAACGTATCCACCTCAAAGCCTTAATAAATATCTATCTTTACAGGGTTCGCAGCTTTGGGAGAACTAACAAAATTTCGCTAGATAAGGACTCCTCCGAGCGCAATTTGTTTGTTTTAACACTTCTTGTACGTTCAAAATGGCACTTTTTTATTTTATTGCACTTTTATACCGGTTGAAACTTCTCGACGAAACAACCCATGTACCTTTTATATATTTAGTTGCGGGTTGTTTTCAGCTCTGTGGCTTGGAAACACTGGAGTTTATCGCCTAGGTTTATTATAATAGGATAAAGTTTTTTTTAATTGTATAATTGCTTACTTTACTTTACTTTACTATAAAGTGTTTCGGGTGCCGATTGTGAGTTTTAAGTAGTGCAACATTTTTCATCAGATAGAATAAATTCGTAAAAAAACAAAGTGGTATCTATGAAGGTTTTTCAACTTTTCGAACGGACATAACTTATGGTAGATTCAGACTGGGTCGACGTACGTGCCCATCGCTACGCCTATCAATATCTGGACTGCTTAGCAACCATAGATTTTCAATGAAAATGTATGTTTTAGAATCACATTGGCCACACGCATCGCGACGTGCGATGTCTGTGGCCATTTTCATAGAAAATGTATGGGTTGCTAAGCATTGTTTGAGTAGCGATGCGTACGTACGTCGTCCAGTCTGAACCTACCATTAACATCACGTATCGTATATTAACACCTCATTACCGAGTGGGCTACTGTCAGTATCACCTTGATGGAAAATTACTTTTTTTTCTCGCTTCCTTCTGCTACATAACATTTTTAATATATATTTTTTTAATATTAATTCTATACAGGAGGCCCTGAGAAAAATAATTCCCCTCGGGGCCTATGTCATCTGTGAAGATTCTGCGTGGAGGGTCTTTTTGAGGAGAGGAAGGAGTGAACATGGGTATTGAAGAGACCCATGTTGTAGGAAGGAGAAAACACAGAGGCCGGCAAATCGTTCCACAGCCGAGCTGTTGAACTTAAGAACGCGTCGTAAAAACGACCAGTTCTCATGTGACGAATGTCAACCGTGTACATATGTTGGACGAGCGTTTGGCGTGTTTCCCGACTGTGCACCGATGCCGAGGGGATCAATGACGCTAGTTCCTCGGAGCATCTTCCATTGAAATACCGGTAGAACAAGGATAGCATTCCCACCCTACACCTGTGATCTAAAGATTGCAATCCGTCTGTTAAGACGGGAGAATCTATCAAACGAACCGCCCGTTTCTGCACAGAGTCGAGAGTGTTTTTCAGGTACTTTGGGGCTCCAGACCAGAGGTGGCTGCCAGAGACAGAGATATCCTAAGACTCCTGCGTGATTTTACTTTAAAAGAGGGTTATTTTCAGTTCAGGTTAGTTAGGGTGAGGTTAGGTTAGAAATGTAATGCAAGGTTGGGTTTGATTAAACCAGGGTATCAGTATTAAGGCAAATATGTTTGTAATTTTGTTTACTTGTTAAACCATATTTATTATTATTACATTTCATAATATTCTATCTTTACAATCGTATTTTTAATAAATACAACTAAATAATATCCTCTAGGCTCTCTGCCTTGTTTTGCAGACATAGGAATAATGTGTAGATTTTATTGCACCAAACCATGTTGGGAATACCACCATATAACAGTATCTAATTTTCGGTTCTATGGGCCTCCTAAGAAATTGGCTCCATAATAAACTTGAGTCACGATAATTAGTATTCGTATTCAAAACCTTATATAAGCATACAAATTATAAACTTTAAAAATGTGTATATTATTTCCCTTTAGCAAAAATAAAGCCGTTGCTTCATTAACACCTAATCTCCTCTTCCACACGGAGAAAGATGTTATTCTAAAATACGATCATTTTATTCGTAAAACGGTTAAAAACGGGACTGAAGTTCTTACGAACAAATTAACAGGGTTGCAATGTCTTTTGGCGGGAAAATCTAAGAATAATTTTTTGGTATACGTAAATTTCTTGCATTTTCCCGCCAATAAACATTGAAATTCTGTTAATTTGTTCGTAAGAACTTCACTCTCGTTTTTAACCGTTTTACGAATAAAATGATGGTATTTTAGAATAACATTTTTCTCCGTGCAGTAATAGTGGTGTAATGTCCATGGACGGCTCGTGCTAAGGTGTAATTATTGAAAAAAACACTCTCAAATATTTTTACCCTGGCTAGCTAACATTATTATTGTACCTCAATAATTAAGAAAATTTCACGAAATTAAATTAAAAATTAAAAAAAAATCATAAATCCGTATTTTCATACGGAGGCATATAAACAGAATAACGTGCTATATAGCCAATTAATTCACCTATATTTATTAATCAACATTATAAACGGAAATATTCTCTGAGTTTTCTTGCTGTAAACTGCCGTGGGAAGTTCGATTTTGCGTCCACATTAACTATTTTCGATTATTGCTTTATTTATTGAAAATAATCTATTCCCAAACATAGTCAATTCGACAAAACAAAATACGTCGTGGTGTTCAACAAAAACTTTGTTTTGAAAATATTCACTTTAATTTTCCCCACGTTAATAAGCATATTGAACACTATGATGAACCAATTCAATCGTTATTACTTTGGTATACTAATGTGTTAGAAAAATCAACTAAAACACGATCATTCTGACAGCAACTCTTTGAAAATATTTTTGATAATGTCTATTTTTGAAACCATTACAGATGACTATAAAAAAAACGAAGAACAGTGACACCTATTGATCAGTAGCAGAATCAGGCTTTCAGTTTTCCAATAACGTTATTTGCAGACCGCGGGAATACTTTAAAAAAAAAAATTTTTTTTTAGAGCATCTAGGAAATATTTGCCAAATTTGGCAGCAAAGCATTCCGAGGATTTGGTAATAGTGCCATTATGTGACAAAAATCATTCGAGTGGTTAAAGTTTTATGTATCACTTTTGTGGTTTTGTGGTCAAAAAACCTTTAGGGTTGTAAACAGATAGCTCTGTACAGGAGACCCTGAGGAAAATAATTTCCCTCAGGGCCTATTACATCTTTAAAGATGCTGTGTGGAGGGTATTTTTTGGGAATAGTAAGGAGAGGAAGTTTTGGGAAGAAAAGGGGCATTAGGAGACCCTGAGGAAAATAATTTCCCTCAGGGCCTATTACATCTTTAAGGATGCTGTGTGGAGGGTATTTTTTGGGAATAGGAAGGAGAGGAAGTTTTGGGAAGAAAAAGGGTATGAGGGGTGGAATCTGGAAGTGAATGTGTCCAGAAGTGAAGGTCGTATGTTTCTATCCCTCCCACTGCGGTACAAGGCGATGAATCAAAAGATTCCTGCTGGACGGTCTCCCTCAACCAGTCTCTCCCGATTCGGCCCACAATGCAGCAGGTGGGCAAATGCATGTTCCGCCAAGACGATAAATCAAACATAAATAACTAGACAAACCTCACCCGGGCACCCCTGCTAAGTCACCTAACGTAGTGAACCATTCCGGGTGACCTATGGTAGGTGTGTTGGTTTGGTAGTGTAGTTAACAGGGGAGCTGCACGCTGTACGGCTTATAACTCCAAAATGCAATTATGCTAATAACGCAGCGATAATCTTAATCATATTAGGATACCATAATCTACATGCCAATTATCAAAGGTTAGGTAGGTACGATCCAACCATTACCACACATCAAAACGTCATCACTAGTAAAAGCCATTACTCATCGGTCTGCAAGGAAAATATCGAAAACATAATTGCTGTTTTTTTTTCTCATTTCAAATGGCGCCATATTTCGCGCTGTTTCAGACGCCATTTGGCTCAGGGTCGGACGGTCTAGACTCTAGACACCCCTTCACTTTTAACCCTTTTTTTTCTGAATTAAGTTGCTGATTTTTTTCGTTTATGGTCCATCATTATGTTTAGTGAAAATTCGTGAAATTATGACGTCACTTAAAGAGTTTTTTTCTTTTTTTAATGTGAATACCGCAAAAGAGTCCCAACTGCTCCCAATCTGCTGGAGCCGGTGAGACTATGGCATTCCCATTTGCGGTATGTTGTGAGGCTGAAGGTAGTGGGGAGGGGAAAAAGATGCTGAAAATGAAGGTGGGGAAGTTCCGGGATATTTAAATCTGGTCATCAAACAATTCTGAATAGTGCTTACTTCAAGACGATGCTGAGAGTATATATATGTACATGATATATCGTCTAACTTGGTCCTTTCGACTCGTCCTTCAATAAGAAGTGTCCATTCCATACAATATTTCCTCCAAAGTGTACGGTCCAGGGACTTTCTACAAAGGAACTGACTTATTATTTATTTTGTCGTCTCAGTTGTTTGAAATATACAAGAAGCTACCTTCAAGCTATGTTATTTTTTCTTTCACAGTACATACAAATGAAGAAGACAGCATCAAGGAAAATTAAAATTTTGATAGTACATATAGCACATGGCGATATTATTTCCCATCACATAAATATAGCAGGAAGAGTATAAATACACGGAGAAAAATGTTATTTTAAAAGACGATCATTTTATTCGTAAAAACGGTTAAAAACGGGACTGAAGTTACAATAAACATTGAAACCCTGTTAATTTGTTAGTAAGAACTTCAGTCCCGTTTTTAACCGTTTTTACGAATAAAATGATCGTATTTTAGAATAACATTTTTCTCCGTGTATCTTGAACATGTTAAATACCGCTTCAATCACGGCACAAACATTTTTTTTAAATTTTGATAGCTTAACAACTTACTAATTTACATTTAAAAAACACACCTATACACTCCTTAACATTATTAAAATACATCGAAGATACTGCCCGCAAGTGCTAGCAACTGCGTATAACCTACCTATAATTAAAGAAGCTTATATTTGAATACATGTATGTTCGTGCTAAGGGTACGTAAACTGCAACGTTTAGGGGGTGGGTCCCGCCCCCGCCTCGCCGCCCCCTGCCCTGCCACCTTTACCACCTTCCCCACCCATGTGACAACCCTGATAAAGTGCTTACCGGAACCTTTCAAAACAACTCAAATCACTCCGAGCCGTGGCTGGATTGAACCGTTATCGGCGACTCGTGAAAGACGTCAGTAACAAGTTGACGTGTCAATTATTTAAACCCTACGGTAAATTTTCAGTGAGTGACGTTCGTAGATAACGCGCACCGCCATTATTAATAAGTGGAGTGGCTCGTTATTATATTAACGCTGCGAAGAAAACAGTCGACTAGATGGTGTCTGATAAACCTGCCATCGCGGTGAGGGCGGGTTTACTCTGCTAAGGGCTGCTAGTACATTAGCGTCACTCTATTCCGAGTACGAAATAAATACATTACGTCTCTGTGAATATTTACCGTGTTTTCATGCAGACTTAATACTCGCCGCCATTATTAAATACTTAAACCCCTTATTTTTTCACGTGCAGTCATGTTGCATGCAATATTACACATCGTGGCTGAGAATTGGGTCGAAATGAACAGCTTACTGTAATGTACCTAGAGCATATTTATTAAAAATTCTTTTAAGTAACTTATTTATTTTTAAATCTAATACCAAGTATTTGATGTGATCAAATTACCTTTATAAATGATTTCCAAAATAAAAAAGAAAAATCCAATAAGTAAAACAGTTTGAAATAGTATAATGCGCTGCCGGAAAATACAAAGTCTGCACCAATTTTTTTGAACTAACCTATGTTTTTCTTCTTTTCGTTTTTAATACTTTTCAATTATTATTATCTTTTTCTTTTATTCATTTTCTATGCTCTTTTTTTTATATATGTCATTAACAACATTTTTTTTAAATATGTATAAATATGCGTATGTATGTTATGATTAAGGTTTTCACGGGTGGGAGATGTAGAATAATTTTCTCGATTTCTTGACTTCTCGACTCAACAGACATGCGTAAATGGTCAGTTTGATACAAAACTCAAGACATAAGGCCTCTGAAGACGGACAGTGAGATCTGTCCGAAACGTCAGGAGTTAAAAAGTCCTTCTAAGGACTACGTTACGCGGGCAAACCGAAAAAATTATTCTACGTACGTATGTATGTATATATAATGTAATAATGAGTATATTTTATGTACTGTTCAAAATTTAAAAAAAAAACTGTTAAATGAACCCGTTGAAAAACTGTAACGGGACTTAATGTTAATGTTAAAAAAGGGAAAAATAAATACTCTTAAATAATTTTTTAAAATTGGTAAAGATGGAATGTAGAAAATAGAGAGTGTAAAATAATTAATTTACTTATGCCAAATTAGTTATATGAATACTTAAATCTACAAAATAAATAAACAAAATAAAATAAAAATATTATAATGATTGTTGTGCATTTGGTGTCTTCGCTGCTGCATTTTGAGGATATGAAAAAAGATAGTTCGTCAATTTGTTAGTTCCTCCTTTGGTCACTGCAAAGTCATCGTTGTAAATCTGTGATAATAATTCTTCTTCCTTGCACATTCCCAACTCATTGCCTAGGTAGGCTGTGGGGGTCGGCTCTTCTCGTCCTCAGGTTGTAGCTTCTTCGGTTTTGAGTATCGCTTGTGTCCAGGCCCTTTCTCTAGAATTTTGGAGCATTGAGTCATCCAGGAGTTCTTTGGTCTACATCTGCACTTCAATAATTCTGTTAGACAAAAATATAATATACCAACGCAGACCCCTGAAAAATCAAGGGACAGTATAATAAAAAAAATTAAAAGACAATTAAAATAATTCTCTGGTGGCTACCTACTTAATAACTTGTATGAATTTTTTTCACACAAACTGTTTCACTTTTGAAAATGAAATTCAAAGCCGAAATTGACGGCCGGCATAGTCCAGCGGTAAGGCGTTAGAATCCCATTTCGACGGCCGCGGGTTCGAACCCGGCGTGCGCAAATAATTGATTTGTGTTATTTCACAATTAATTATTCAAAATAATACATAGTATATTTGCGACACGTTATAGAGTGGAAGATACTCTTAGTATCGCCCTGGTGTAAGACCACCATTCAGAATTGAAACGTTGCTTGAAATGGCTTTAGCCGTGTTTAGTGACAAGATCTGAATAGCCGGGTACTTCCCCAACTTTCTCTTCCTCGTCTCCTCCCCTGTCTGCCATAGTCTAGTCTGTGATGCCATAGTCTCACTGGCTCCAGACGGGAGCAGTTGGGACTCTTGTGAGGTATTCACTATTAAAAAAATAAATAAATTTGAGTTCATTCAACGTGAAAAAATTAGTTCGTGAATAACGCACATCATAGACAACCGAAATTAATAAATGTGATGATGTTGTTTAAATTTTTATCAAATAATAAAACATTCATTGAGATCGACACGGAATCACAAAAACTTTTTCATTTTTTAAAGTCTTGATCTGGTTTTTGTACCTAGTAAATTGTTGAAGTTTATTTCGTCAACACTGAATTTCAAATATCCTTACTATATTTAAATACCAACGTTATATAATAATATGAAAAACCTTAATAAATAATATAATTAATAACAACAGCCTGTGGTTTTGTGTTAAAATGTTTTGCTTCCATAATGCATGCCTCGTCATATTATGTTAATCCAAAAAAAGGGTGAGAGGGAAAGGTCTAGTAAAATATTTAAATATGATTTAACAACTAAGCCACATTAAGGGATGCTGATTAATTATGCCATTACCTAGGGTTGGGGTGGCCATCAATGGGTTCCTACCACCACCTACAGGCTATTTTAAATCGAATATCCACGAACACACAATAAAATCGAACGTGATGGTTCGGTCTAGATAAAAACAAAAGGAACATATTTTTTTCCAAAACAAAATTTAAAAAAAAATAACACGTTACATTAATGATATAATTATAACCTTTTTTGTCTTAATTCTTATAGTATTATATTTATAATATACTTTGTCATAATAAAGTAATCAATTCACAACAATCAACAATCGGAAAACCTCAGCTAAGGTTCTCCTAGTAAGGTGTTGACGGAACACTTATAAAATATGTATTTTATAATTTAAAACCCAAATATATAAAGTAGCACATATCCGTACTAGATATTTGATATACTTTTGATTTAAAATAGTTTTTCAGTTTCGTTAGGTATTTTGGCCACAAATTCAAAATTTTGATTTTTATGATATGGAAACGGGCCGCGCATCCGTACCCCTTTAATAACTAGATATCATTCTTATTTTAAGCTAAACAATCCATACAATATAATATTATAGTGAAATATTATTTGTATTTTGTAAAAAAAATAACTGTAAAGAAAAAAAAAATATGTCTGTTAAAAAGCCCTTTTTAGGGGCAAAGTAATGCTAAAGTTCTCTATGACAAAATGAGGCTTTTGAATTCACACATGGTCAAATTGCGGTGAATAAATTATAAGCACCTTTTGTGACAATTACATAAACCGTCTGTCTCCCTAATTTCCCAGGGCTATCTTGTAAAATATGTATTTTTGTTCTGCTGGAAAGTGGGATGTTCAACATACACCCTTTTGTAATTATGGCTATGGTATTATTCTCTCATCCCTAACGTGTTGCCCGCTTTTTAATGTGCATGTATTTTGTTGTGGCATAGCATGTACAAGTACTTAATACATAATTTTCTTACATAACACACCATTTACTGGCCAAAAACATTAACTTTATTGCCGAAGAACGTAGTAAGTAAATGACTTTTTAGGGTCGGACTTGTTTTACACTGCAATAGGAGTCTTATTTCGATTTATGCTAACGATATATTTACTTAACATTATCTATATTATCTATATTAGTGGCTCGCCATAATTTACAATAAAATATATAAATTTGTTTTAGACCACTTTAAATTTTAATTACACTCTACCGGTTTCTTAAGAACCCTTCCTTCGTCAGGAGAATATTAAAACTAACTAACATTTAGTAAATGTTTGGTATATATCTATCAATATTTTGTATCATAGGTTAGTTTTAATATTCCCCTGACACATAATAAGCATTAACTTAGTAGTTCGCCATAATTAACAATAAAATATATAAATTTGTTTTAGATCTCTTTAAATTTTAATTACACTCTACCGGTTTTTGAGGAACCCTTTCATATTAAAACTAACCTATGATACAAAATATTGATAGATATATACCAAACATTTACTAAATGTTAGTTACAATAAAATATATAAATTTGTTTTAGACCACTTTAATTTTAATTCCACTCTACCGGTTTCGGAAGAACCCTTCCTTCGTCAGGAGAATATTTAAAACTAACCTCTAACACTCTACCGGGTTCTTCCGAAACCGGTAGAGTGGAATTAAAATTAAAGTGGTGTAAAACAAATTTATATATTTTATTGTAAATTATGGCGAGCCACAAAGTTAATGCTTATTACGAACATGAAATGTTAGTTAGTTTTAATATTCTCCTGACGAAGGAAGGGTTCCTCAAAAACCGGTAGAGTGTAATTAAAATTTAAAGAGGTCTAAAACAAATTTATATATTTATTTGTACATTATTTTATATTGAATTTCACACCAGCTTGAGTTTTACATGCTTATTATTTATTTAACACAACGAATGTCATGCTAAATGAGCATGAATCATGTTGGTTTTTTAAAACAATAAAAGTTGTTAAAAAAGTATTATTTTAATTTTGAATTAAATTGGTAACAAAAAATAAGTTTGCTCTATTTGAAAAAGATCTAGGTAGGTAGTTTGTTTAATTAGATTTGTTTTTCTGCTTTGCGATATAAATTCTACTAAGACCTGTTTATATTTAATGAATGATACGTTAAATAAGTCAACTAAATCATTATAATCATAACCCAATTCTGTATACGTCGAACGGACGTATACAACTACTGTGATTCCGTTTTGGAATTGTTATATAATAAAACGGTCGAACATCGATGTATGTTCGCGCGGAATATAGAAAGAAATCAAGTAGAGTACATATAAGGGCTGTCAAGATTTTAATAAATAAGTTAAAAATGTATGATTTTAAATTAAAAAAAGTTAAGTTCAACATTCATTCACTATTCTACGTCCGGATAATTTTAATAAATTTAGTTGACAAAATAGATAATCACAATTGATACATTTATCTTTGTAATACCCATTCTGAATTAATATATTTTTTGAATTCTTTCTATCGTGAGATAATGAATAGAATATTTTAGTTCTATGAATTTCAATTTTCATAATTAGACATTGGCTTATATTTAGTTAAAAAAATTTATACTGCCACAAAACAAAAAGTTTACATTAATTTTATATTATGTTTTATTAGTTATCTCAAACGCCTCTCTTATCACTGCGGACAAAATAATTAAACATTCATATTTAACTTGTCCTGAATTAAATATGTTTTCTCTCCCTTTCCTTGTCCCAATATCACGCAACAACAACCTGTAATATTGATGTTGGCAAAGAACCATTCACTCCGGTCGAGTATATTCTTGAATGGTATGTAAATAATATTTTTTCCCGCTTGTAGCTACACGATTCAATATAAAATGTTTGTTGAGTGGATGCTTGGTCAATCTTTCAGAACGATTCCTTATTCCAAGAACAACGAGATTCTGGAGTGCTTTCGGAAATATTACGCAAGGGAGAATAACAAATTCATTTTTATGTTACTACAAACACAAGTCAAGTCAAAGATTGTATGATGTAAGTTAGAGCCTCTCACCAAAGGTTTTTTTTTATCTACTTACTTACTATCTACCTTACTATCTATTAAATTAGTAATTTAATAAACAAACAGCTGCGTAGCTTTTTTATTTATATGTATTACTTAGATATGAAAACTGGACTAAAGAATTAATAAAAAGGTAAACAAGATATTTGCAATTATCATGGAAAGTACTAGTATTCAGAATTCAAAGAATTTTAGTTCGCTTGAAGAAAGGTCGATTATTATGTTGACCTATGACCAATAAGCGATTAGAGGTTTAATGAGGCTACAAAAATAAATATTTTATTAAATGAAAATAAAGATTTATCACTAAATGTCAATTTTTTGTTTTGTTTTGTATAATATTAACTTACCAACGAAATAATGAAATATTGTCTTCGATAGCATTTCAAATAATAAAAAATTTCATTAACAGCCCGTACCTACCTCCTGGAATGCTATAAATTCTTCGTGCCTAGCAACTATTACTAGGGTCGACACCGCGACCTGCCAAGTATTCCACATAACAGAACGGACGTACTGGCCCAGAAGAGGACGACTTTACAGGTATGGTCCTGCTAAATGATATCTCCAGGTCTCCTGACAATTAGCTTTGAAATTTTAGCATTAGTTTTCAATAATCAATTATTTTCTTCAGGGCCTGTGTGGAGCTTTTGTAAAAAAAAACATTTTAAACAAAAACGGTAAAATATATTATTGTCAATTATTTTATGTGCATTATAAGAGGATTACAAAATCCATAATCCACATTATAAAAAGGCTTCTTGGTCGCGTTTATACAGGTTAACTATTTGTTTATTTTGTTGTTTTCTGAGATAAATGCAGCCTCGTTAACCCCTAGTCGTTTTGAGACTTTTTGGGAGATATTTCTCCCATTCTTGACACGGACATCTCATTTTGTATTACGGTGAGATTTATGATTTTATGTACTGTTAGAAAGAGAGAAAACCCCTCTTATACAGGTTAACTATTTGTTTATTTTGTTGTTTTCTGAGATAAATGCAGCCTTGTTAACCCCTAGTCGTTTTGAGACTTTTTCGGAGATATTTCTCCCATCCTTGACACGGACATCTCATTTTGTCTACGGTGAGATTTATGTATTATATATAGAAAGTGTATTATATATAGATATAGAATATATGAAGTAACCTAACTTAAAGCCACACAGGCAATCTCTCGCTACTTTATTATAACTACTTACATAACTTACGTACGCCCTACTAATTATACAGAATAGATCCATCCCTTTCCCTTCCCTCCCACCATCCCATCCCCATAGGCTAATGTAACTATTTTTCTTTGTTTACACTAAAAAATTAAGATACTTCAGTGGAAACCTATTATTGGTTAAATGATTTACCCATGTTTTATTTTACTTTATAAAATGTTATAACTGTTGGTTTTCCAAATAAAATAAAATAAAATAAAATAAAACCTAACGCGTTGCAACTGGAGTCATTTCACAATGGCGATCTCAAATGAGCCATATTTTTAAGAAGCCACTGCCAACGAACTGAAAAAGGAACAAGCATGCATGAAAGCATGTACATATTGTACATACTTGTATGTAGGTTTAACCGTACATTTTCTATTAGTCTCCGCTCGTATCGAGCGTCTTTTGTATTTCGGCACATCTCCTCCCAGTTTACTTTGCACAACACTTATATAATCTTTCCGTTTTCAATAGGGTAGCCGGGGTTAGGGGTTGAGGCCAGGGGTGGCTACCAGAAAACAATGGAAGCAGTTTCAATGGGCTAGGGCCGGCGGGCAGACTCAAAGGCGGCCAGGAATCAAAGCCAATCTTGAGGCCCATCAAAAAGATTACTTTTTGGTTAAGGTTAATAAAGGACGAATTGCATGGAGCTAGCGGTACGAAACAATGATCGTTTTATTTTTTATTTGGTTTTTATTATTTTTGGATTGTATGAGTTGTTATTTTTAGTCATGACGTAACAAATTTTTACAAAAAATATAAACTGTAATAATTTTAATACACAAAATTCCTTAGCTCTTATTATTTTGAATTATTGATTGAATTTTTCGAATGCATCGTTTCTGTTGCCGTTGCTGTTGGATATCTGCAAAATCTGATGTTTCAATGGAAGCACAATATTGTTTTAGAAATCAATTTTTTACAATTACATATGGTTTGAATTTTTCGCGGCTATAATGCCGTACTGCGCTGCCTTCTTATTAAGTCAATGTTTCAGATATCGTTATGGAGTCCTTCCATCATCAGGGCAGATGGGAGATGGTTGACACTATACCACTGTCCGAAAAGAAGAAAACTCAACACGGCATAATAACCCTAAACGTACGTTATATTAGAATAGTTTTTACTTTCCTCGGATATTACGAAGTTTACATTTTTTCTCTCATTTTATTTACAGGAACTCAATTTTGTTGAATTTATTATAAGATTTTTATTACTTTGCGCAAGAATATTTTTGAATGGTGCACCCATAAATTCGAAATAAATTTACACAACCATCTTTTTTACGATTGTGTTATTTTGCATGTACACTTTTATTTGAGTATCGCACATGCCTTCCAACAGTTTCCAACCATCTGGAGCCAGTCAGTCCATGGTATCCTCAATTGAGGTGTGTTGTTATGCTGAAGTTTCTGTGAAGGGGAAAAAGATGGGGTAGAGGATTTATATGGGGTGGAGTACGGTAAGTAAATAACTGGCTATTCAGATCTAGTCACCAAAAACGGCTAAAGCTATTTCAAGCAATGTTTGGATTCCGAGTGGTGGTCTTTCACAAGAGCGATACCTAATGACAGTACAGTACCTATAATTTTTAATTATTATAAAAAATGTCGAAAACGCATCATTCGCCGATATCCAATTTCGGGAAACGACTAACAACGATTGTTTTCCATATATATTTTTAATAATAATAATATATTTTCTTACAAAACGGACTGCTTGTTTTGATGTCCTGTGAAAGTAATACTCAAGTTCTGTTATTATCCAATCACTACTCCAAATCAATCGGTCCATCGTGAAATAATAACAGAACTTAAATAAAACTTTCACATAAACACGTTGAAATAACCCGTTCTTAGTGTTTTGCAAGAAACATCTTCATAAAAAAACAATTATCATTTACGAAAATGTAACTATGTTTTCATTATAATCAACTATATATTTAAAATTGTAACAGACAATAATTCTCCTTCAATTCAAAGGTTATTAATTATCAATGCAATATCAATCTAATAAGTATCTTAAGCTTAGTTAGTGTAATAATAGTTTATTAACGACCGTAATAATAATAATGATAAAACTATACAGAACAATTAGTCATAATAGACCCGATATAATTTTGCATGACAAAATTTAAAAAATAACTTATATCATTGATGTTGCTACACCAAATTCCTGTAATATCATTCTGAAATTCAAAAATCAGTTTCTGAAAAAATAAGAAATTATACAGATTTGAGAAATGAGATTAAACGAATTTGGCATTCTCAGACTATAATAATATAACCAATTATTGTTTCGGCTACTGACATTATACCTAGCTCACTCATTAAAATTTAGGCGTATTAGATCTGTCATAGAATTTATATATAAAAATGCGAAAAACAGTCATATTAAATACATGTAGGATTATGAAAGATTTTTTAAATATTTATATTGAGGGATCAGTAGGATTTATCGGTCCAATTAGGAGTTCCACCGAGCCGAACATTCTGATATGAAAATATCTGGGGTCGGTGAATTATTTTCCCGTTTGGTACTCTGGTAGGTTAACATGTTGTTCTTGTATTGTTTTGTATTAATTATACTTATAAAGTACACTTGCATAGCGTGGATTTACTAGATGATCATTTGTGGAAAAGTGTGTGGAAGGGTTTAGTTTTTCCTGTGGGGAAGATTTAACTCGGATATAAAATCTGATGACAAAAAAAAAATTCTAAATTTGTGTAGCGCAATTTTTGTGCGGAATCACCTTAAGGTGCCTGTACAATTATGATTTCCGAGGCTCCTAATTATTTACAAAAATTACATTCAAAAGCTTAAATATTCTTCAAAGATTAAAATACGAAATTATAAACATTAATTTTATTTTTTTACAATATTGTGAAATGTTTCTGACGTTTAGTATCTCGATGCATTTTTGCTCGAGTGTATGAAGTAATTAACATTTTCTTTAAGTGAGTTTAAGTAAGGACTAATCGAGTTATGTAACTTGGGTGTGCATTTTTACCATTTACTGATTGTCGCCTGCGTGCTAATTGTCCAAAACGACCATTTGCAAGTTTCACATTAGGGGGAGGTTTTCTTTCATTATTTCAACGAAACATTGTGATAGGTGTGATGAAGCTATTTCCGTAAAGGTTAAGGTCTCGTTAGTTTAAATAATTGAGCTGGGTTAGGCGATGTGAGGTCTGAAATGATTGTTTTTAATTATTATAAGCAATAATTATTAGCCTGAAACACTCATCCATATTGAAAGAATCTTCCGAGAAAACATACATATCGCCGACGGGACTCGAACCCGCACCCTTTTGATTGCCGGTCAGTGCTCTACCATTAAGCTACGGCGGGATACCTCCTACCCGCCAAATGATTCAATATATACCTAGCCCAATGTATCCCGATATGTATCTTTTCTCGGAAGATTCTTTCAATATGGATGAGTGTTTCAGGCTAATAATTATTGCTTATAATAATTGTTACCCTTTGTGCTATGCATAAAAAAATCTTGTCTTAAACATTAGTTTATCAATTAAAAAATAATGATTATTTTTAACTTCAGCTGTGATTTCTGTCGGGTTTTTTTCTTTTTCTTTTCTCTCAATTCTGTCGGGTCTGCATTTTCATAAAGTGGAAGGTTTTACTATTTGATATACTAAAAATCTTCTTGGAAGGGGTGAGATAAATATATTTTTAAAGTTCTTAACAAAATGTTTTAAAAAAACCCTTAAATTATATGTACATTCTTCTAAAAAAATCGACATATAAGTAAATATTTTCTAAATTAACAAAACAATATTATTAAATGAAACAAATTACTTTGTGCAAACCACTATATAATCACTACATCTTTCAAACGTGTTTATAATATCTACATGTTTCAAACCCGATGGTTTCTTCGTCAGGATAATAAAATGAATTTAATACAATTAAAATGATGCCACAAAGTAAGGCGATCCGCTCACTGAGGCAACTGAAAACTTTCAGCTGGCAACTGTCTTTGTATGACAATGTGATGGCCCGCACACTACACAATCACTCAAAAATCCGTTGTCAACGTGAACGCAAGCGGTGACTCGCGACTCGCACGCTGATTGCCGTGGCCGGCTGTTGCTAGTTGCCACCTGTCAGCTGATTGTTCTTCGTCTATGGTTATAAACAAGTTTTTTTGACCAATCAAGATATAGAAACCAGCCGGTTTTAGTTTGGTTTCAGTTGCTTTGTCAGCGGAGCGCCTAATTTTGCGAAGATTGAAGAAACATCTTGTTAAATCTTTCTTCCGAAATTGCTCAATTTTTTTTTAATGGTATGTTCTAACATTCTCATATTATCTGTCCAATTTCGTAGAGTATTTTTTGACAAAGATCTAATAAACAAGTTTAAGTAGGCCGGGGAGTAAAATATTAATTCAAATATTATAATAATCGCAAAGTTTTTTAATCTTTGGAGTTATTCAATTTGAAAAAAGTATTAGGTTCCTACTTACAAAGATTTGCTTATTATGCTTAAATATAATTTTTTTTTTCAACATGCTAATAAGTTTTTTAAATATAGTGTTTTTAATGTGAGATTTGAAAAGTTATTAAATTTTTTCCGTCCTTGAGATAATGAATATCATCCATTAATATTTACCAGCAGACATAAATATATTTGAAACTTTTTTACGAAGTATTTGAAGCGCTGAATTATTTTTTTGTAACTATTGTAAGTAATGCATGCTAATTAATTACGTACTATTTTAACGCAACTGTTTTGAGCTTTTATATTAGGTAACTAAATATTATAAAGCGTTCGTCCATTGATGGACTCCACTGTCTTGTTGGTCGGCATGTAATCTTCAAAATATATACGCCAGGAGCAATAAATATATATGTAAAGTAACAATGGATATTTATACTTCACATAAAGGAGTATTTTTTTTACAATTCCATTAGACATGGCCTCTTTGATTCATTCGACGCAGATAGGAGAAATGCGAAAGGTTGGCCTTTACGACTCGTTCTTGTGCTGATCAGTTCTGTTGTAAAACGGCTTTTACGTTTCCTTCCTCTATACAACCCAGTTTCATTTATTCCCTTGCATAAAAAGTTCCTCCTCGCACTATTTTACTGAAATATTATCAAATTATTTGTTTTCCTAGTGGCCTCTTTTGGGGAATTCATAACATAATAACAAAGTAGGAAAAACACAAAAATAAAAAATGACTTAGTTTATTTGTTTTTTATTTAAATTTAAACCATGAAATGTTACATCAATTATTGTGAATAAAAATGACCAGATACTCATTTGGTAAATACAATATAATCTTAATGATATCAATCGAAAACATTTACAACAATTTGCAGAAATAACTCCTCTTTCTTTAAATTAACACTTATAACAAAATGGTTGAGTTTAATTTATTTTCACAATATTATAATGATGGTACATCGTTGCGAATTTTTTTTAAATAATCGTACATTGAATAACACAATAAATAAAATACACGTTTTTGCTTTTAAATGAAAAACATTCATCCATTGCAATGTTTTCGTTGAGATACAAGTTTTAAAATCTTTGAATGTCGATTCTTTGGTTAAGCTAGGGCAAAGGTATTTCAAAACACAGATTTAGAAAGCACAAACATCAACGATGTAGTTAATAATTTTATATTCATACTGAATCGATCGCTTAAGCTCAAAAAGCGTTCACATCGATAGAAACAAGACTTAACGATTTTGACAAACATACAATGCCAATGGAAATATAATTCACATTTGATTTACAATAAAGTTATATGTACACATCAAACAATGATAGATGCTTTGGCATTAAGAAGTGTAGGCTTAAGTACTTTTTAAGTGAAACATAAATATTTTATATTATTTTAAATATTATCCTTACCCTGTACAAAGTTCGAACATAGATACAATCATTCTTAAACGCGCATTTGATACATTACATCGATTTTGATCATGAACAATCTATTTTATATACATATTTGGTTCTCTGCACTTAGCAAACGGGGTCTGTTCTGGTTGAAACTTGACGTAGCTTTGAACTTTAACGTAGTTTCTGTTTACGTTATGAAAGTAGTTCGCGAGTAAAAATTACTTTACTCTGTTCAGGAGAGTTGTTAAGTTCATCATAAAAGGATTTTAAAAGCTTTTACACACTTCCTTATTGATTATCGCTTTAAAATTCATTTAAAAAAAATCATATTTACATTTAGATAAATTGTATTTAAAACATTTGGTTATTTTTATGACTAGTCTATTCAATAAACCATTTTTTAAACACTAAACAATATATTATGTTAATAAATTTTGATATTTAAAGTTACAATATAGTATTAATTTTTCTATTTATATTACACGGAAAATAAATAAGTTATGTTATATATTAATAAACAGATAAATTCATGTACTTGTTTCCGAACTATATACAATATTGTCAATTCACAATAATTTTATTTTTTGGTGCAAATCTTAGGCTAAACGAATGTCTGTTTGTTAGGAATTGTATAACGCCTATGCAAATCACATTAACTGCACATGAAACAATTTATCCGGGATGAATCTGAAAATAAATAAAAAATGAAAATTAAAATACATAATTGCAATCAACAATTTTTGGCAACGAATTTAAAAATGATTTATTTTTTTATCTAATTTACAGATTACGACGAATATTTTTCAAGAAAACAGAGAAAATTAAATAATGGTCTCTCATATTTTTTTCTTTTATTTCTGCTCAATACATGTATTTTTGTGTTTGTCCGATATTGTAGATCTAACTAAAAAATTCAAGCTGACAGGAATTACTGTCAAACTAACCAACATTGTTAATCTGACAAGCTTTGTCAAAGGTTTTGCCAAACAAACAGGCGTGCATTTTTAAAAGTCTCGCGCATTTCGACAAGCCTCGTCTAGCTGGCAGGTTTATCAAAATGAAAGTCATTGCCGAACTCATAGACAATCTCTCACTGACGAGAATACTTAAACTTCACAAACTGACAGTAATTATAGATTGTGATTAGTAATGTCTTAAGAAGGCAAATGAACAGCTGTAACGCGTCCACATTGTTTCTTATTTCAATTGAAAAAAAATATTACGTTAGAAAATAACCACAAAGAATCATCAACAAGTAAAATGAAATAATTACCTTCATATGAATATACCAGCGACAGACATAATTTCAGCGATTTAAGAGAAGGACAGCATGATGGGGACAGCGAGCAGCACAAAGAGCACGTTGTTTCGTGGAGCGGCATCCGTTCCTGAAATTAAATACATTCCATCGTTAATTCCTATAGTTTAGTCATCCGTCGTGTTACTGATTCACTGAAACTTCTCAACTGTTTAGTTAACTATTAATATTAATAATAGGTACGAACGTCATACAAGGATTTCTTCATAATAAGAATAGTAACAATTATTGGATACTTTGTACAGCGATTATTGTGAAAAATTACCGCAAGGACGCTGTACGATTATTACTTTTTAGGATTTGTCTTATTAAGTACAAACAACACACATAAACATACATATTCATGGGTTGAATATGAAAGGGTTAACATAGATAATACTAACAGAATAATTTTATAACTTTTTCTACTTAAATAAATATTTGAAGTGACTTCAAACTGGAAGCAAAATAAACCGGGTTTAGTACAAAATGATAAGTGTATATCAAAACTGTAATTAAAGAAATAATACAATGTTAATCTACCACGAATAAATATTTTCAATAATATTTTTCATAAATATTTTCAATAATATTTTCAATAATATTTTCAATAATATTTTCAATAATATTTTCAATAATATTTTCAATAATATTTTCAATAATATTTTCAATAATGTTTTCAATAATATTTTCAATAATATTTTCAATAATATTTTCAATAATATTTTCAATAATATTTTCAATAATATTTTCAATAATATTTTCAATAATATTTTCAATAATATTTTCAATAATAATGAAATAGTTCAATCCATTTCACTAAAATGAAAGAAATTGCTTTTGTGTAAACCACTATAATCATTGTTATAATATCTCATGTTTCAAAACCGGTGGTTTCTTCGTCAGGATAATTAATAATTCATGTTATTATCCTGACGAAGAAACCGTCGGTACATTCACAAAAGTAATTTGTTTCATTTAAATAAAATGATGCCACAAAGTTAGTTTGCAAAGATTGAATAAACAATCCATTACAAATTGCAAGACATTTAAAAATTAGATAGGCAGTCTTAACACGTCTTAAGGTCATATTACATCAGATTTTAATTTCAGGGTCGTACTACGAAGGGGTGATTATTTGCGTTCGGTTGACGAAGATATCGTTTTAACAAACCCCCCCCCTACCTCCCTCACCATATATTTTACTTATAAGAAAAATGTATAATCGACCCGCATATTGTAAACATAAATAAAATAAGACTTACACCGATTTTTTTCGATAACACGACATAACACACGGCTATGTTTGAAAATCATTTCGGAGAAGTTTATGCAATAAATCGATTATTATGAAATGTTTTACGAAATGGTTAAAAATTCGATGTATAGAGCAAGTCATAAAACATATTAAATATAATATCACCACCACCATTTTTATCTACCAAAATGTAATACAAATAAAAAATGTTCTATTAAAGACGATATTAATATTCAAAATATAAAAAAGCAGAAAATTCCCCCGATGCGTTTGACGAGTTCAGCGAGAAACTAGCTCCTCGCCCCAGCGCGCCCCGAACGGCGGGTTAAGGGCGGAAGGCTGGTACTGCAAGGGCTATGAGCTGCAGACCATAGGCGAGGGCGGGGGCCGGGGGCTGCGGACTTGAAGGGCCACTCCCGGGGCCAAAGGCTTGCCGCCGCGAGGGTGGAGAGAGCCAAACAGCCGTCAAAGGATCGGTAAATAAGCCGCAGCGAACACAGGGGCGCGAAACCGCTGTCAAGTTTGGCTAATTTTTGCAGCGCGCTTTGTAACCTTTTATAGAGGTTTTTTTCTTGATTCTCAGGTCTAAAACTTTGCGAGATATATAACAAAAATTTATTTGAGGCTTTTTTTAAATTACACCCTAGGCAAACCAGGGGGAAGTAGTTACAGAGACTGACGGAATCTGCTATGGACGAAGGCCGTTGAAGTAGCCCATGACATGGACGCCTGGAGGCACCTTTTTGAGGCACCAAGGGGAAGAACAAAGAATGAGATGAGTTTGAAAAACGCACCATAAAAATCTTATAACAATATTTTGACCTTAGTAGATTTATCTCAGCTATCAAAAACAAGGCAGAACATAACGAAAAACCAATCGTGCCTTGAATCAACTAACAAATAACATGGCCATAATTCAATCTTGAAACACTCTCAGAATCATAGTTAAACATAATAAATGTACAAGAACTTTAGGCTTGCACAAAAACTGTAAATAATAGGCGCTCTATTTATAATGCCGGGACAATTGCATTCCACCAAATGTAGATTATAGTGTAACTCAAAATTTATTATTTTCGGATTTATGTGTTATAATATTTGGTTTAATCATCGCTTTATAACCATATTCTCAATTCTCTGCAGTGTGAATATTGTTTGTTTTATAGAATATTCAGTCATTAAAATACTGTAAAACACCTTATTTCAAAAAGTTTTGAAATAACTTCAGTCAGTGACGTACCGGTAAGATGCGTAATATTTGTCTTGGACAACATATATGTTTTTAAAGAGTTTTACCGGAAGTTATGGTCTAATTTCAAATCCTCAGAGTTTCAAATCGTTTAAGTGTTAAGGTGTCAAAGTTTGAAGATTTATCCCAAAATGAATAGTTGAAAATGCCTCTCATAAGATAATTTGGTGACATTGATGTTCAAATGCCATGTTTCATCTATATATTTTGTCCACTCTGTAGCACGTTCGATATAATAATACTTGTTTCTGACTTGACTTTTATTTTTAAAATTATTAATGGTGTAAAGACAGCCCTGATTTACTCAGCCCAATTACCGTCCATATACCAAGTAGAAATACTTCATCAAAGATTCTTTTTAATTGCAACAACAATATAAGGATAGAGTAATTTAGATACTCGCTAGAACCTGGATTTCATGCATTTGGCAATACTTTCTCGAAAATAATAGATGTATCCAACTGCACAAAATTTATTTACAAGAAGGCTATAATGTTAGATTTTATTATTCTATAATTTCTTACAAATTTTATTTCCTGAATACTGTTCTAATAAATTATTATATATTTATCACATGTTTGTGAAAGCCCGTATGGGCATATAATATAAGTAAATAAATAATCTAATTGACACTGTTCTGTTGACAGGTTTTTTTTTACATGCCGTTTTACAAATACTTCTTCCTCCATCCATTTTGCTCTACCTGATAATTCATCTATCTTTATCTTTTTTATATGTTTCTAGCATTATCATTTAAAAAAAAAAAAAAAAAAAACAATATTTGGATCGTTTGAAAAATATTGCGTGAGACCGGAATATTTTTTGCAATTATCGTCCATGGTGTACAATATAGATAGATACAGTTGTCATAAAGTTACCTTTAGATATTTCCATAAAATAAAATTAACAATAAGCTTTTAATGTTATCTGCCAGAACCAATTTTAATATTGTCCGCTCTTAATCCAACTTTATTGGTATCAGGCAATACGAAATCATTTCTGAAAAACTACCCGAAAAGTCGCAGATCAAACTCGAAAAATCATTATTTGATTTTGAATACAGCCTGTAGTAACCATGGAGACTGGAGACGGAACACTTCAACAATCGGCTCAGATGTCTGATTGTGCGTGGCGGTAAAGGTACCCGAACGTGATTACCTCTTACCTAATTGCCTGTTGGAGAGGCCTTCTGAAGACTTTCAGGACTTGTGACCTGAAGAGGGATTGTGGATCATTGTCGTTTGGGGCGGTCTAATGAACCCCTCTTTCAGTGAGACAAACGCGCTGCCTTCGGCCTGCGCCCGGAGGGTGGGAGGGAGGGAAGCACCCCCACCCACCCAGCGAACTCGCTTACATTCAATTCACCCTTCCGCTTTTTGAAGTTTCCAGAGTGGGCTTTTTCTTTTGACGTGAAATAATTTTCACTCCTCTCATTATGCGATCGCATCACAGATTTGTATTAGTACTAGAGGGAAAAAAGAGCCTTTGCTTACTCGGCGATTTAAAGACGAGGCGACTAACAAAGGTTCGTATTGAGGAATGAGCCGCCTACTTTAGCAGTATTTGTGGTTGGAGGGCAAAAAGAATTATGAATGTTTCTCGAAAGCATTAATCAATTTTGTGTACCAACGTTTTTATTATACTTCTGAATTTGAATTTGAAGCCTTTCTGGGCTTGAAAAGTGTCCTTAACCCTCTGCACGCCAAGAAGCAAAATAAAACGTGTGTTGCAATGAGGGGTGATATAGTTACCCCACACATTTCATTATATTATTGTTACTATTTCTATTTATTCGTAAAATTTACTGCAAATAATTTTTACACATTTTATGTATTTTCGTGAAATAATTGTGATAAATCAGCTAACCGCTTGGGCATATCGGCTTGTTTTCACGGCAATTTAACGTAGGTAGACATAGGAATAACTTATGCTCCGGACCTGAGCTATTTAAAAAAAAAACCTTCTTCGTTTATCAGCGAACTTGTCCTACGGCGGACGATCGGGGTTGTACTGATTTCCGACACCCGCGAGTACGATAATTTTTTGGTACAATGCTTTGGTACCTTCCCCACTTCGATAAAAGCGCGAGCGCGTGAGATAGAGCATATCACCCACCTCCTTTAACATATTTCTATCAGCAAAATTTATTGCGCCAACAGGCGCAAGAAATGTTTTTTGTGCCAAAGAATACTTTGAAATAAATTTTTTTTCCGGAAACTATAGAACACATTATATCAGGATGTTCTATATTAGCGCCGTCTGAGTATACATTTAGGCACAATCAGGTTTTAAAAATAATTCACCAAAGTTTGGTAATTAAACATAACTTGATTGACTGTAATAATATAGTACCATATTATGAATACGAACCAAATTCATTTTTAGAAAATAATTTCTTTAAAATTTACTATGATAAAACTATACTAACAGACAGACCAATTAGTCACAATAGACCCGATATGGTTTTACATAACAAAATTAAAAAAATAACTTATATCATTGATGTAGCTATTCCAAATTCATGTAATATTGAAAAATCTGTTTTTGAAAAAATAAGAAAATATACAGATTTAGGAAATGAAATTAAAAGAATTTGGCATTCTCAGACTATAAAAATATTACCTTTTGTTATTTCGGCTACTGGCATTATACCTAGCTCTCTTATTAAAAATTTAGGCATATTAGATTTGTCAAAGAATTTGTATATAAAAATGCAAAAATCAGTCATTTTAAATACATGTAGAATTACGAAAGATTTTTTAAATATTTATATTGAGGGATCAGTAGGATTTATCGGTCAAATTAGGAATTCCACAGAGCCCAACCCTCTGGTATGAAAATATCTGGAGACGGTGAATTATATTCCCATTTAATAGTTTGGTAGGTCAACATGTTGTTCTTGTATTGTTTTGTACTATTATACTTATATTATATATACACTTGCATAACGTGGATTTACGTGGATTTAACGTGGATTTACTAGATGATCTGGTGCGTAAAAAATTTTTTTTTTTTTTTTTATTATTTTATATTTTTTTAAATCGGTTTTATTTAGTACTTTAGCTTATGTTTATGACAGATGTGTGATTACAGGTTGTATTGCAGGAATACAAAAAAAAAACAAACAATAAGGTCTCTATTAAAAACTATGTATATTGTATTTTTTCATTACCCCTGTTAGCAACGCGGAGGTTAAGACAATATTATATATTTTACAATTTTTAAATAGAATAAGTATAATATTACTGTATTATTATATTATTAGGTAATTTTACAGGGTTTATCTTATTAAAAATATTAACTTTTGGGTGTGAGTACTTACATGGTGTTCAATCTTACATACTCTAAATAACTACATGATTTAAAAAAAGGTGTGGGTTAGGTTAGGTACTAATAACTACCGTGCTGATATTTATTTATGGATCCACCAGCAAAATAACTTTCGTATTTTTAATATTACGCAATAAGGAAATTTTGTTTGTTGGCCATAATAACAATGAATTTATTTCGTCTTCGATATATAAGTCGATTTATAAGTATTTTATTAACGTAATTTTGCAATCTTAAAAGTTTATTTGATAAAAAATATAATATTTTAAAAATATAGGATCTAGATTAATTACCTACTTAGTTTTATAAAAATGTGCTGTACATAGATAGTTGGTTTTTTTCTATACTCTTTAAAAAAATAATAAGTGTTTTGGAAACAAACTCTATTCTTGTTACTTGGGAGAAATTATTTTTAAAATACACTTTACGCACGCTCTATTTAAACGATAGTTTCCATTGCGTTTTAAGATGGTAATTACATCGTAAAGGAAAAATTTAAAGTGTTAACAGATGAACTCACTTTTGGTATAAATTGCTAATATCTACTAATGAGGGGTGTACGATAACAAATTTGGTTAAATTACAAAATCATTCGCCTTTTAAAAAAAATGTCATAAATTTAAGAATTGATAAAAATTATCAATTAAAATACTTGTCCTTACAAATCCTGGAGAAGAAAATATCACAAAGTCCCAAACATGAATTTTTCGAGCAAGTTTATGTATAGATATATTTACTGGATCAATAACCTTCACCATATTGTAAAATCAACTTAATAAATACTTGAAATCAGTTAATAAAGTAGAAAATTGCAATGCAAATGATACGGTTATTTGGGAAACAGATGGAGTTTCGTTGCTTACCGTGGAACCAAGATCCTGCCGCTGACATCTCTTGCATCTTGCTTCTGCGGCCTTTATAAAAAAAAATAATAAAGAAATTTAATAAATAAATATCGAAATAAACATGAAAAAGCATTTTGAAAATTGCGGGTAATTTGATTTAAGTACAAGAACCATTGCCATGCCAGAAAGGAAATTTAATGGCCGAAATGGAATCATTACAAGTGATTATGAGAAAAAACACTTCAGTGTAAAAATAAATTCAACCCATTTTGGTGCCGAATATCGCTAAGAAGATATTTTATAATTCATAAATATTTGAATAACAGTTATGTTTTTAATAAAAATTATATTTTTTAATTAGTTAATTTCAGCCGTTTTCTCGTTTCAAATAATGAGAATATTGTAAAAACAGTAATGAATTAAACAATGTTGAAGTTTAAATCAATCAAATAAATATTATAGTAATGTTATATAAATAATATTAGAAATGTAAAAAAAGATAAATAAATAAACAGCTATCTTTAATTAAATTTGATCCAGCTTCGTCATTGCTTTTTATAAGGTAATGATATTATAACGATATTTTTAGGTAAAATTTTCCGTCTGTTTAGTGGTAATGATTAATGCAATAGCTTTAGATCTGCCTTAAAAACATAAACTTTTTCCACACCGGTAACCTCTCCAAATATTTAATTTCGATTAAACAGCGGCGTCGCCTTTGAAGTCATGTTGTGAAACTTGTTCAAAGAACGCAGACCCCATCTACTTTGCTTTTTATTGAAGACATCAAAATTGGAACTAAAGCATCGCACATCAAGATAACAAGGAAATTATCGACGAATATAAAACGGACTTTTATTGAATTCCCAAGTTCCATCTACAGTCGTAAATCAAAATTCCTGCCAAGAATCAGCGATTTTCAACGCTTACTTCCAGATTCCCATAATCCCGAGATCGCAATCTCCCCCTTGTTTCAAATATCGGGATATTCTTTTTTTATTTCGTCGTTCGGATTTAATTAGATTTTATGTAGAGATATTTGATATTGGGGCATTAAACTCAGAGTCTAGCGAGGTACCAACGGCACATAGATAATATATAATATCACATTAATGAAATGTAGATTTTACGATGTGCATGCATTCTTTTAAATTCCCCACTTCATTTTACATAAGCGAAATTCGCGCTTGGATCCCATAGTTATTGCTTGGATATATATTAATTTAGAAGTGATTGTGATGCGATGTATTTGTGATGAATCAACCCCCGTCCTTTGACTCGAAAACAAACCTTCGACATGGGAGTGAGAGCAGACGCGAGATTATGGACAAACAATGCGTTTACTGTTATACCATCTCCGGTAGCTGAGAATGTAGGCAACTAAAGTAAACAAGATTGACAACATAATGGGGTCATCGGGGGTACACTAGAAAACAGTTAGTTGTTTAACAGTTGGTATTTTTTGAGTTAACTTAACTTTCTTAAATATTAGGTGTAATTTGATTCAATTAATTACACTAAAATTAATTCAAGACATTATTAATAATATTGATGTCGGGATTGAAAGTTGGAGAGCAATTTGGAGGAGATTTGAAGAAGAGGGATCTTTGAGTAGGGGGAGGCTTTGGTGTCGACTAGTCGTCAGAGGGAATAAGGCAACAAGCACTCAACTGCACTGATGCGACGGGTAGTTAGGCAAAAGCCATGACTGACTCGGGGAAAGGCCACAATTTACTTGAATTCGGTCAAAGTCTATTTGATGATACTCGACAGCGACGATGGCAGCGCTTCGACTGGCCGAGTCAACGGGTCGGCGCCGGCGGTTCGCGATTGGATTTCCATTGCCGGCCGAGCCAATCACTTTTCTTTCACAGTGACGCGGCGGGTGTTGTTTGTTAGCTCCCTCTATCGGCGACAAATTCCAGGAATTTTATGCTAGGCGTTTTTCCATTAGTTGCAGGTAGGCATACCTTAGGTAGGTATGCCTACCTGCAGTGTCTTATTGGGTGTTTCACCGACTTGAAGAACATGAGTATAATGAAGGTTGAGATTGTTTCGATTTTCAAAAAAATTGTGAAATCAATCCCACAATTGTGACAAATCTTTGTTTGTATAAACAAAATGTTTGTATTTTTTTTAAAAAAGAAAGACAAACATTCCCGAGTTAAGAATAACCTGACAATATTTGAAAATCTCCCACAACCATCACAGTAAGCGAAAGATGTTGCTTGTGTTGTGGAGGAGGACTTCGCAAGACAATCGAACACCGAACACGCGACGCCCGGGTGGGACCCAAACGCGACGCCCACTCAGCTACTGACAGGTCCATAGGGTCTATCAATAAGGACGCTCGATTTAAAATGTAAATAATACAAGTTGTGTGTGAGATATCCACTCAATTTTTATTTTATTTTAAAGTATATTTTATGGCAATTAGTGTGGAATATAACATCTTTCAATTGTACGCCGCGGCTTATAGATTGGTGGCACGTATTCTATAAGTCCAACTTTCAATCTTTAGAGATGAAAACGAAATGTTTACAAAATGGAACAAAAATGTGAGACTTTCACTTATTTTGAGTTTTCCAAGCCTTTGTTTGTTGGATCATTCGTCCACAGGTACATAAGGTTAAAATCTAATAATTTGGCATCTGCAACTCAACTATTTAACCAGCCGTAATGTTCAGTTATCAATCGATGTTTTTTGGGGTAGGTAGGTTAAGTAAATTATTCAGAAGTAACCCACCAACCTCTGATATTTATAATGCTTATGCTCGTTCGGTCTCCCTTCATAAAACGTGATTTAGTTTCTTCTTAATGGCATAAGACAGCAATAAATATGCCAAGGGCCGATTTTATGAAGCAGTTAAAGTATTAACATTTTTTCAAAGAAAACGAACTTCAGGAAAAAAATTGATTAATGAAAAACATAAACGGAAAAAGCAACGATTTTTTTGATTTGGAATGGCGTTCCGGTTGGCTCCATTTAAATCTGAACACTATTTCACGTTTCAGTAAATCACAAGTCATAAACACATAAATTTTGTTTTAAACCACTTTATTTAAACACATCGTTCTACCGGTTTCAGAAGTAATATCTTATTATTTATTATATTAATATTAAAGTTTTCGTATTCTCCTGATGAAGGAAGGGCACTTCTGAAATAGGTATAGTAATGTGTTCAAATAAAGGGTATACAAAAAAAATTTGTGTTTATATTCTGCCTGATCAAATTCACGGGTTAAAATTCTTTACCTGGGTAGTAAATGGCCTCCTTCTTGACAACGTAGTTTGCCTGCGGTATCCTCAGTTCGCAGACGAACTCTGTGGGAGAAGGGAGAATGTCGTCTCGGAGGAGCACCCAGGATACTGCATCGAACCTTCCCCCCGATGGGGTGATGGAGGTTGAGATGCCATCTAGGCGACCACTGTGGACAAAAAACGACTTTTAGTAAAGTAAGAATACATCAGCAAAAACGGTAATATTATTTTGGTAAAATGATTAGTAGGTAAGTTAGATTGGACTAGGCATGGATACGGTATATAAGATAAATAGATTTTATTCATTTACTGTGTTATTTCATAATTTCTTCAGTAAAAACATATATATACATGGTGTATCAGTATCGTCCGAGGAAAAAGCCACGATTCCGAATTTTAACGTGGCTAGAAATTGCATAGCAAGGTATCTAAATAAGCTAGCTAATCTGAATAGCTACCTTCCTCTGTCCCAACTCCTTTCAGCTTTTTTATAGTGAATACCTCACAAGAGTCCCAACTGCTCCCGTCTGGAGTCAGTTAGACTATGGCATCCCCAATTTGGGTATGTTATGAGGCTGAAGGTAAGTGGGGAAGGAAAGGAGACGAGGAAGAGGAAGGTGGGGAAGTACCTGGCTATTCAGATCTAGTCACTAAACACGGCTAAAACTATTTCAAGCAAGAGTCCTCACAAGAGTCCCAACTGCTCCCGTCTGGAGTCAGTTAGACTATGGCATCCCCAATTTGGGTATGTTATGAGGCTTATTTCAAGCAACGTTTCAAATCTGAATGGTGGTCTCACACCAGGGCGATACTAAGAGTATAAACTATATATTATTTTAAATACACGTTAATATAAATTATTATATTATACATTTATATTTAAAATATATATTTATATTTTAAATATAAATGTACAGTCAATTCAAAACGCCATGGTCAAATTACTTGTCAGCAAAGCAGTGTATGACCAGCGGCAAAATATCACAATAATGTATAAATCCATAAATGTTTTACCTATTAGAGCTCTTTTTTGGCATAAAATTTGTATGCAACATATCTTAGATAGCCCATACAAAACAATGGTGGATCACGTGTACAATACTAGGCTTACACAAAATGAAGGGTTGATAGTACCTAGATTTTCTAATAAACATGGCCAGAGAACTTTTGAATACATTGTACCACTTATATTTAATATGCTGCCATATGATTTGAAAAAATTTTACTCGACACCTAAATTTGCGCTATTGTTAAAAACATGGCTATTGGAATCAGATTTTCTGTATTGAATGACTGTACCTCTTGCACTTTAAAATTTTTTTGACTTAGTATTCTATTATTTTTTATACTTATTTTATGTTTTTATTTTGTATTTTATTAAATTGCAATTTTTTTCTTATTGTATTATACTTGAGACATTTAAATTGTACAATGTTTTGTTCACACTGTTTTCCTGCAGACAAGCTACTTGCAGTAGCTTTGCAGGTATATTGTTAACATGAAAAAAAATCTGTTTTTCTGTAATAAAAAAAAAAAAAAAACAAATAATTAATTGTGAAATAACACAAATCAATTAAATAAAATTTTTTTGCGCACGCCGGGTTCGAACCCGCGACCTTTGGAATGGGAGTCAACTGTTTGAAAGAGCTGGCCCTAAATGTTAGAAGTCTTGTGGGGTATTCACATTTTTTTTAAATATATGTAAAAAAGACCGAGAGTAAGTATTTCTTCTTGTAACAGTAAATATATACAAAACATTCTGTAGGCATAATTATTAAATAATTCTCCCGCAGCACTTAATATTATCATGTCTGGCGTGCTATTTTCAAACAATAAACATTCAACTATCAATACTCGTATATTAATAAATCGATTTATCCGTCACCTATAACAATATATTCTATTCGCTTTGAATGCAAATTACCATAATACTTTTGTCTACGCAAAGAAATTTCGTGGCATAAGAACCAGCCCCACATACGCTATTGATAAGGATAAGGTATCACAAAAATTGATAATGGTGTCTGGTGTCAGGTGTCACGTGTCATGATAGTACTGTGTATTTAATGGTGAGTTCTTTGGGTTAAATAAACAAATTTAACAATTTTTAGATAGGTTACAAAAACCAAAGCTCATTTTGTTAGCAAGCACACTTCTTGCGGTTTTATTTGACTTTATGGTACTCATATTCCGTGTATAAACTCTTTTGAAAAACAAGACATTGTTTCGTCAATTAACCTTGCCCTAGTTGAACACTAAAACTAGTTTTAATAACATGACTTCACTCATTACAGCCTTTGAAGGAATTTGATTGCAAATAAAAACATGGTGTAATGGTGCAGAAGTTTAACTATGCACTTTCAATCAAGCCTTATGAAGTTTGTGCATGCAATCCGTTGAAGTAATTGTATGCAAACATTAAATACTTTAGTGTTAAGCTTAGTTCACACTATTTTATGAATCTTCTGAATACCTTTTATAAATTGAAAAATGTTTGTGGTATGAATTTTTTTGTATAAAAACTCTCTAATTTTCTAGACGTATTTTCTATGTGAGTGCAATTATTTACAGCTTGCAATACAAATTGTAAAAAATCTTTTGCGAAATTTGGTTGTTTCAGAAATTATGGAAATTCTCCTGTAGATTTTTTAAAAATGGAATTACGAAGTGGACGCAACTATTTTCAGCTGGAAAATATTAATTTCCAAAACAGATATCTATTAGATAAGTAGATCTTTTCAAAGCGTAAGTTTTCATCAGTAACTCTGTAGTCATAAAAAAAACCAAAGATTTTTTTGAAATAATGGCTAAGTGATCCCAACTATTTTGAGCTCGCAATGTCATTTCAATCAAGAGATTTGCAATTTCCTTAAAAGCATCAAGGATTACAATGTTATTTTTTTTACATAAAATTCTTCCAACCATAAAAAAACAGTGTTAAAAAGCAATCGAAACCAGGTAACTCCTGGTAACGTACACATAGTTGCTAAATTAAAAACTTTTATGCTTACGTCATAAACTTGTAAGAATGGAATCATTTTATAAGTTCACCTTTGAACTACAATATTTGCTCTAATTATTTAGGATGGAAAATACATAATGGCTACTTCCTCAGTGAAATCGCGTGGCGCCTTCGCTCTCTTCGTGACTGAAGCAAACTTAAAGTATTTTTGTTGTAATTAGAGGTAATTGGATGTAAGAGACTCAGTTTTGATCAATTCAACGCCATGTGCTACCTAATGGATTTTTTTATGTATATGCCGCACCAAAGTCCTAACTACTCCCGCCTGGGGCCAGTGAGACTATTGCATCCCCAATTCAGATAGGTTGTCAGGCTGATGGTAGTGGGAAGAAAAGAGGATGAGGAAGAGGAAGGTGGAAAAGTATCTGGTTATTCAGAACTGGTCACCAAACATGAATAAAGCCATTTCATGCAAGGTTTCAATTCTGAACGGTGGTCTTACACCAAGGCGATACTGAGAGTATCTTCCACTCTGGAGCGTGCCGCAAAAACGCTGTGTATTATTTTTAGTTAATACTTTGTGAAATATCACAATACTTGCGCACGCTGGTATTTAAACCCGTGATCTCTGGATTGCTAGTCGAGAGCATTGCCCCTTGACCACGGAGGCCGTCTTTGTCGTTTAATCCAAATATTATGTGAAAAACGTGTTGTCTAAAAGCCAGTAAAACAAATTTTGAAATGTCGATGAGCCATGTGTACTGAGAATTGCACAGCTCTTTTAATCTGGGATTTCTAGGGAAAATCAACTAGTTTCAACACGTTACATAAGTAACGTTAGTCCGTCATGAGCTGTGGAGCTTTTAAAATTCTTTTAACCTTTCATAAAATAAGATTAGACGCCACTCCATATTTTCAATTTTGTATTGAAGAAATGTCCTTGTGATTTTGCATGAAATTAAAACTTGTAGTTATTGGATTAGCAACAAAGCATATTTTAAATATTTTATTTTTCTTGTGGGTGCTGTATTTTTAACTTGTTCCAGAAAAACGATATCGAAAATACGCTCTTTTTTTCGATATATATTTCGGGGCAACCGGATAACAACATTTGTTAATAATAAGACTTTTTCCATAACAGCAAAATCACTGTTTAGCGTCATTTTAATAAAATAGTATTCATAACTTTGTACATAACATTATTTAATATAATTTATCAATATGTTTCAAAATAATAAAGTACAGTTTGTATCCTGATAAAGAAACCATTGTTTACCAAAGTTTGTTATTTTATTTTATTTAAATAGTAAATCTGCTTGTACCTTGTACCGAAGAAAGATCTGCGGAAAAACCTTTGCATGCTTAGAACCTTTTAGTTATGAGTGACAACTGCATGTTACTTTTGGGTCGATACGGAAATGGAAAAGACACTAAACCTTAGCCCTTCATTATACAGAACCTTCCCAATATTTCACCAAAGAATTCAACGTAAATCCGCTTAACGTATTGCTGACAGAAGGAAAACCGAAGTGAAACGGAGGGCTTTTATGTGGCTCAAATTGCACGCAAGATAATATTTTACTGTCAAGTTTTGAAGGTCAATAACAACATTGAAACAATGTTGATATTCATTTTATTAATTTCTCAGGCCTCAAGCCTCTTTTGTCGGAAGGTCAAAATTTTTCCGCTTTGCTATAAAATCCAAATAAATAGAATATTTGAACGCGTCCGAAATATAAAAAACTGTTCGTGAAAGGTGATGATTTACACTTTCTGAAAATGAACATAATAAAATAATTTTTAAATTTTTAATTATAAAAATTTTGAATTCAAACATAAAAAAAAAATAAAAACGGCTCACTTTACGTTTTTTCTAACTAAATTACTAATAACGAAAAAAAAATAAGAACATCTACATAGGTACTTTATTAGTCAAATGTATTATAAACGTTACACTCAACTAACTTTTTTTAACGTTTCATGTACAAATAATTCATAAAAAGTTCCCAAAGTTTCATTTTTTTTTTCAAATTGCCATCGGAAATTTTGATTTCAAAGAAGTGTATATTCTAATTATTTTGCGGTTAACTCTTAGATTTGAATATAAAGCCTGGCCTTTTAACGTTTTAACACCGTGTAGATCGTATTTCTAACCATGGCAGTAAGGGAGATACAACGATTTCGATGAAATCTATATAAGTTGTCCCGAAAACCAAACAAATTAAGCCTCAGCGGTTAACAAAATCAAATTCCGAAAAAAAAACACAAAAAAAATAATACTAACTATAAAAAATAGTTTTTCGTATTATTACTGCTGATTTATTCGAGGTCTTACGCTATCCGGGCGTACGCTCTAACCTGTGAATTTGTACGTGTATAACTCTTCAGAATTGATGCGTTACTTGAAATGGCTTTAACTATGTTATATTTCAAGATTTGAATAGCCAGATGGCTTCCAACCTCTATCTCTTTCTATTTTTTTAAAGGTGATTACTGTACAGGAGTTCTTTCTTTTAATGTCATATTATTTGCATTTTTTCCATACGGTTGTAATATTAAAAATAAATTTACTGTAACGTTTCCTATCTCTCTTATCTCAACATTGTTTTATAATTCTTCACCTTGTTCAACGTAGTACAGGCATTGCAACATGTGGTCAATGTGATTCTAAAACATATATTTTCATAGAAAATGTATGCTTACTAAGTAGCCCAGGCCCCCTAGCACACTAGATCGACAAGGATAGGATAACTTTCGGTAACTTCTCATCGTTTCCTAGCATGATTGCAAATTGACAGCAAAGAAGTGACAGTTCACAATGACTAAGTGTCCTTAATATATTCGATATCAACTGTTGTTTGTACGTTAGCGATCTGCAGTTGTCCTAGTGAACGATGAGAAGTTACCGACAATTATCCTATCGATCCTTATCGATCGAGTGTCCTAGGGGGCCAGATATTGTTAGACGTAGCGATGCGTACGTACGTACCCGGTATACCTTAAGCATGCAACTAACATCCTGCTGTGCAGGGATATATATATATATATATACAAGGATCTAGAGTAGTTTTAAATATTTTAGCTTATGTTAATTTAAAAATTAGAGTCCTTGTGACAGCCGTAAAAGGAAAAACTTCATTGTTACTTAAAAGATGGCGGGAAAGCGGAGGATCTCCTTGATTGCACATGAGTCTGAACCCTCCGGAGATAGTGGGAATATGGCGTTCCCGAGATGATATGTTAAAAGAGTTGAGAAGGAAAGGAGATGGAGTAGAAGAACGTTGGGAATTACCTGGCTATATTTAGCTGTGTGGTAGGCCGGAGCGGGAGAGTCCGATTTGGGGAGACCCTATGACCTCTCTAGCTAATCTCTCTCGACCCTTCGTTTTCCTGCACTGCAGCGGGAGGAATGGATTCATACGTCCGTCACTTTTGGACACATTGACCGGTAGATTCCGATCCAACCCTTAAGACTTTTTCTTCCACGAAACTCATTTTATTCCTTTCCTTAAAAATACCCTCCACCCAGCACCTCCAAAAAGGCCCCGAGTAAAATTGTGCTACTCAGAGTTTTCGAGTATCTAGCACTCTAAAGGCTCATTCCCACCGGTCAAGTAGCGAGTAACTCGCCGATTGACTGACCAAAATGCTACTACTAACTTTATTTTCGCACCAGATTTTCAGGTCCGGGTTTAGTTTTTCCCATAGGAAAAACTGAACCCTTTCATACACTTTTCCATATAAATGATCATCTAGTAAATCCACGTTATGCAAGTGTATTATATAAGTATAATTAATACAAAACAATACAAGAACAACACGTTAATCTACCAAACTATTAAATGGGAATATAATTCACCGACTACAGATATTTTCGTTTCAGAGGGTTTGGCTCGGTGGAATTCCTAATTTGACCGATAAATCCTACTGATCCCTCAATATAAATATTTTAAAAATCTTTCGTAATCCTACATGTATTTAAAATGACTGATTTTTGCATTTTTATATACAAATTCATCATTATTATTTTTTTTTTTTTAAATTGATAAACTAATGTTTAAGACAAGACTTTTTTATGCATAGCACATATATATAATTATTGCTTATAATAATTGTTACTAAATTCATGGTGTTTGGATACGTTTAGTTACTACAAAACTCGCTACTCGACTTAACTACTAGCCTAGTCTGTAGTGGCTATAATAGGTATCTAGATATTGTAATAGGTGAGTATTGGATACAGTTTTTTTTACGAGAATTTGATTTTTCATTTTTAACCTATTAATACTTCTATGCCTGATAATCGTGAATTATAATAAAAAACACATGTTTAAATCTTAAAACGCTTTTCAAAACGCTATATCGTTGTTATTTCTTATAAAATACCCACAGACAGAACTCGTTTGTGTAAAAAAACACCGCGCGCATTTTACAGCCACAATCATATTATGGAAACAAGTAATTCATTTAATTCCCGTTTTCCAATAAATTTTTGTCGGTAATTCCGTTTCACATTTGGAGAAAAACATCACGAATACCCGCTTTGATGTCACAAACAAAAGGAAACAGATCAAAAGCACCGGTGAAACAATATTTTCCCTCAACGTTTACTTTATAATAACTAACGGAAGCAAACGGGCCATTTTAGGATTTATGGTTTTATTTGGAGAAAGCATTTTAAAATAAATATATCGAAATGTTTCCCGCACTGAAATCACGATACATATCGTGTTTCATACGGTTTGAGGGAACTAGTATTACCGCCTGAAATATGAGGATTTGCATATTTCGCACTGCCGAAGTTAGACTACCGTATTTCAAAATAAATACATTTAAAATAATAGGCATTGTGGTGTTGCATCGTTAAATGTATGTATTTACTGTGAAAATATTAACAACCCGTAAATTCAGGTGAGTTCGATCAATTTTCAAATTTGAAACTGAACTAACTTTTTTATAAAGTTATTTGAGTCCGCAAATTTCATGTCGTATTTATTCCACATTATGTTTACACTATCGAAATATAATTGTATATGTGTTTAGGGAGTCAAAAAAATGTAAAACGATCAAATTTACCTATCGCAGACAGACAGTTACAGACGTTGACATACTTTATGATATAAATTACACGAAATTGATTGGTTCATCGAGGAATTTATGAAAATATGTATTAACAAAAATTTCTCCATTAAAAAACACCTGAAAATGTATTTATTTATTTATTTGAGACACAAACAGGATATTTATAGAACATTCATGTTGATAATATAAAACAAAATTAAATACAAATATAAATATCCCTAGACTAATGTGTCTGCAGTAATCATATTTTAATATACTCATAAGCAAACACAAAGAAAAACAATGCCAGTATTTTTAAACTTAACTCTAAAAAACTTAATTATAATATTAAAAAATCTAACAAAAAGAAAATGTTTATGAAAAAATAATAAAACAACAAACACTCTTTTTTTTTTTTTTTTAGGTGCACAAATTGTGGAGATACTTCTTGAAACAAGTTATATTATTTACAAAAATATCAATGATAATGTGTGATTTAGCAAGATCATTGTATGATCTGGACATTCTAGAAATAGGATTAAAATATCCAGTATTATTGGTAAAAATTTCGGTCCAAAAAATGTTAAGGTTTCTGGTAGATTTGGGCCTAGCGTATAACTTGATTTGATTGATTAAGTTACTATCTACCCGATAATTTACAATTTTATAAAGCATTAAGAGGTCATTTATATTACGTCTTTTAACTAGACTCTCTAATTTGAAATATGTTAGTCTTTGTTCGTATCCATCTAGAAAATGGTACACACCTGATCGATAAGACAAGATCCGTGTAAATTTTCTTTGGACAGATTCAAGTCTAGATACCTGTGTAATATAATGTGGATTCCAGACTGTTGACCCGTATTCAAGAACACTACGGATTAACGAATTGAATAGAATTATTAGGCTATTAGAATTCTTGAATAATTTGGTTGATCTTATAATAAAACCAAGTAATTTATTTGATTTACTCACAATGTATTCAATGTGTTGGTTGAACGTTAGTTTGTTGTCGAATATAATTCCTAAATCTTTAATCGATTCAACTGTTTCCAGATTGTGACCACATATGGTATATGAATATACAGTTTTGTTGGTGTTCTTGGTGAAATTTATAACTTTGCATTTTGTTATATTTAGTTCCATTTCATTGTCAACACACCATGTAGATATTGTGTTAAGGTCTTCTTGTAAGAGTTCACAATCTTTCATAGAATTAATTGCTTTATATAATTTGAGGTCGTCAGCATACAGAGAAAAATTACAACGAAGTTTAAATGTAAGATCGTTAATAAAGATTAAGAAAAGCAAGGGTCCAAGGTGTGATCCTTGTGGTACGCCCGATGTAACTGAGATTGGGGAAGAGTTAAAACCGTTAACAGTAACTAATTGACTTCTATGTGATAAATATGATTCTAACCAACGAAGCAGATTTCCGTGTATGCCGATTTTATCCAGTTTATTTATTAAGATAGGGTGACTGACTTTATCAAAGGCCTTACTGAAATCGGTGTACACGGCATCAACTTGTGTTTTTTTATTCATCGATTTACACAGAAAGTCCATATACTCGAGTAAATTAGTATTTGTGGATCTTTTAGCTACAAAGCCATGTTGGAAAGGGCTAAGTACATGTGTTACATGGTTAAAAATGGTTTTGTATACAATGGATTCAAATATTTTGCCAAAACAAGATAATAGGCTGATAGGACGGTAGTTAGTTACATCATTTTTACTGCCAGATTTGTGGATCGGAATGACGTGGGCAACCTTCCACAGATCGGGAAATACTCCATCGTTCAGACTTTTGATAAATATTTTGTGTAATGGTACTGCAAGTTGATCTGCACAATTTCGAATAAATAGTGGAGGAATTCCATCTGGGCCGGAACCCTTATTAATATCAAGAGTGTTCAACTTCGCCTTGACCTCGTCTAAGGTTATTTTGATATGAGACAGTGGATAATTATAAAGTGGGGAAGAAAATGTAGAGTCACTTTTAGAATTAGATGGTGAGCTAAAAACAGAAGAGAAGTAAGTAGATAAAAGTTCACATGTATCTTCACCATTTGTTGCAGATTTGTCATGGAGATGCATGATTTTGGGGAGAGAATTAGAAACTCTTTTCGAATTAATGAGGGTTGATAGATTTTTGATACTGTTAGGGAGAGAATTTTCTATTGAATCTACGTGGGCTTTAAGGCATGTACGTATGGATACTTTTACTCTAGCCCTCAAGATGGAAAAACTGTCATAGTCACTTTGATTTTTGTATTTTTTCCATTTCTTTCTAAACTTTTCTTTTTCTCTCAGTTGATGGATCAAAACACTGCTGAACCAAATTGGAAATTTTTTATTGCTGTTTCTTAAGCGTGGAGTGTATTTTTCAATTGATAGCCATAACAAGTTATAAAAATGTAGCAGAGAGTCATTACAATTCAGGGTGTTAAGATCGTCCCAGTTATTAATTGATAACATTTCATTGCATTTAATGTAGTCCGTTTTTTTGAAGTTATATTTGATGTGATCTGGATTGGTGGGTAAGGGTTTGTATTTGGACATTAAAAAATCGAATTCAATGGGGGGATGATAGGAGTCAACTTTGGATAGCACATGTGTAGCAATTTGAATATTAAAGTTATGGTTGGAAAAGACTAAATCTAAAATGCGATCTATATTGTTAGAGACGTGATTGAACTGATTAAGTCTAGTCATATTTTGAAAGTCTAGTAGAGATATTGATTTTTGGCTATTATATAAAACTGGTCTAGTGTGAGTTTCATTTACATTTAGTGAGTATTGAATACATGGTACATTAAAATCACCCATTATTATTGTTATATCCTCTGATGATAAGTTATTATATATCGTTTGACACTTTTCGAAAAAATCTGTGAGATTTTCGATTGGTATATCTGGTGGCAAATACGCCAAACACAAGTTGATGTATTGTCTAGATGTTTCATGTAATTTAAATTTAATCCATAAATCTTCTGTAGAATTTGAGCTGTGTGCTGTGACTAAAAAAGATGTAATTTTTTTCTTTATGGCTATTAGAACTCCACCACCTGTTTTTTTAAGAGAATTCGATGAGTCCCTATCTCGTCTATATATATTATAACGATCATCTACTATTTCATGGTCATAGATTGTGGAGTCCAGCCATGTTTCTGTAAAACAAATTAAATCATAATTACAACTGAGCACTTCACAGTACAAATCATTCAGTTTACTTTTCAAACCACGTACATTTTGATAATAAAATGTTATTGCCGTTTTGTTAGAATACATTTTGAAAGTATATATACAACATTATTAAATACGTTTTTTTTTGTAAAATTGATATGTGAAAATAATTTATTGGAAATTAAATAATTATGGTTTGAAAGGGGGCAATTTTGAACACCAGAATTTTTTGTTTGTTTGTGGTAGATGATTTTTTCTGTGGTATCAGGAGTCTTTAATATTGACAAAATTTGGTTATTGAATTGTAAACTAAATATTGAGGATACAGCAATTGGTTTCATAATACAATTACTTGTAGTATGTTGTGATATTTTTTTGTTCTTAACAAATTTTGATAATTTATGAGAATAATGACAAATCGTACAAGTAATATTTTGTTGTAATTTTACAGAGTAATTTTGTTGAAATGTGTGCCTCAGAATTTTTTTATATTTGCAACACTCTAATGATACGTTAATTATTACAATGGCGATTTTGTGCACAGTATTAATGTAATTCCAGCTTTTCAAAAGGTTAACTTTTAAGTAACTTGTATGAGGAAAGTAATCAAATAATGCTAGTGTTTTTAATTTTCTAAAGGGACGGCCGATCTGGTAGGTGCATCTTGAGTTGATTTCAATTTTGATAGTTTGTTGACATCCTCTTGGTCAGTAATTAAGATTATGGGGGTTGAATCGCTTATACGAGTGAAAAATTTGAATGTAACTTGAAAATAACTACTTTGACAATTATTTTCGACACGTTATTTTATCCGTGTCGCCCTAAATTTTAAATAAGCGAGTAAAATTTCTGAACGGTATACGAGAATTATGCAGATATCCGCGATGATCAAAGTCGTCCCCCGATTCAAAAGATGCCCCAAATTATGGATATTGATAAATATACTTCACAATGTGGGAGGAGGGTATGGGTACCGCCACCTTTAGGAAGCATTTATTGGGTAACCAACCTCTGCCATCAATTACCCCAAGTGGATCGCTATATTTGGTGACTTAGCAGGGGTGCCTGGGTATATGGGGTAAGGTTTGTCCGGATCTTAGCGGTGGTTGTGTATTTCCACCTGCTGCGTGGCGGGCCGGACCGGAAGAGACTTGCTGAGGAAAACCCTTTGTCCTCTCCAGCAGGACTCTCTCGGAACATCATCTTGTGCCGCAGTGAGAGGAATGGATTCATACGTACGTTACTTATGGATACACTAACCCATGATTGCTACACGGAGAAAAATGTTATTCTAAAATACGATAATTTTATTCGTAAAAACGGTTAAAAACGGGACTGAAGTTCTTACGAACAAATTAACAGTGTTTCAATGTTTATTCTTACATGTTCCCGCCAATAAACATTGAAACCCTGTTAATTTGTTCGTAAGAACTTCAGTCCCGTTTTTAACCGTTTTTACGAATAAAATTATCGTATTTTAGAATAACATTTTTCTCCGTGTAGCAATCATGGGTTAGTGTATATATATTATATATTCTTACATGTTCCCGCCAATAAACATTGAAACCCTGTTAATTTGTTCGTAAGAACTTCAGTCCCGTTTTTACGAATAAAATGATCGTATTTTAGAATAACATTTTTCTCCGTGTACCCCCCCCTCATACCTTTTTCTTACCCACAACTTCCTCTCCTTTCTATACTTAAAAATACCTCCACACATCATCCCTAAAAATGATATATAAAAATGATATTCTTTTTCTTAGGGCCTCGTATGCGGAGGTAATTTAAACAATACATACATACAGAATACAACCTCTGTCACAGATTCAAATAATTTTTCTTTAGTTTAAGTGTGTTTTATTTCACAATATTAATGATACAATTTGTACAGCGCCCTTCAGGTAATTTTTCGTAAAAACCGGCCTCATACAAAATGTGAAATATTTTCGTCACGTTCCAGAGTGGTGAGTATTTACTTTCAACATCGCCCTGGCGCGGGCGCAAGACCACAAATCAGAAAAGAAACTTTGGTTGCTTGAAATAACTTAAGTCTGAAAATCGGAGTATTTCATAACTTTCATCTTCTCATCTTCTTTCTCTTCCCACTCCCTCCAGCATCACAACATACCCCAGCCGGTGATACCATAGATAACTTAAATAGTAGTATTTTAATATACATTTAATATATACAAGAGTATAATACCATGCGGGAAAGTTCGTGACATCACCCGGTCCTTGATTGTGTAAAATATAAGGTAAAATATTTATAAAAGTGGGTCACGCTTAATATGGACGAAAAAAATAAATTTAAAAAGTTTTTGTAGTTGGATATTAACCGGAATGTCGAAAAGAGTTTATTTTAATGGTTATTTTTTAAATTTTAAAACACGAAATGTCATTTTTCAATGAAACTTGCAACAGTTCCTAACATAGCGGTCGGTGAAAAATGAGATTTTGTGTTTTGAAATTTAAAAAATTACCATTAAAATGCAATTTTTTCGAAATTCCGGTAACTGAATTGATTAGTACTAGTTAATATCTAACTACTACAAATTTTTAAAATTATTTTTTTCGTCATGTAAATATTTTCCCTTATTTTTCACACAATCAAGGACCGGGTGACGTCACGAACTCTCCCGCACGATACTATACTCTTGCCGGCGTTTTCGTGGGCTTTAATAAAATTCAAACTTGTAGAATTAATTTAATTATGAAAACGAACTTTAAAAAAGAAAAAAAATACTGGTATTTAAGTTTGCATGTCATCTACAACAACATATTTTGTATAAGTCAAAATATTTTTCACTTAACTTCCCTACTCGGAATCTAATTTTTAAAGCTGAAAATAAATGTACCCTGCGATTGTTGAGCAGAACGCGAAAAAAACAATCAAATAATCCTCCTAATCTAACTATGTAAGATTGATATGTGCAACTTTTACTAAACATTCTTTGAAATGCATTCCCACAAAAAGCAAAAAGGAGTTTTGTTTATGGCAGTGTATTTGCGGGAGAGCGATTTGTTACACGCCCCGTTTTCATCCGATCGGATGCCGCATATTTTTCTATTTGTCAAAAACAAACGCTAAATATTTATGCCGGCGAAATCAGCCTCTTTTTCCACGCATTCCTTTTAAATGTTTACATGTAGTCATGGAAAACAGATAAAGTGCAAAACGCTTCCTTTGTGTGGTGTTTTAAGTAAACACTTCATAATTTTATTTCGACTGTTTACTTTCCTATTCAATTTAAGCTACGGGTGTTGTTTGTTTCGCGGTTTGATGACGTGTAGCTACTTCCCGAGGCTATTTTAAAAATAATAATAATAATTTAAGTGTGTGCAAAATTGTTCATTAGGCAATTTACAATTAGAATTATTAAATGTATCTTAAATATTATATTAAAATAGCACAGACCCGTAAAATCTCACGTGATATTATAATAATAGAATTTTAGCAGCTGGTATTCATTACAAAAATATTTATTTTCCTTAGGATCCATTGCCTCTGAAAATAAGAAATTTATATCGAATTTTAGTAAAATTGAAAAATTATGACATTCATCCAATGACATAATAAAAAATAAGGCTTTCATTCCTATCGATACAAAAAATGTAGCAACAGAAAAGAATAGCCTTTCAAAGAATATTTATATGATCGCGAAAATGTGTACACTGGTCTTAGATAAGTGAGACAATGCGCATTGTCTCAGTAACGTACATATTTCATTCTGTTAAATCATCTAAACATCTGTGAAGCATTTGAACAAAAGAAATTTCGAATAAAGAATATTTTTTTCACATAAATCAATTTGTATTCAATACTATTTAACCCGATTAACTAATCGACAAGTTAATTGTTTTATACGTTTTTCATGACGAAGAAACCATTGGTTTAAAAATATCTCCATTATTTTGATTAAGTACCAATTAAAATGTCGCCACAAAGTGAAAGAGTTATTTATTAACATAATTGTTTTGGTACGTACTCTATAGCATGTCTTATATGATAAAGGTCGATTTATACTGGGACGACGTACGGACGCTACACTACTCCTAACAATATCTGAACTACTTGCAACCATACATTTTCCATGGAAATATCATTTTCAGAATCACACTGGCCACACGCATCACAACGTAGCAATGATATTATGCGTTACGCATATTATCATTGCATCATCGACTACCCAAATTGTACGTTATAAATGTTTTTTTCAGTACAGAACAAGAACGTTGTTACCTCATTTTAAAATCATACTTTTTGTGTTTATTTCGACTTGTAAGAGCTGTTTCGACTTGTATGTAGAAGTAATATCTGTGCTGTAAAGCAGAAAAACAAATTGGTGAAAGATAAAAAAAAAACTTTTAGTTAACGATAACAATATTAGTGACACTCAATCAATAATCTAAAACCGCACAATCAGGAAAAGATACGGTCCCATCTAGGAATCGAACCCAGGAGCTTAGCCTTGCCGGGGTGGTGTTCTACTACTGATCTAATAGGTCCCTATCCGATTCGGTCATATTTAACTGTATCGTACTTCGACTAAGAACTCCCATATTCTTCATTTTCTTAACTTCCATATCTTAATTTTCTTAAAGCATATTTTTATTTGCTGCTATCTTTATGAATGATTGCAAGATTCATCTCGAATTAAATGGTACCTAGATAGTGCCTTGGAGAAATTTGTCAATTTTTGTATTTAATATGCGACATTATTGACTTTTCGGCAAGTGCAGGATGAATATTAATTTTTATGTTCGTAATAAGCATTAACTTTGTGGCTCGCCATAATTTACAATAAAATATATAAATTTGTTTTAGACCAATTTAATTTTAATTACACTCTACCGGTTTCGGAAGAACCCTTCCTTCGTCAGGAGAATATTAAAACTAACCAATGAAAGGGTTCTTCCGAAACTGGTAGAGTGTAATTAAAATTAAAGTGGTCTAAAACAAATTTATATATTTTATTATTAATTTTTATTTTTAACTTGATGAGTAAAATTTCAAATTATAATATTAATTTAATGAAGAAAAATCTAAATCAGAAAAATCAGTAAAGATATATCCTTGGTTCGATTCTTAGATGGGTTCGTTTTTTTTCTGAATTTTCTGTTTCAGATTTTCGATTCAGTGTCGCTGTTACTGTCTTCACCATTTATACTTTGAGGTTTTACTAATAAATTTAAAAATAAAAACAAACAAAAAACTTTTCTTTGAAAACATATTAACGGAACGGCATGATTTTTTGTGTTTAAAGGGAGAGTTTCTGTTGGTGGGGTATTTTGGTCGGTAACACAAACAAAAGTAATATAAATGAAACAAGATTATATTTACCTGTCAGGTGTGGTGATGGTTATGTTTGGCCTGGGATACATTCCGTCAGCTGAGCACATTACTTTGACGGAGTCCTCCTGCTGTTTGTCCTGGACGAGCCTGAAGTTTCTTTCTGGAACTGAAAAAGAAAATCAATTTAATTCACAGTACGACCAAGAATTGAATTAGGGAGCCCCAAAATACCTGTTAAACCTTCTTGTCTCGGTGCAAATGAGAGCGGAAACCGATTGCCATCTCTAATGCACAGAAGCTATTCTACGGGTATTTTTAATTGATTCTGCTCTAATGAGCTAGCAAAATTGATCTTGAAACTCGATGGGCACGAGCCAAAAATCCCTATACAGTTAGTTTCATGAGAACGGATCATTTCTTCGTCTTGTTATCATATAAATCGGCTTGTATGTGAAACAAGCTATTAGGATCAGTTTTGCCTTCTTTCTTTGGTATTGACTACAGGAATATTCCAGGCCTCTTTAAGACCCACATTAATACATCCCTTACTACAGTCCCATACCTTAACCCACCTCACAATGCTGCCTAACCAGATGGCGATATAGTTCCTTGTCTTTTCACTGTACTGTACAGGCAGGGTCATTGTTTTGAGGTGTCAGATAAAAAAAATACAAAAAAACAACAAAAACTACAGAGCAACGAAATAAAGCTGAGCAGAAGCACAAATGAATGCATTTTTGCCTACGTACAAAACATGAAAGGGCTCCTTTCTTTTGACGACTAGTTTACACCCTTTACCTAAATCAGATATATTCATTCTTAAACAAAGTACCGCAAGCACCTCAAGGTTCGCATTTCTACTTATTCAGTCTTCTTTCGCCCTACTTTATTATTATATGCATATTATATACAAGGGTTTGGATTAGAATCCCATTATGGACTGCAAGCTACTTTTTCTTTGACGGTAACTATTACCGGTAATTAATTTAACCTGAAGGGCGATTCTGTATTTTTTGTGTTATCTTTTGTGTTAAGTTAGCGTTAACTAGACAATAAAGACAAAAAGGTAAAATCGAAATGTCGGATTTCGGAAGACGTCCGCCATGCGTTATCGGCTGTCAATTTTCTATGATTTTCTATTGCTTTCAATGGCTTGTCTATGGCTGCCGTGTGTTGAATGGATTAATTACCTACTTAAAAACACGAATGACTATTTATTAGTTATTAAGACAACTCACATATAAACCTAATATGCGTTTATAAATGAATAGCCGTGTGTCATATTATTTTGATGTATGTACGCGACGACATTCGATTTGCAAATTTTCTCGCGACTACACGGAGAAAAATATTATTCTAAAATACGACCATTTTATTCGTAACAACGGTTAAAAACGGGACTGAAGTACTAACGAACAAATTAACAGTGTTTCAATGTTTATTGGCGGGAAAATGTAAGAATAATTTGTTAGTATATGTACGAAATTACGTATACCAACAAATTATTCTTACATGTTCCCGCCAATAAACATTTAAACCCTGTTAATTTGTTCGTAAGAACTTGAATCCCGTTTTTAACCGTTTTCACGAATAAAATTATCGTATTTTAGAATAACATTTTTCTCCGTGTAGCATGTCTTAACGAGGATCACGCAGCAAACACGCCGCCATCTCTGGCGTTAGGGTAACTACTTTTAAATAGTCTTAACACCAGTACAGAATTAGCTGGTCATCGCGATATGGGTTACCGCATTTATGAAAACTGTCAAAATGTGTTCTGTACGACCGATTTAACACGCGTTACGCTAACGCAAAAGATACAAAATCATTCTTCTGGTCTTAAACAAACTCATGTATTTGACCCAAGAATAAATAGCACACAAATACATTACAGCGTTTTAGCATTCTGCCTTTAAAATACTATGACTATTTTTCTATTTATTTTATTTTATTTTATTAGGAACATTTACAGATTAATAACTTTACATGCATTAAAGAAAACAATATAGTATAATAGTTAAGTTACAATCCAATAACAAATGTTCACATCATGCCCAAATAATAAATAAAAAAGTCAATAATTATTAATTATTAACAATTTTTTTTTTTTTTAGCACTTTGTAAAATAAAAGTTTAATGATAGTACTTACAGAAAAGAAAATTGTAAAATATATTGTACGCGTATAGATTTATATGTATTACATTCTTTTTAAATTTAAATACAAAAAATACATGAAAAAGTATGGTATCAATTTTTTTTGTTTGGTTACAATTAATTAATCTACGAGTATTTAGTAATGAATTGGTTATTATAAAGCTCCATTAACTATATGTTTGAAAGAGCTTAAAGTACACGACAAGATATCAGCATCGATACATTTTTTGTTATAATGATTGCAAGTTCTCAATAAGAAAGAATTTTGCCTGAGACTAGTTGAAGCAATTTCGACATGAAACAATGACTTGTCCCTAGTTTTCTTACTCGGGACTCTAATATTAATTGATGACAAAAGTGCTGGACAGTCAATATGATCATTCAAGATTTTGTGTAAGTAAGTCATATCCGTAATGTCTCTCCTACTTTTTAGAGTTTTGAGTCCATAGTGTTTTATAGAACTGTCCATGTCATAATAACGCACATGTCTCTTGAAGTTCAGGTGATGTATAAATTTTCTTTGGACAGCTTCTATGCGCTTTGTGTATATATTATACAGAGGATTCCATATAGGAGAAGCATACTCAAGATGACTACGAACATAGGAGTAGTATAATATTTTGAGGGTATGGATATTGGTGAACTCCTTTCCAATGCGGAAAAGAAATCCTAACATGCCCAAGGATTTCTTAACAATCATATCAACATGTGCCTTAAATGAAAGTTTGTTGTCAATGAGAACACCGAGGTCTCGAATTTGATTGAGTTTTTTAAGTACTTGACTGTTAGTAATACAATAATCATGTTCAATGGTTTTTTTGTTTTTTGTAAAGGTTATTACATAACATTTGGCTGTATTCATGTGTAGATAGTTGACAGTACAATAATTATTAAGTCTATTAAGATCTTCTTGAAGTTTATAGCAATCAGTAATAGAGTTGATAGAAAGAAATATTTTCAAATCATCAGCAAAGAGTAAAACTTTACCATGCTTAAAGCATTTTACAATGTCATTGATAAATATGGTGAAAAGCAACGGTCCTAGGTGAGACCCTTGGGGGACACCTGAAGGGACATTGACAATTTCAGAATTAAAACCATTCACTGCTATTAACTGGGAGCGTCCGTCAAGATAGGAGACTAACCACCGGTACAAATCACCATGTATTCCCAAAGCTAATAGTTTTGATAAAAGTAGACTATGGTCAATTTTGTCGAAAGCTTTGGAGAAATCTGTATATATTGTATCCACTTGTATTCGTTTATCCATTGATTTTGAAACAAATTCAGTAAATACTGCAAGATTGGACACAGTTGATCTTTTTTTCATAAAGCCGTGTTGATTTTCAGTTATTACTGACTGAACACAGTCATACAGTTGCTCATGAACAATTTTTTCAAAAATCTTGCTAAAGATCGGCAATTTTGATATAGGACGATAGTTCTGAACGTCGTTCTTAGATCCGGATTTGAATACTGGCGTAATGAGAGCGCGTTTCCATCGATCTGGGAAGACGCCTTCTTTCAAAGATGATTGAAAGAGCAGTACTAGAGGCAATGATATTTCCTTAATGCACATTTTTATAAAGTAAGATGGTATTTTATCATATCCTTCGCCCAATGACCAAGAGATATTATTAATTATTTTTTCTATTTGTTCCTTGCAAACGGAAATAGAGGAAATGTTTATACTATTGTCTGCTCGGGGATTATTATTAGTTGATGCCTTGGGAGTTACATTATAATTATAAGTGGAGGCGAAGTGTTTTGAAAACATGTTACATATAGTTAAAGGATTGGTAGCAGTTACATTCAATAGTTTCATCTTATTGGGTAACCCTGAACTATTTCTCTTACTTTTAACATAGGACCAGAAATTCTTCGGGTCATGAGATATTTTGAGTTCAGCATTTAATATAAATTGTCTATGACATTCATTAGAAACTTTTTTTTGTCGCGTTCGCAGAACACAGAATTCTTGATAATCCAAAGGATTGGACCATTTTTTCCATTTTTTAAATACTTTGTATTTTTCCTTAGTCAATTTCATTAAAGCCGGGCTATACCAATAAGGATATGAGTTATTGATCTGAACTTTTTTGGATGGAACGTTAGTTTGGATAATTTCATGTAAAATATCATAAAAACGGTTAATTGCTCTATTGGTTGATAAGTTCAAAAATTCTGCACCCCAATCAACACTATTAAGGATATTGTTTATGGTTTCATAATTCGCCTTTTTAAAGAGATTAATTGTTCTAATGTTATTTACCATGGGAATTTCTAACTCTATATTCATATTAATAGTGATTGATTTGTGATGTATACATTCAGGTATAAGATGTTGAGAGGTATGTGCTACGATGACAGAGAAAGAACTAAAAACAAGATCTAAGAATGTGTGTCTGCTGTTTGGAAAAGTACAATATTGTGAAAGATCAGTAAAGCAAATAGTGTCAGAGATTCTGGAAATTATTTCTGAATGATGACTATTTATGATTTTCATACTATTTTCATCTTCATTATTAATAGACCAGTCTATTTGAGGTAAATTGAAGTCTCCTGCTATAAGAAAATTATCATCATGGTGAAGCGCCCGAAGATCACATAGTTTGTCCATAAAGTCATAAATGTTACGTGTGTGATTGACTCCAGGTGGAAAGTAAACACAACACAAATTGATCCTTTTCAGATTTTTAGTTATAACAGTGACCCACAAGTCTTCAGCAGTCGTTTGCCAATCCTTCCGCTCTATAACTGTAAGGTGTTTCTTAAACGCAAGAATTACACCCCCTCCTCTTTTATTGTCTTTACGATCTCGTCTAAATACTACGTAACGATTATCAAATAGTTCCTCACTCGCAATGCTTTCCACGAGCCATGATTCTGTTATCATAATGATATCATAATCATTATTAGTTACATTTAAGTAAAAAATATTAGTTTTGGAACGCAGTCCGGTTACATTTTGATAATACATACTAAACATTATATGAGGGTAAAAACAGAATGGAGAATTGGGTTCTTAGAAGATCAACTAATTTGTAGAAGACAAATTGGTTGATGTTTGCGAAGAAGTAGAAGACGATAGTTTGAGCAGTGAATCTTTGTTTTTAATTTGTAGTGATGCAGATGTGTCGTCTTTTCTTAGAAAAATGCGCCCATGCTTGACCCACACGTACTTATAGCGAAGATTCTTAGCGGCGCGCCTAGCAGCTGCGTGTATATCTTTGTTGTGCGGAGATAGGTGTTCACACACGTAAACAGGGGAAGAGTCCAGGAATCCAAGATGTTGACGATTTAATTTATGATCAGCATTCCTTCGATTAAACGCCTTCACTGCTGATAGTAGTTCATCACGCATGCGAGGGCTCGGTAGAGCTAGTATAATGTTCTTGGGTCGAGAACCTGCAACGGCATTTGGATGATGAGGTGTTCGGTGGCAGGACATAATGTCTTCTTCCTTTAGTGGAAAGTCGATAGCAGTACACAATTTTAGCATTGAATTTTTGATATTTTCGTCCCTCTTTTCAGGAATCATCTGTATCTCTACATTGCAATTTCTGTTACACTGCTCTATATCATTTATTTTAGCCACAAGCGCGTCTTGGCTCTGTTGAAGTTGAGCATTGGAAGCATTAAGTTTTTTAATTTCTGCCTCATTTACCTTGCATATTTTATTGAGACGATCATACTCCGCGGAAAAGAATTCTAATGAGGTTTTGAGTTCATCAAAATGACTTAACTTTGTTTTAATACCCCCTAATTCTTCAACTATTTGTGAGTTGAGGTATACAAACAGCTCACTTTTCAGATTTTTTAAAACTTCATCCAACTTGCGGTCTATATGAGCCATCATTAATTGCGATTCATCACTAAGGGTCACACTCTGTGGAGTGGAAACATTATTATCAATGTATGTATTGGTGTTTTCTTCGGAATCGTCAGATGTCCCTTTTTTCTGTGTCCTTTTCTGCCTATTCATCGTGGAAAGGTTTGAAGATTGGATAAAGATTTGGTAAAAATAAAAATAATCAGAATATTTCGGATTTGATAGGATTCGATCTCTGTCCGCTAAGTGTGGTTGAGCGAATGCGCTAGCCACTACACCGTTGACCGTGTATGACGTATCGTGAAATGAATGCAATATTAATTGACTGGTGCAGATACTTTTATAATAAGCAAATGTTTTTTCGTGAACAATAATAGCTGTCACTTTTCAGAGATTTTTTAAAAATGTCTTAATCACTTCAAAAACGACTCCTCAGAAATCACTCACGTGGAATTTACACTGAACTGATCTTTAAACTGACTGGCACAGATACTTTTATAATAAGCGGATGTTTGTTTCGTGAACAATATTAGCTGTCACTTTGCAGAGATTTTTTTTTTAAATGTCTTAATCACTTCAAAAACGGCCGCTCAGAAATCACTCACGTGGAATTTTCATTGAACTGATCTTTACGAAAAAATTTGCTGATAAAATTATTACTTTATCTGTATTTTACGCTATAATTTTTATGATCTTGTTGGAGCAGTTTTTTGGCGTGCACTCTGTAGGAAATTTTTAAAAGCTATTTTCGTTTCTAATAGTAAATAAAACACACAACTATTTTTTATACGCGCTTAAATGCAATGGGTAGATAGATTTTACCTGAATGTAATTTAAATACAAAAACATGTGCTTCATGGTAAATGGTTGTTCCTGTAAACCACGAGTCGAAAACTAAAGTGACTGAATCCGTGCTGGAAATTGTGACGCATTGCAATTTCCACGTGCATTTAATCGAAAATCAGTATAATAACGCCGAATGTATAACGTATAACGCTCGGTCATGCAACCGAAATGTATACTAGAACTAACGTTCAAACGTCAAACGTGAAATCTGTGACGACTAAAAATATTCTACGAATTTTCCGCTCAGGATTTGCGACGTCAAACACCAAAAACCAAGTTACCCCCAAATACGCGAAAGTGTGAAAAAATAATAATTATTATTATTCATGGGTTGAATCCTGAAACATTGACACTGAGGAATAGAAAAAGACGGAAACGAATAATACTGCTATGTTACTGCCAAACCATTTTTCGAGAGTCTTTTTAAAATTTAGTTGTGCATAGTTAAAATTTATATTTATGAAATATTTGCGGCACGTTCCAGAGTGGAAGATACTCTCAGTATCGCCCTGGTATAAGACCATCATTCAGAATTGAAACGTTGCTTAAGCCAGGTACTTTCCCACCTTCCTCTTCCCCATCTCCTTCCCTTCCCCACTTACCTTCAGCCTCACAACATACCCAATTGGGGATGCCATAGTCTCACTGGCTCCAGAAGGGAGCAATTGGGACTCTTGTGAGGTATCTCCATAAAAAAAAGGTTAACATCTCACAAGAGTCTTAACTGCTTCCGTCTGGAGCCAGTGAGAATACGGCTTCCCCAATCGGGGTATGTTGTGAGGCTGAAGGTAAGCGGGGAATGGGAGGAGATGGGGAAGAGGAAGGTGGGGAAGTACCTGGCTATTCAGATCTAGTGACTAAACACGACTAAAACCATTTCAAGCAACGTTTCAATTCTGAATGGTGGTCTTACACCAGGACAATACTGAAAGTATCTTCCACTCTGAAACGTGCCGCAAATGTATATACCTTTATATTATTTTTAATTAATTAATTGTGAAATAATACAAATTAATCAAATAAAATTTAGTACGAACCCGCGCTCTTCGGAATGGGAGTCCAAAGCCTTACCAATGGAATACGCGTTATCATGAACTCACGTTAAGTCCTTCCTCTCCTCAAAAGACCATCCACATGGCATTTTCAAATATGAAATAGGCCCACTAAGAAACTATTTTCCTCAGGGCAGTTTATGTAAAAAATAAAAATGTGTGGAAGAAAAGACGTAACAACGTAATTAACTTTAAACACATGTAAATGCACCCCAATTTAACTTCGTTTAAAAGTGGTTAGAGGCTTAATCGTTGTGCCCAAAGCCTCCAAAGTGACAATGACCACTTAGAAAAGACTTTATAAGCTTTTAAAGACTTCTAAGCTTGTCGTTGCTTTCCTCGAACCACGAAAGGATCCCTGCTGACACCTCCCTCATTCTTGCAACTAAAGTGTTTTAAGCTTCTGTATACTATTAATAATAATGATAAGTTCATACGTACATATATGTATTTTTTTAAAGACAAGATGATTCAATGATTTTGCGCAAGCAAAATCTGATGGAATAACAATAATAGTCAATATCTTGACTAACTTTGGTGTAATAATAATATTTTTGTATTGTTATCTTCGTGAAAATACGATCATTTTATTCGTAAAAACGGTTAAAAACGGGACTGAAGTTCTTACGAAAAAATGAACAGTGTGTCAATGTTTATTGGCGGGAAAATTTAATTTCGTAATTTAGTACGTATACCAACAAATTATTCTTACATTTTCCCGCCAATAAACATTTAAACCCAGTTAATTTGTTCGTAAGAACTTGAGTCCCGTTTTTAATCGTTTTTACGAATAAAATGATGGTATTTTAGTACAACATTTTTCTCCGTGTAGAATTTATGTAAAGCTCGCGACCTTGCCAAGAAAGTTTGTCGGTAGTTTAACTTAGTGTCATTATTTGCCAAGTCTGTTTCAACGTCTGGAAAAGCTTGTGAATATATTTTTTCAATCATCCTATCTTCACATTTCTGCCCCACTCCACATTTTTTAATCGGACCTCTCTGGCATATTTTAGCATACCGCTTTTTAGTCATGGGGTTAAAATTTAACCAAATGTCCAATCAAAAATACTTTTTATGGATTCTTTATTTTGCGGCGTTCCACGATTAGTGCTTCACGACAACGTTCATCTTGTTTTGTTATTTTATATAATATAGCTGACCCGGCAAACTTTGTACCGCCTCAGAATCAATAAATGTTGTGTTTAATTTATTAGCTGTACGAATTGATTCAAATTATGCCAACCAACGCACATTATTTGAAAAGCCGTTCCATACAAAATATGTGAAAATTTTTATTTTTTTCATAATTATTTTTCCCGTGATTTTTTCCAATGTTTTAATAGTTATTCTGTTAATCGGCACGGAGACAAATCCAAAAAATCAAAGATCATAAAAATCGGTCCAGCCGTTCTTGAGTTATAAATGGTGTAACTAACCCGACTTTGTTTTATATATTAAGATTACAAAGAAAAAAAATTTTGCTTTGCAAGAGAAACTGCCTTTCTCTCAAGTATAACGAAGCAAAGTAAAAATAACGTCAAATGAGCATCGAAAAGTTCTCCGATAAAAATTTCGGGCGGTATTAAGGAGTTTGAACAAGATGTCACGAATATATCTGATCATTTATTGATGACTAAAATGAGTCACAAGGATACCATTATAGTGGTGTGTATTATAACCTAACCACTGGAGTGATTTAGGTCCAATTTCGACCTCTTTTATTTATCTGCGATGATATCGGTGCAAAATTGGACCACATTTTCATAACATTGAAATGTTTTTATAATTTGTAAAAAATCAAATGAGAACTAGAACAGAGAACTTTACCAAAATTAACGGAAAAAGAGAAAAACAGCTTTGTCTCTTAAATTAGTTTTTAATTAATAATAATTATACATGAAATAATATCTAAGTGTTTGTTTGCTTCCAATATATATATATATTTTTAATATCAAAAATGAGGGCGTTGATCTTTACGTACTAGAAGGTAAAAATCACCAACGAGCCGTACGGGGTCACCAATACACCAGTATGTCTCTAAATCTAAAACTCTTTAGATTTAGTTTTAGAGACATAAAACTCTTTAGATTTAGTTACTACGTACCGTTTTAACTGGACATCGGCCATCTTTGTCTAGCAGTCAGACCAAAACAAGTTAAATAAGTAAAATTGAGAAATAACTCATATAAATAGTATTAGCCTGTTCCAGTAAAATGGGCCTTTTACGACCGTACTCGCGGCTTGTTTCTGAGGATTTCTTTCAAGTAATGGGTATCCTGGGGTGGGGGAATAATTTGGTCGGAATTTTATAGATATGTATCATTTAATAATATAAAATATACATTATGCTGAATATGATTTAAAAACAACTAAGAAATTGCACAAAACCCTGGTTCGGTGTAAGTTTAGTTATAGTCTTCGGAACGAAAGTACTAATATTAGTTACGTATCTAGGTGTATATTATTTATTATGAATTTAATACGCCTAAGGTGATAGAAGCAAGAAAAAATACTAAGGTAGGCCTGAATCCAAAGCTAGAAGCCAGATTGCTCATAAAGAAGAAATGATGAAAACATTTAAAAAAAAAACGAAACATTTGCATTTAAGTACCTATATAAATAATGTCGGTAAGAATTGTCAAAATCTACTAAAAAAGTTTAAAAACTTGTGGAGTTAAAAAACATCCTTAATTTGAGATGTTGTTTATCTGTGACCATAACCATATTTCAAATAATATTTAATTTCGTATGGAAATAATTATATTACAACATTTTACCGCATGCCTCCTTAGCTACAAAGCTCACGTTTAGGGATATTCTAAGACATGTCTGCTGAAGTCTGGAGATATCATTCCGTCCTATGCAGAAGTCTGCGCTTCCACTGATTGCTTTAACATATAAATTATGCATGGAGTCTCTGGGAAGGAATCGTCAATATTACAGCGCGGGGGGCGGCTTGTTTGTTCTTCCCTCAGAACAGGATCTGTACATGTACAAATGGGGTTGCTAGGAAAACACCACTGTAAAATATCCCTTAAAGAATGCACACGACGACCGCAGAAAGTCTTGGAGAGACGGCAGCATGCATTTTTAGCAACTGTCTTCAATTGCATCAGTTTGTTCCAGATAAAATACGTCCCATATTGAAACTGGATTAATAAATAAATTTATTTTTTATTTTAACTTAATGAGCAAAACCTCAAATTGTATTATTTAATTAATGAAGTCAATTTTTCAGAGCACCGCCCCGGCAAGGCTAAAGTTTTGGGTTCGATTCCTAGTGTCTGTATCTTTTTCCGATTATTCGCTTTCCAATTTTCGATTAAGAATCGCTAATATTGTCAAGAATACATAAATCTTGCTTCTAGTATATCTGATATATTCAAGGTTGCTCGCTTGCATCTGACAAAATAACCTTCTTTGTGTCAGTACCTATATTATTCAGGACTCTTTTCGGGCGATTTGGATCACATACAAGTTTATTTATATCTTTTTTTTCAATTTGGAATCTTGTGGAGAGTAATGGAATTACAGATATAAGCCACGGTAATAGATTTTTTTCATGGAAAAAATTAACTTATATAAAATATCGTTTTTTTCTCTTTAAAATTAAACAATTTCTAATGTTTCACTGCAAATTTGTAATCAAACCAGGTTATATTAAAAAAAAATCTAATCTTTATCATGCAACAAAGTAATTTAATTCTTTCAACATTTAACATAATTTGTGATTATTATTTGACTAGAAAAACACCTCTAGAAAGCGCAACCAGACTTTGCTTCCGTCTGTATGTCATTTGAGAGAGCTTCCCCATGTATCGCGTTCACTCGGGGGAGGCAAGCAGGTACCTTGAATATATCAGATATACGAGAATCCTCCCCTAGTACCTCCCGCACCAGATGCATTCCAACGTCTAATTTGAGGTACGTGAGAAATTAACGAATCAGAACAAACGGTCGCAGCGTGCTTTGAATTTCGCGCTGTCGTCATGCGGGAAATGCCGTTATTATGCACGGGATTTAGGGGTAGGAGTAGGTAGCGCACATTGGATGCATCATTAGTTTGTTGTTGACCAATCGTGCCAGACGGATCATTTGATTTGGAGTAATCACAGGTGAAATTCGTTGCATCGAGTGCTATTTATTGTAGGCATTTTGATGTCAAAAAGTATATCAAATCAATGCCCTGTGCGGAGAGGTAATCACGCCCACATAAGCTACAGTTTCTGACGGGGTAATATCAAACTTCAATAACTTAGCTAAATATGGACTTTTCTTTACTTTACTTTACTTTGCTTCTCAATGGGTATAGTGTTTAATAATGTATTTATGGTTTAAACATTGTTATAATTTCATCCTCAAGTTCTACCCATCTGGCCACAATGTAATATTTCTTTCTTTCTCCATGTAATATTTTAGTGTTTTTTTTGCAGTTTTTGTGTTTTTTTTAATTCAACTTATGTGTGTAAATTTTGTTTTTTTGTTGTTGTTTGTATTATTATATTATAATGTATTAAAGTTAACTCAATACAGGCTATTAAAGTCCTAGTGAGGTTAATTTCTATGTAAAAAAATAATATTCATAACATGTGAGAAAAGTAATAAATAAATAAATAAATGGACATTGCTCCGCTATCTTAGTTTCGTTTTAAAGAAAAATGTTATGCCAGTACTGCTCCGACATTAGTGGCTGCCGGATATCGCGGACTGCGCACGAGCAAAGTGAACCCACAATTTTCCACTTTCCGGATTCGACCCGTATCCGGAAAGGGGGTCGTATCTTAAAGACTAATTTGCCGATCAGAGTAAATCAAGTGTTTATTAGAATAGTGTATTTATCAACCTATATTAAACTGTATCTAATAGATACGAGGCCTGAAAATCCTCAGAATTAATACGTTCTTTTCAATTATCTACCAAACACTCTTTGCTACATTTACGTTTCCAAGCCTTTATTTGACCTGCCTCAAATTTAAGTGTTAATGTAGGAATTACAAATAATTGTTTGCCCCTTCTAAAAATGATATTTATTTGACCGCCAATAATGCACCAAAAATTTAAGAAAGTAAACCGGAATCTGTGAGACACGGAGTTCCACAAGAAACAGTTGTCGGCCCATTATTGTTCCTGATGAAATTTATATTAATGTTAATCCTGAAACGAAATCACAGAAAATGCTAACAAATGCATTTGTTTACAAAATATACTCCTGAATCATCCCTTCATCAACCATTCTGATACACGTCATGATATATTCTACTGACTCTTTAAAAATACAACTGTGCCTGTAAAATTAAATTTTATCAAACTCACCGAAAACAGTCATGTGCTTCGTCTTCTTATCTTCCGCCATAAATGTGGAAACTACACAAGTGTATTCTCCCGATAGCTCCGTTCCCGGATTTACAATCCTCAGTGCTCTATGCGCCTTGAAGGCATCATCGCTGGCCTTGTAGCTGAGGTCCAGCTTGCCTCTGAGGATGCCCAGCTCTTGTGGCTTCTTGGTGGGGATCCACTGGTACACAGGCTGCGTCTTGTTCTTAAAGAACCATTTGACTACCAGGCCAGCTGTGTCGTCTGTAACGTAGTCGCAGTCCAAAACCACGGAATCTTGTCCTCCCATCTGGATTATTTCTGGAACTTTCATTTCTATTATCTTCACTGCGCTGACACCTGGAAAAAAAGAAAATGTTTAATTAGTACTGAAATTTGTGATCGCTGAAAAACAAAAAGGAGGTGGATAATAAAAATACCTAAAATATCTTATAGTTTGTATGCAAAAACAACTCATGATGAATATTTTAGATTTGAATAAAAAGCGTTCAAATTTTTTGAAAAAAGTATCTAATATTTACATCTAACTTATAACTAGTGCTCAAACTATTGCATGTAGCTCCGTGTGTGTAAAATCTGCGAAATTAATTTTTACACGGCAGATAGTTTAGGTACTTGTGTTTTCAACCCGGTGTGGTGTTTTAACATTTCAGTTATGGTTGTTTATCAGTTGTGTAAAATTTAAATACATGTTTATAAGTAAGGCCTAATATTATTGTGTCATATTTTAAAGCTTGATTAAAATGACATAGCTATCTGAAAATAGTTGCGATGCCCTAGGAATTCTCCGTAGATAAATATGAGCAAATTTCGTAAAGCCAAATACCATATTTACGAGGCTGTAGACTGTAGATCTAGCTAAGGTTAAACACTTCTGTTACTTGCTTGTATTTCGATATCAACCAAGAAGACGATGGGGGATAGGAAAACTGACGCACACTTGTACAGTTTGAATTTTTTTCATCATTTCTTGAGAAATAAGATGATCGAAATATAAAAAAGATAAATAAGCCCGAGACTAGAGATTATCTTTTCTCATGATACAATATCTCTTTGATCCTGGCGGAATATAAAATATCTGAATTCGCCGGGTGGAAGATTTCTTACTAAAACGAGAATGTCAGAAAACTTTCAGATTAGACGAGAGGGTTTTTGATGGAAACTCCGCCTTTCTCCACTACATCCCATAAATAGTTTCATAGCAGTTATTATGATTACATCTTGGTCATTTTTCTATCGTTGGAGCAATATCCTAAGCTTTCATTTCACGCTTCATTGAACTTGGCCTATAAATAAAGGGGAAAGGAAATGAAATATAGATGTGAAAGAGATTACAATGAGATTATCCCTTTGAACACCAAAATGCTTCAAACTGTCGAAATTCTCCAGCCAGGCCGCAATTCTGTTGTAGATTTCAATCAAATACCTGATCAATTCGAGCGTTAATAGAATTTAGAACCTAAGACAATGTCGGTGGTCGTTGGAATGATTTACTGGGTAAATAGAACGCTACATAAAATAGACGTGATTTTTAATTTATTTACTTGTTTTTTTCGTCTGTTTTATTGAAGAAAGGTTCAATGGACTAGGCAGACTATGAAATTAGTACCAATACCTAAAACAAAAATACAATAATTATAATACAGAAGAGTCTTTGATTACAGTTACAATAGTAGCAATGGTATCAGTATTCCGTAGGTACTAGCTTGTAGTAGATTGCATGATTTGAATGTAAGGCGTATATTATTTCCCCGGAATTGAACATTCTATGTGATTTTCTTTTTATTACTCTGTAGAAACGTGCCGCCAATATACTACATTTTATTTTTAATTAATTGATTGTGAAATATCACAAATTAATCGAATAAAATTGATAGCCACGACCACGGAGAAAGTCGTTCTTGGACAAGGTGAAAATTTATCAATAATATATTTGTATTTTACGTGCATGCGACATGGACAAGGACATGTTTTGTTAATTTTGAGCCAAAATTTTCATGTTTGAACAAATTGTCTTATTTATTTTAATTAAACATTCAATGTATTCATGTTCTTGCCATGAGACAGGAATCAAAACAGCAACCTTAAAACTCCAAGTCAAAAACCCAGAAGGAGCTCGTCATCACTTATCACTATCTTAATTCTCTCCAGCCCACAGTTACGTAAGCCAAAGATATGGCCCGGAGAGGTCATAAATATTAAATCCACTACAATCCTTTACACAAGGCTGACGTTATTCATTCTAAACATAAAAACGCAAAACAAATCAACGTAACTTAACCGCACAAACATTATAATATACGGAACGAAGGTAGAGGTACTACCTATGTACATAATATCATTGTTTTCGCCTGCGCCAAACACGGAATCACTTCTTATTGTTTATTTAAATGTAGGCAAAGCGGTTTTCTTATAACAGCTTAGCAGCTGATAAGCGCCCAAGAGCTTATGCCACATGCCATTATACGCAATAATTTATATTCAAGCGTTTATTTTGCTTTCGATATTATCAAATTCGTCATGGAAAATGTAACAGCGCAAAATATGTGCGTTGCACACAATGTACACACTTTCATTATAATGTTATATATAAAGTTATTAGGTATGTTGGTACCATGCTTCATTAGATTGAATGGATTTACAATGTACACTTTCGTAGATAGCGCGAGTATTATTTTAGGAAAAAAACACCTTTCGCAAGTTGTGCTTTAAAATATTAAGATAAATTAAGATGAAGCTATACGCCAAATTACCATTTAGATTTATCTTTACATCATGAATATGAAAAAATTTCTTTTACCTTTCTTGAAAGATTTAAGTTTGTTTATGGGTAAATCTATTTATTCACATTTAAATTGCGAATATACGGGTGCAAGCAATTTATTAATCTTAATATTTTAAAGTGTAATTTGGCAAAATGTGTTTTTTCCTAAAATAATCAAACTCGCGCCATCTGCGAAAGAGTGGATTGCGAATTCTTTTAAGTATCACCTTAATAAAAAATTATTTTAATTGCTTAGCATTTCTATAAAGCAGATTGTTAAATGCAAACCTCACACCATATACACACACTATGGGAAATATAAATCTTATTATTATAATTGTAATCATTTTTTTTCTTATTACTGGACTACCTACTATAAAATTATACATTACATCACGAAGTGATTAATAAAAAAAAATTACAGAAAATATATGAATTTAATCAATAAATTCGTTTTTCAACAATTCATGTAAATATCAGCGCAACGTCGTGAAAAATCGCGGGTTAATAAAATGTGTTAGATTTGTAAAGCTGAAAATTAAACATATCAGTATAAGGAAAGTTGCTGCAGAAAAACCAAAATAAATATTCACGAAAATGTACAAAAATTTATAGTCAGGTACTTTATCGCTTCTTTGAATTCTTGACATATCATAATAATCGAAGTTCCAGAGTGGAAGATACTCTCAGTATCGCCCTGGTGTAAGACCACTATTCAGAATTGAAACGTTGCTTGAAATGGCTTGAGCCGTGTTTGGTGACCAGATCTGAATAACCAGGGCCTTCTCCACCTTCCTCTCCCCAACTCCTACCCTTCCCCACTACCTTCAGGCTTACAACATACTCCAACAGTTAGGACTCTTGTGCGGTATTCATATATAAAAACAAAATAATTGAACCAGAGTTACGCAATCGTAATTAGCATATTTGATGAATTGTAGACTACCTTTTCACTTTTCAAAGCTTAATCAGGGCAGTGTGTAAAAGTTATTATTTTAATTTTTATTATTACATATTATCCACTGGAGCGACAGAGCAATTAAAATATTTTTTCTCGGATTGCTAAAGGAAATTTTTCCGCCCACATTAAAAAAAAATCATACCTCCGAATTTGAATATGGAGACATACAATATGTATATAGTTCTATGTAGCCAATGAATTCCCTTATCCTTTGTCTATTATCACATATTTGTAGGATTTATAAAAAAATATATAATTAAATCTTTAACCTTAAAACATTTTATAGAATCTAGAGAATATTTATCTTGTTATATTTTGAATGTACAATGTATTATATACGTTTTTAGATTTTCACGGCCAAAAGCATTTTCGTTGTTTGTTTTTGGGGTGATATGCCGTGTTGTGCTACCTCCTTCTTTAGCCGTCGATCCGACGGATCTGCCGGATCTGCCCTGATGATGGACACTGCAACGCTGTCCGAAACGTCGGCTAAAGAAGGAGGTAGCACAACACGGCATAACACCCCAAAAACAAACAACGAAAATGTATTATATAGTCGTTTTAATGAAAATTTTCATTTTGAAAATTTGCCACATTTTGGCAACAAAGCAATCCGAGGATTTGGAAATAGTACCATAATGTGGCAAAAAGCGCTCGAGTGGTTATAATAACTTATTTTAATCTGATTATTTTTCGAAGAGGCGTTCAATTGAAAGATTTTTCTGGATAATTTATTTACTAAGATATTCAGCTATATACTTTAATATTCTAAATTCTTGAAATTTTGTTTCCATATTTACGATTGCTGGATGTTGTGTTATAATCAGTTCCCACAATTATTTTGCCCAGCTTATGGTAATGTGTATTATCATTAATCAAATTCATTATTCAATTATAACAAATATTAATATTTTTTCGCTGCTTGAAAATGGCCTCTCAACAAACTAAATTACGGCCAATTTCTTAAACTAAGTCTCTACATTCCAGTAAGTTCAAATTAATGTTATTCTAATAAAAACATCAACATTAATAAGATTAAAGGCACAAAAAATTATGTTACCAGTTAAACCGAGGTTAAGTGAAAAAAATATGAGAAATGAGGGTGCGGTCAGTTATACACAGTCTAATATAAAATCTGGTAAATGGGAAAAAACAATAATAAATGTCCACTACATGCTCCCTATCCGCTCATAAGTTTTCCGCTTCGGTGAGCTTCATATAAATTGGATTAGAAAATTTTCTGATTACTTGCCGGACTACCTGAAGAGAAAAGTAAGCCCCAAAACCACTTCTGGATGGGTGAAACCGCCGAACTGTAAGGACTTTCTGGTTAAGGTTCTGCCTTCCTTGATGAAAAGCTTAAAATTTCATATAAGTTCGTACGATGTTAACCCCTCAGGCTAGTTTCTTCTCTTTTGCGATCTGCTCACATATGTCTTATAGAAATCTCCCTTACTTTCATTGAGGGAAATATGATCCAAACGTTAATGTTAGAAAGAGAAAACACCATGCTTTTTAATCGAATCTGAAAGTAAGCCACATATATACTAAAATGTACAATACTATGGAACCAAAATTTAGGACCGCAATTTGGACAATTTATAAAACACGTAAATTATTCTTTTTTTAAATCGTTAAAAGTGAGGTGACTCTATCGTTTATAGTACATTAGTCTAATGAAATATGAATGAGTTAGGAAAAACGTAAGTTGAGCCATTAATAAAAAAAATAAAGTTTGCATTAAAAAATTTAAATATTTCGAAAATAATATGAAAATAAATTTGAAATCGTATTTCACTTCGTTTTAAATTAGGTACCTACCTACCTTACTTTTTTTAATAAGCTAAGCGATTAGTATTTTGTTGGAACGGGTTTAATCAAATATAGATGACACTATTCATATTATATATAGATGTTATTATTTAACTATTACTTAATATACACAAAGAAAATTTTTATTCTAAAATACGATTATTTTATTCGTAAAAGCGGTTAAAAACGGGACTGAAGTCCTTACGAACAAATTAACAGGGTTTCAATGTTTATTGGCGGGAAAATGTAAGAATAATTTGTTGGTATATGTACGAAATTACGTATACCAATAAATTATTCTTACATGTTCCCGCCAATAAACATTGAAACCCTGTTAATTTGTTCGTAAGAACTTCAGTACCGTTTTTAACCGTTTTTTACGAATAAAATGATCGCATTTTAGAATAACATTTTTCTCTGTGTAATATTTTGAAAACATGTCACATAATATATATTTTTGTTCATACCCGTATTTCAAGTCAAGACAGTTGATACAACCTATATGTTTTAATTAATTTACGCAAATATAAATACTCAATCTCAAAAAAAAAATCTTTGATCTATTATTTAGTAGTTTATAATTTTAATCGTAAAGCCAATTACTTACAACAAAACCAATAAAATGGAAGCAACGAAAACATATCAACGTAGGAGAGATCATTTTTTAATATTAGTTCCACACAGGAGGCCCCGAGGAAAATTATTCGGGGCACATGTCAACTTTAAGGATTCTGAGTGGATGGTATTTTTAGGAAAGGAAGGAGAGGAAGTTTTGTGAAGGAAAACAATACGAGGGTATCCGGCCTGCCACGTTGGTAGGCAGACGCATCCGCTGCCAAGATCCGGACAAATCTAACTCGCAATCACTCCTGCTAAGTTACCAAATGTCGCGAACCACTTGGGACATTTTTCGGAGGTGTGGGTTATCCAAAATTTGATAATAAATTCGTTCTTGTAAAAGTTTATTTTAATTTAGTCAATGAATGATAAGGTCACGTACAATCATTATCGCAATGTAAAGTTTTCATCCAAGGCGTTAATTAGATATGGGCCGTTTGCATATTTAGGTCAAAAGGGAAACTCTTCCTACTGCTTCAGTAACTAAGTTAATTTTCCTAAAAGTACAAAATGTAAAATGTTTGGAGATAATGATAAAAGGCAATTATATTAAGAGAGCTGTTAGTAACACTGAAGGGATTAACCCTAGAATGGTATTGTGTGCATGTCCGTGTGCCAGTAATAATATATATTTTGCTTACTTTTGTTGCAATTGATCAATAATTTTCCTGAAACAAAATTCTTCCTTGAACAGAATAATAATTTCTTTGGACTGCATATGACATGGATGTCAAAAGGTCTAATGTAAACGGGATGTTTTGGGGTACAATGCTGCCGTCATAGGGTCGAAACACGTAGAACGCGGGTAAAGCAGTCGGCGCATGGGCAGCCGACGGCCGACAAGAATGTTTGTATGTAAACGTACTGAAGCGCACACAGTGAAGCCAGATTCAGATGTCCGCAACTCGGTACAAAATACCGCCGGCGCGCTCGGGTGCTGTGCGCGGGTAGTCCGAAATACGAAACACGCTTTCTACGTGTTTTAGACCCATAAGCAAAAAAACTGCGGGAAATTTTCAAAAGTCACATTCAGATGTATTCTGAAATTATAATGTAAGAATGTGACGAGGGCAATTATTCTAATTCTTGCCATCGTTATAAAATTTCTTAATATTAGTATTTACATTAATACATAATAATAATTGATTTTCAAAACGGTCTAAAATTACACTTTCCCAAACGATTCGAACTAGCTACACAGTGAATATGACGTAGAAAACGCTATTGGCTGTTAAGCTAAGACAGTTGTCACCGAAGTTGGCTCAAAACTTACTAGAGCTAATATAGATCAAGGCACGCGAATTCCAAATTACAAAATTAGGGGTTCTGTCGCTAAGTAAACTTCTGTTTATATATTACGCTTGCTGTAAAACAACACACGAATTAGCAGTAACAACGAGGATGAACAACAATCGCCGCCATTTGTAAACTGTTGCTGTTCGATGGCACCGACTTGATCACGTGACACTTTAAAATTCATAGTGCGCCCAGGCCTATACTGTAGTCGTCTTTGCGTTTATCGGCGTGACGTCACTTTTAATCAAAATCAGCACATTTTAATTCTTTATAGATATTTTATTCATTTTATTTAGTCAGGTTATCCATAGCTCGGAAATGTTTGCCACTCTTTTAGTAAAGGTTTCACTTCTAGGAACTTCCTGTTCGGTTATTGGTAGCTAAGCTATACGATCTGAACATTATATTAAAACATTACTTTTAACGTTCATATGAAACACATTTAATGCGTTATATTAAATGTTTTTAAAAAATTCAGTCTTTTGTACGCTTTTTTGCTGCGAAAATAAACCTGCATTTTTAACACAAAGCCGTTTTATGGCACTTTAACCCGGTGTTGCCCGGTGCCCAAATTAATATGACTTTATATCTAATATAAACTGTTTAAAACGATTATAAATTCGGGAGCACGGTTTGTTATGCAAACATTAACATGTAAATGTAACGCATTTTAATAAAATAAAGCATCCACGAGGGTTTGTTTAAGCTTGTTATTATTTTGAAGCATAGGGCCACTCAAACAGCGGTATTACATTATACACTCCAAAACTGCGGAATAATTTTCTATGGGGAAATTATTCTTTATTAGGGTGTTTTGTTTGGGAAAAGCATGTATTTTTATACATTAACGTGCTTTTAGCACAAAGACTGAAAACATTCTGGCACAGTATTAAAAAAACATATTTCTTTCTTTTTGAAGGTATTGTTGCTTTTCTTAGCGGAAAGCAGGAAATCGTACGTTTTTAAAAATATGTACTTCTCTAAAAATAAGTTGGTAGGTACTTCGTGTTTAAAAAATCGAATAATCAACCAAAACAAATTGCAATAGCCAAAAACATGGTAGTTTTATTAATACTTTTTAATGTAATATTGCAAAAGAATCCTGCCAGAATTTTTAAATTTTTTTAAAATATTATATTCTTTATTTATTTATTGAAAGTACATATAGTTTATTGTGATATTTCAACCTCCATGCTAGGGATGACCCTGTGTTATAACGGGTGAATTTTACAGTTTGGGGATATACATTCATTAGTATTGGTTGATAATTTTCATTAATTTATACTGTGCACACAATTATTCTACAATAAAAAAGTTATACGTAGTTAGATAGAATTACAAAAATAAGTTGAAGAAGTTAAAGAATTATTGGAAAAGAGAAATTTAAGGAATTATTAGTATATGAATCACAGAAATTATACATTATTTAAGTGTTTTGACTGCTCAACTAGGAGGAATCCCGTTTTAGGGCAGTCAAAGATTTAATGGAACTATTTATGGCATCCCCAATTGGGGTATGTTATGAGGCTTAAGGGAGTAAGGAAAGAAGGTGCCGAATAGATGATAGTAAAACCTGGCTCTTCAGGCCTGGCCATCAAACACGACTAAAGTCATTTCAAATAGTTTTTGATTCTAAATTATAGTTTTTCATTTAGAGGACATTATTGAGAATAAAAAAATCAAACATGCTTTCGATTGTTGTACGTTGTTGATTGTTCCGTGAAATTTGTCTACGTGAAATTCGGCTCAATGAACTCAGATTTGCTTAGAATATAAATATCATTTCCTCAAAAATGAATCAGTTGTGCGAAGAATTCACACAAGCGATAAAGTATCTACCTATCAATAATATAATATTTTATTGTTTCAAAAATTATTATATAGGTAGATATTAATAGGGGAATTAACCTTTTAAAAAATCTTTGTATGCTAAAGTTAATAGTTGTGTTTACACAATACGCATGTTAGTGAACTAATCCCATCTCAGTGACAAAGCGTTAATTTTTGGTGTTTTATTAAAAAAAAATTATAATACGATAATAAATTATGATTTCTATAATATTTTCCGAATAAGAAGCTAGTCACAGTGTCACTCTTTTTATAGTGAAAAGACCTGAAGTTACCAATAGGGTTTGCAAATCCCGCACCTTTATCAAATCCCGCGGGATTAAAGGATAGAAGTTAGAAATCCCGAAGAATTTGCTGGATTTTTACTAAGGAATATTAAATTGACTTATGCAAAATTTCATATTTTTTTTATTTATTTGGTTAATAGTAATATTATTTTTAAAAAAATACATTGAAAAGAGGACTTTGATAAAAAAATAAGATCGTAAAAAACATAGTCGTAAATAGTGCTCGTAAGCCCAACAGTGGAAAACACTCTCTGCTTCTAAACTAGTTAGTAGGACTGTCATCAAGAAGGTGTGAGCTAACTAAATGTATCTCCCTCTGATACCTGCGTTCTGATACATCTCTTCAAAACCGATTCCAGATCTTGAAGTTTCCGAACTTGAGATGCGGGTCTATTCTCTCTTTTTTACATCAAGTTCAAGTTCCTCTATCATTGTAAAAGATTGACCATCGTTTGTTTGTGTGAACAGCATGTTTTTGGAGTAAATTTCGTTATTTATTTCAAGCGCATGAAAATCCTGCAAATGTGCGTGATCAAATTTTGCTGAAATCCCATGGAATTGCTGTATGCGGGATTGCGGGATTGTAAACCCTAGTTAGCAATGAATCTCAAGCCCTTACACTGCTTTAACCCATTGCATTCTGATAAGGAAACATGGTTGCAGGCCAACAATCTAATCGCCGTAATGTCGCTATTCATCACGCTACCGGCTCTATCAGGAGAGTCGATGCATAACGGACGAACTGGACAAACGTATTGCCAGGAAATCTACCCCAAGCTGATTTATGTCTACACCATTGCTTTCGAACGAGTCGTGTTTATCAAGACGTCGGTTCGGTCGTGAATAATAAACAGAATGGTAAATACTTAATAAACATGCTCGTTATATCATATTACGTTTTGTTTTAGACTGGTCTTCATGAACTTAAAGACATTGCTGAGAAGCCACAAACAATAAATTATTATCGCTGACCGATCAAAGAACAAACAAAGGGAATAAATGATTAGTAGTTTAACGTGTTTGTTTTATGTGTTTGTTTAACCTTTATATGCACGTGCAGTATCTACTTTTATAAAAGGGTAGAAAATATTGCGTAATCATGAAGGTAAACCTTTTTCAAACGAAAACTCTTGAACGGTCGGAATTTTTACCTCAACGCATCAATTTTTTCTTAGCATTGCCAAATATTAAATACCATTAGCATAGAATAAAGATCAAATCTACCTTCCATATAAATTTGAACGGAAATAAAATGTTCCTGTTTGCCCAATAGTCCAGCCCGCCGTCTCATTTACGCTCGCCTGACATCGTAGATCTACATCGCAACAGTTTTTGTAATCAAAATTTAAGCATCGATTAAATAGATGGATCACGAAACACGCCCAAAAGACATGTCTTGTGTTATTCTAAATTCTATGACCATGAGCTATGGATTTACAAAAAAAATGATTTTCATTCATCCATATTTTCAATGCAAATCTTGGTCAGGTACAAATAAGTTAAGTGTATTATGGATGTGTGTACAAATTTTGTACTACTGTATTTAACTATAGTATATTTTTCACTTGTTTGTGAAGAAAAATATTGTAAAGTATTAAAATAATGATTTTGAGAAGTTCCACACCTTTGCTTAAAAAATATAGATCATTTTTCCACAAGATGACATGGAATAAGAGTACTCTTTGTGACGTTTTCATTGAGTTTTTGTTTAATTTTACCAGGCGTAGTCCATTCCGACGCGTTGGACTCCCATTCCGAAGGCCGCGGGTTCGAACCCGACGTGCGCAAATAAATTTTATTTAATTGATTTGTATTATTTCACAATTGATTATTTAAAATAATATATAGTATATTTGCGGTTCACAGGTATTTCCCCACATACCTTCAGCCTCATAACATACCCCAATTGGGGATGCCATAGTCTCACTGGCTCCAGGCGGGAGCAGTTGGGACTCTATGAGGTATTCACTATAAAAAATATATTAAAAAAGCTTTTAAAAAAATGTATGTATGTCGGTAGTAAGTTATGTTATTGCGCGAACAAAATATGTTATATTTCAAATAATGGACATATATGTAGCTTTACATTATAATAGTGTATTTCTTCTTGAAATGTGCACTGAAGTTGTGTCAGTATTAATATCATAAATATGAAAATAAAATTTTGCTTTATTTGTCGATATTGAAATGGTGATTTGCAGTTGTTACCAATGACATAAATCACCACCGTATTGAACACGACCCGGACTTCATCGATTTCCTGAAAATAATTTTCCGATCGTAAAAAGATCAAAAATCACTATAAACCTTCGACCCTTTTAATATTCTTCCCGCATGAGCATCCGCATACCAAAGCAGCATTTAATACCATATTTCTCTATTTCTGGTTCCTACGCGCTCGCCACCTCCCAGCTCCATATTTCATCCCTTTATGTGTATAACGGGAGCCACACTTTGTCAAAGGGTCGAGATATTCTTATCTTTTACGTCCTATCATAAAGTTCCGGAGCGTTTGTAAAATATTTATACCGGTCGATGTGCGGCATTGGTCGGGGCTATTGGGCCCGTCCACTGAACAAATTGATAGAAATGGGCTGCGGGCGTGACCGTGTGCCCGAAAAAGGATGACTCTTTTCCTACGCTTGTGGAATCGGTCAAACATTATTATTATTCAATTTTTTAAATTAGATAAGTAACTCTTGCTATAATAACTTTTTGAGGTTATACCCATCATTGTAATATATAATCAAAGAAAAAGATAATACTAATAAATCAAAATGAAAATATGAAGGAGAAAAAGACACAGTTAAAAGATAATGACGCAACTGGGATTCGAACCTAATAAACTTTCTTGGGCGGATACGAAATATAAGTATCTACCCATTTTTTCCTTTATTGTGAAATTTATTAATATTTTCAATGTCCATAATATTTATTCACCCCTTGAAGGCTTTTACATATACGCATAATCATTAGGTGAGTAGTTTAATTAATTATATAAGAAGTATAATTTCATAACCTAATGAACTGAATAATATGAAAGACATAAGCAGGTACAATACGAGTAAGTATGATATTTCAATGCCATGTAAAGATGTACAATGAAGTTAAATAATAGTACAAAAACAATAAAAAGGAAGTACTTAATGTACTAGAAAAGTTGGTTACAATTAGGTATATCACAGTCCCATTATTTTCCTGTCTCACAATTAGATGTGGTTACATACATAACTAAAAATAGAAAATCCATTTTACTGACCAGTACAGGACTAAGATTTGGCTACATCAGTTTTCGTTCAAATCGGTATCATAGATTACACTTCTAGGGGTTACCTATTCAGTGGGCAGGTCCGATCCGGAATTGGCGCCCAACATGGGGCTCGCTACCAAAAGCCAACTTTTAAGTCGTTCGTCTTTCTGGGGACTTCCATTTCTTGTAAATAATTGTCGATCTGACAAAATATAACATGTTTTATGGAGGTATTTTCATAATATTTATACGACTGGGAAGGATAGTACTACTTCAAGCAGTTAGGTCATCGCATATTATTCAGAAAGGGGGGACAAATATTTATTTCTAATCGTTAGTCATTAACTTAATACAGGGTGTATGGCTTGGTGATATTTTTAAACCGTGGTTTGAGTAGTGAATCGGTTCATCTTTTGTAACGTTGGCATGCCGTATTACGAATGTTATATGAAGATATTTTGATTTAGGCGTAGTAGTGCCAACCCGTGAAAAATCGGGGAATGTTATGATGTTAGGATCATGCCTTATATGAAAATAATGGAGAAAGATTTAGATCTGTCTAAATTGTCGACAAAAGAATACACATTTAAACTATAGAAATATTGTTATTAATTATTAAAATAATTTATCCGTTCTTGTTACCAAAGTAGCTCTAAATCATGTAGATATTATTTATTTGTATTCATAGTTTATATTTATATTCAATATTTATAGTTATTTTTTTTATATTTCAGCGTGAGTAGTTCAAGACATGAGCGCGGTGTAAATTCGTATTCTCGTATAATATAATTTATGCTGAAAAAATATTTTAAATTAGTGAAAATAATCATGCTTATATCTATATGTATTATAAGTTCACACTTCTCAACACATAACCTAACATAACTTCAATTCTTTATATTGTAAATCTTATTGTAATTCCTCCATCTTGTTATCAGATACCTTGTTCACACTTTTCAACACTCCCAACTTACCTACTTATCTCGTACTCTGTAAATCTGAATATATTATTTGTTAGCGGAGTAAATTGGGTAAATCCGAATAGAATATATGCTACCAGATTACTTTTTCTACATAGTCACAAAAGAAAAAAAAATGTACCCATATATTTATATTTTTCTTCATAATACAACTCAGTTTCAGAGAAAAATTAAATTTCTTGTTTTTTTTTGGTTTTTTTGTTTTTGTTATGCAATTATGTACATTACTTAAGGAATAATATGAACAAAACCTGTCAATTTGTCTGTCCTGGAACGGAAAACTTTCCTGGTTGGACAGGCAACTTGTACTTTCTTTTGTATATATCTTTAATTAATAAATAAATAATTAATAAATAAACTTACTTTATCACTTGTCTGATATGGTTTAATACTTTTGTCAGTTACAAATTTAAAGATTTAAAGTTAATTGAACTTGAATAATTTTACTCATTACGCAGGAACTATTAGGAATAGATTACATCACGCAGGCATTCACCGACAATAAAATTAGTTGTTTAATAATATTTATACCCCAGAAAAATATTCCAGCTTTTAGAACATTTAGGTTTATTATTTATTAGGTGACACATATGCCCTGATGATGGACTATGTAACGCTGTCCAAAACATTGGCTAAAGAAGGAGTTAGCTAACACCCCAAAAATATATAAGAAAATACAAATATAAGGCCGTGAAAATCGTAAATCATATCTAAGCTAAAAAAAGTTATCAAATTAACCACTCTAATGCTTTTTGCCACATTATGGCACTATTTCCAAAGCCTCGGATTGCTTTGTTGCCACAATGTGGCAAATATTCTCTAGATTTTTAAAAATGTTTTAAAGTTAACAATTTTATAAGATTTTTTTTATAAATCCTACAAATATGTGATAATAGACTAAAGTTAGGTGAATTCATTGGCTATATAGAACTATAATCAGTTTATATGTCTTCATATTCAAATTCGGAGGTATGATTCTTTTTAATGTTGGCAGAAAAATTTACTTTAGCAATCCGAGAAAAATGTTTTAAATTGCTCTGTCGCCCAAGTGGTTAAGGTATTTAAAATGTTTGTTAGGCTTATTTTAAAATTAATTGATTCAGAGTGCACTTGTGAGATATCAACGAAAACTTGGTTGGAAGGACTTTAGCATTTTTCAGTGATCTGAATAACACTGATTTCTAAACCTTCCCATATTCCCTCCCCTCATTCTCCCCTTTCCAACTTATTTTCAGTTCACTAACTCTGGAAACTATTACGCGGCCTCACAAAAATCGGAAGCAGATGACCTTGAAAAACAGGGTTTTAAAAATGAGGTCCGCAGTCAATATAATTTCAATATCCCGCAAAATTATTGAATTTCCAAAATATTATAAATTAATGCATACGATTAGTACAATCATCGAATTTAATTACGTAAAATTCTTTAACAGCCATCAATTTCCCTCCCTTGTTCTTTTAATCAACTTTTTAAAAGACCCCTTTTCGAGTTCGAGTTCTATCAAAACAAAATGGCGAGTAATTACTTGAAGGAATGTTTTATAATAGAAAACGTGGTAGAAATCAGATCAGCCCCCAGTTATGCGCCCCGGGCGCTCTTTGTGGGGCTATCCGAGTTAAATCGCGCGTACGAGACCACTCGACCGCGGGGTGAATGCTTATTTTTACAGTTTTATAGCCCCGCCGACCGAATTTATTGAACGGGGGAACCCAACGCCACCGCCTCCTCTGCCCAACTATTTGTACGTGCGAAAACTGATAACATTCGCGTTATATGAACACGGTGAGTTTTTGGCAGTCGCCGCTCTTTGAGTACACACGACCGGACTCAAAATTGAATTATCGCACACTCTCTCAAGTCTCAAGAGAATACTTGTAAATAAACAAATTCCCCGATGTTATGATCTCCACAATCGATAGCATACACCGTAAAATAAGCGCGATATTTATATTTTATGCTGTATAAATCTAGGTTATATCGCCAAGCTGTAAATCTTTTTAAAACACTCGTAAATAACTTCACAATCTATTTCTCTGCCCATTTCTAAACTCCAATTTTAAAGGATGGAGGCAAAAAGGGAGGTATCTTAAGTATTGGATAAAGCGAGCCGATATCTCAAGATTGAATTTTTGAGTCAATTTATTTCAACTTTGGGCAAATAATAAATCGAATTTGCATTAACTCCTGTGAAGTTTGGTCTTGAAATAAAAAAAGTATATCATGCAAGAAACAATCCACACTTTTTGTGCTTGAAGGCTCCCATCAATTACAAAACTTTAAATGCTCTTTTCAGCCCGCGGCGGAGCGTCCCGGAGCTCCAAAAAAGTTTAAATATTGATTAAAAATATTCTTGAACCGGGGAAAAGTTTGACCTTTAATTTAGAGCAGTTTCGGGAGGGGCCTGTTAATTACCCCTCCCTTTCCCCAATTCTAATGACTCTCCGAGGCTGCGACCGTCCCGCTGTAATTTGGCACCTGATGTATGCAAATGACAGTTCGGAAAATTTCCGCGACACCTACATTACCTCATTACCTGTTGTCTATCGGAAGTAATCAGCCGCTTTGGGGAGGGACTTCAAAGAAAATTAAGAAAACTCGTTTTCAACTTTTGACCCTGACATTAAGTAGCTCATGGATTTATACAGGATATTCTACTATTCAGAAAACCTTATGAATATCGGTTCAAATTAATGAACATATTCTTTCTGAAATTTCAATATTGCTAACATGAATTTTTTGAGATAATTCACGTTCTTTAAAATTACCTAAATTATGACATAATACTAAAAAGATTATATGCCTAATTTCGGTTTAATTTCCATACAAAATTATTTTTCACCATGCTTACTGATTGAGAATAATGACATTTTGCATAATTGATTTACAAAACAGGAGATAGGTGACTTTTTACATGAGATTTAAAAAAATCGCCCCTACCCCCTTTTTCCACCTCTCTAATTTGGAAAAAATTAAGCCTACGTCTGATTTCGTGAAACTCTGTGTAAAGCCCAGGCAACGATGAGATTTAAGCTATTTTTATAAAATGAGTAAAGCTAAAATTATATCTAATTAAATCATTTTAAACGTAATTGATATTTACTACAAAGCTTTTTTATGTCCATTCTAAAACTAACGCTAATTTTAACCTGGAGAACTATTAATGATTTGCTTATACTGTTCAAATTACTGAATAATTTCATAGACTCCCCTTAAATATGAAATATTTGTGTTAAATCTACTAGACTCCGCCATCTTTTCCTCTGTGTCAACCATTGCACTAACTGCTCTTATCATTACCACTAGCACGACTTCACCGAACTGCAAATGCATGTACAGAGCTTTTCGATATATTCAAAAACCTCTCCATCATTGTTATTGATATGTGATGAATATTTATTGAAAAATATTATATACTAATGTGTATTTCTGTTTTGTATAACGTTTGGCACTGCGGGCGTTCAATAAATGTTAGAAAAATGGGCTCTTTACCTATAAAATGAATATAAAACTAGGTACACACAATACCACTAGAAGCAAAAAATAAACCAATTTCATTTAACTTTTCCCAAGTGAAACGATAAAAACGTGGAAAAGTGTTTAGAATGATTTCTCTAAAGGTTCGGAGGTTGAATAAATCTTTGTTTCGACTTGTCATTCAGATGCTGCCTTTATTTTATAGCGCTTAAATCACCATCTGTCACTTGGGCTCAGTCCTGACTTGAAAACACTAACGCTGCCCCTCGGCGACTTGTGGAACTATTGTGTGACTTGGAAAATATTACCAGAGGATGGGATGGAGGGGGGCTGACGGGAATAGCAATTGCACCTTATCAGGGGTCGGAGCAAAATCTTTGCTTATCAAATAGGGTAATCAGTAGTAAAATAATAACTTTTTGCTACATGAGGAATATGCTGAAGATTGCCTGATAAATGTACGCTTTATATTTTGAATCTCCAAAACGCGTATTGTGTTTCCAACTATGACCTCTATGTACAGAATTGTATCTAAATTTTATCTAATAATATCGAGTGACAGTTAAGTATGGTCTTGTTTAATAATATGTACATAGTATAATTTTTTATAAAAGCACATTTTGGCAGCAACAAATTCATTGCACATAATATTATAGTTTTGTATTATCTCTTAGACAAAAATAACTATGATAGATTGTCTACATAGGGTTTAGTTTATGGTTAGTAACAGGATAGAGAATTTGGGAATAATATTTATACCGCGTCCTTGTAGTGATTTTTTTACGGCCCTATAAAATTCGTCCAAATATTGTTACTTATATAATAATAATCTAAATACAAACATAGAAACGACATACGAAGAAATATATTCAGCTGTTGGTTCCCATGATTGTGGGAATTTTTTATGTATGAAAATTTTGTTGCTTTTGCTTGAAACAATTTAGTTTTAGACGGTGGTAAAATACTACTATGATATTCTTTCACAACTTCTTCTACATCCTGGCAATATTTCACAAGTTTGATCACGAACTTAACGAATAGAATGTTTTACATGTTTCTGTTAAATTCTAAAATCTATTTCTGTCGAGGTATGTAAAAAAAAATCGCAAACACATTTTAAAACATAATTTTAAACGAATTTTCGTGTTGAAGGTTCAAAAATTATTTTTCAGAAGAAAAATGAGCTTTCCAGTTTTCCCACTATTTACACGAACGAAATGCATAAGATAATTTCCTGTGACGACATTCCGAGGAGACTTATTTCAGTCGGAGCTGCATTCTGATGCATTCCGCGTCTGGGTTTATGAGGCTAGTTGTCTCCGCGTGCTCTCTGCTTTATAGCGACTTCTCTCAGTGCCTCTTTCCTCTTGCCTCTCTGTATTCCCGACAAGCCTCTCTCTTCCTTGGAAAATTTCTCTCTCAGTTCGTCTCTCTTTGCCCAGCGTGCTAAGGAGCAGTCGTGCGATGCAATAGCGCATCATTTAGCCGAGTGCACTGAGTGGGAAAATATTCAAGACATTGCTATTTATGTTTATCAAGCAAGCGGTTGAGATGCTTTTTCGTTTTGAGAATTTAAGATATTTAAATATTTTATTAGAGAAAATGCACATTTCATAAACCTGTGATATTTACCCATGAATATATTTCGTAATTTTTTTATTATTTTAATTTACCACGATATAAGTTATAAGAAAAACAGCCTTGTCTTGATTAAGATGGTAAAATTATAATATGGTAAAATTATATATATAACATACATTTATTAATTAGGTTTTAGCTCATGAAATTATATATTTAAAGTTTCAAAAATTACATATTTTAATATGTTCCAGATTTTCGTAGAAATTTATTTGTATGCTAATGGGCGTTAAACGAAGCGATTTATTAAAATTAATATAATGTCAAATTAGGGGGCTTACTCTCTGTCTTTCTCTGTGACAAACCAGCACGTTTCTGGTTTAACCTTTCTTGCCAGTGCTGTCAACTAAGCGAACATATCTCTTTAAATATACTAAACACAGAGTTCATATTTTAGGTATTCCCCGCAATAAGTTTATATATTGGATTAAATAAATACAACATATAAATACTACTGAGGGTACAGTACCGCAGCGTGAAGAAGTTTTTAGTACGGTAAGAGGAGGGTTAATACATGTTAAAGCTACCCACTGGAGCGATTTAGGTCCAAATTGACCGCTTTTATTTTGCTGCGATTGATATCGGTCCAAAATTGGACCACATTTAACGAACCTACAAATATGGGATAAACGGCAAAATCTAGGTGGATTTGTTAGCTTTAAACCGCAGGAAATAGTTTATATGTTTCCTTATTAATATTTTGAGGAATGATATTAACTAAATCGAATGGCCAAAACTAAAATGGACCATCAATCGCTCGAGTTATGGGATCAAGAGCTTTCTTACAAGAATAAGAGAATCAAACTCGGAATTGTATCACATATATTGTATATGCCTTTAAAGGCTAAAGTTCCGTAACTTATAAACACGTTGTTAAGGGACGTAAGGGACTTGGCTTACATTAGTAATTTATTATTTGGAGTAAAAAATGTAAATGAGATTTTGGTTTTCGTTGACTTTTTAGATGTCTTATTTTATGTATTCAAAAACAAACAAAAAAAACCATCGAAGGAAGCAAATACTTTGGGGTGTGACATCATATATTAAAATGAAAGAACACACTTTGTAAAACACCACTTTTATTTTTGAATTAATATTCAACAGCCAACCAGGTTTCGTCTACAATTTTGTCTCTCTCTTTTCTATTTTGAAACTCTTTCTAGCACCAATAAGGTGTCTTCTCTTCTATTTCTATCTCTTTCACTTATTTTTTTATTTCTTATGTATATGTGTCTGTATTTAATTATCTTTAATTGATATAATAAGCCCTGACGAAGCTTGAGCTAAGTGAAACGTGGTTGGCTGTTGAATATTAATTTAAAAATAAAAGTGGTGTTTTACAAAGTGTGCTTTTACATTTAAATAATAAAAAAAATGTTTCTTCCACTAGTCATCACTGGTCACTCAGCCGAATAATGAACCAACCCCTACCCCGCCCCTGACTGTCCAATACCTACAGTTTTTTTTATATTTTTAATTTTAAAAAAAACATTAAAAAATATCGCCGGTGACCAAAATTCCTCTCACATTTTTTACTCCAAATAGTGACATTTTGAAATCAAACAACTTGGTTATTCTCTCATGAAAACGTTATTTTAAAGATAATTTCAAGCAAATAAAATTCGTTTTTACTCTAATACAGAATAATTTAAGTTTTCCGTTGAGATATTCTTCAAAAATAATCGCCAGCATATAAATCATAGTAGTTATTTTTTTTAAAACAAAAAAACTGAATTAATTCTAATGGCAGTACAGAATTTTAGCACAGTGGGCATAATTCAGCGAGTTCATATTTCAGTTCGTAAAAATACATTTGTTTGGTAGACTGAAAAAATTAATGAGGCCGAACAGCAGAATCAGAAATAAAAGATTAATAAATTATACCCTGGAATGGTAGCATAATACTATCTGCCTTGTTAACCAAGCCTTGCACTTAGCCAATGAAACTTTACTTGGCCCCGGGCTATTTTTGTTTCCAAATGTCTTTATAAACCGCTTCCGTACTCACTAATGGAGATCACGGGAAGAAGGAAAATGTGGTATTTCCTTCGCTTGGAATTCTTAATGAAGAATTTTGAATGTTACGTTTTTAGCATAAGCAAAGTAATTGTTATAATGTACCAGCCCGTGCACTTGCAAGATCAAGGGATGTTATATTTTTATTTCAAGTTTGAAAAAATCAATTTTAATATTTTTCCATTTTAGGTACCTACCTTTTTTATATGAACTGCTCCCATCTGGATTAATAAGTAATAATAATAATTATTATTTATGGGTTGAAAACTGAAATATTGACACTGAGGAATAAAAAAATAGGGAAACGAATAATACTGCTATGTTACTGTCAAACCACTTTTCGATAGTCTTTTTTTATTTATTTGTTTAAAGAGTCTTAACTGCTCCTGTCTGGAGCCAGTGAGACTATGGCATCTCCAATTGGGGTATGTTGTGACGCTGAAGGTAAGCGGGGGAGGGAAGGAGACAAGGCAGAGGAAGGTAGGGAAGTACCTGGCTATTCAGATCTGGTCTGATTTGTGGCTGATCGGAAGGTTTGAAGCTGCCACAACGGTCTGCAATGCCATTATACATAATATAATAATTAAAATACCTTAATTGAAGCAAATTTTTTGCACAACACACGTAGACAATGATACAGGTAACTCATGATATATGTCAGCGTATAGGATATCTTTATTAATACTGAACAAATTATGATAAGACACAAACTAATACTCGTAAATATGGGTAAGAGAAAAAAGGTTTTAAGTGGAAGCAAGTGATTTTTTTGTGTTTTTTAGCCTACAACAAATCAATTATTTCTAATTGATAAACTAATGTTTATGACAATATTTGTTCATAAGCACAAAGGGTAACAATTATTATAAGCAATAAATGTCAGCCTGAAACACTCATCCATATTGAAAAATCTTCCGAGAAAAGATACATGCCGCCGACGGGACTCGAACCAGTGTCCTTCTGATGTCCGGTCAGGTGCTCTGATCCACTGATCTACGGCGGGTTAACTCTTACCCGCCAAATGGAAATTTGCCGAATGGCCAGGTGAAAAAATGTAATAAGCGGCAATTGTTGAATGAAACACTGGTATATATTGAATCATTTGGCGGGTAAGAGGTAACCCGCCGTTGCTCAATGAATCAGAGCACCTGACCTGACATGAGAAGGACACGGGTTCGAGTCCCGTCGGCGGCATGTATCTTTTCTCGGAAGATTTTTCAATGTGGATGAGTATTTCAGGCTGATAATTATTGTTTTAATAATTGGTAACAAATCAATGTTAAACTTATCTATGCAAAAGTGATACCAAGTTGCGCACAACAATCGTCTTAAAATTATTTTAGAAAATAAATTTTAATATTGTCGTCTATTACTAATGTTTCCAATGTTTGTAGTATTGGGTACAATTTAATCTACAAAAGCAATTATTTGTTCGCAGCTCCGAATAAAATCTATTATTATTCGTGCCGTGCGTTGTTTTTGCTCTCCAAAAAATAAATATTCCCCTATAATGGATCCGAATAATATATAAACAAAAAATGATTAATGACTTTCAACTCCGACACATGAACTGAATTGAATCGATACGAGGGGTGGAGGGTGGAGGGGTGTGGGGGTTCGATATCGCCTCGCAAATCTACTAAAGGGTATCAAATTTGATGGAAAAAATATCAGTTAAATCTTGTTTGGAATCTAAACTTCAGGTACCCGTGATCTGATGCAGTTACTTGGTTAGTACCTGCACCCACAGAAAAGCTATTCAAATATAATATGCTCGTTTTATGTGAATACCACGCCACTATAGGTATATGGGACTATGGAGTTCCTAAAAAAGTTTATTTTTTTGTATTAATTTTATTATTACACTCCCTAATTGGCTTTTACATTCTATTTTATAAGTTAGTATCACCGTTACTGTAAAAACTTAAAATTAAAACGGTAAAGAAATTATAGATTAATGAAAGAATGTAACAACAAAAGCATAAAATAAAATGCATTGGTGAAAAAATGTGAGGTAAGACCTATCCTCACATAAATAGATATTCGGTATAACAAAAATAGTAGAAGTATAAAAGTCTTTTTGTATCTAGATAATTAAAAGTATTGGAATAAACAGGCTCAGCCTAGTGAGGCGGCATATACCTTAAAAAAATTGCACTTAAATGTATTTTTTTGGTTAATAAATAATAAATAATTAAATAATTAAAAACAACAAAAAAAACAAAAACTGCATAAAAACTGTGAAGTCTCGGAATCGGGGAATTTTGATAAGCCAGTGTCCTAGTGTTGTTAAAGATGGTGGTGTTGTTGTTATGTTTGAAAAAAGTGAAGGAGATTGGGAAGTGGAAGGTGGGGAAATATCTATACGGCTATTCAGATCTTTCACCACGAATCTGAGAGTATCTAACTATCACACAACAGCAACAAAAAACAGAAGTCTTTTTTGGGAAGGAGCAAAATCGCGAAAACCGTGATTTATTAAATATACGTCATTAAAAAAATACTGTCGGGAGAATCTAGGTCGAACTAACCCTTTTCAGTTTAAAAACTAAATATGACGTCATCATAAAAATCATGGGCAAATCTAAATTTAATCAGAAATTCCAAAATTTCAAAAATTTATTTTAATTGAAAATTTTTGCAAACATAACTGTCACGTATCATTACGATAATTTAAAGAGTAACAGTTACGTTTTTAAAAAGGTGAAGTAATCAATCAGTCAAGAAGTTAATTAATCAAAAGTAGAAAGTCATTTGTAACAAGTCATGTTCCGCTAAACGGAAATTAACAACCCTTGAAATATTCAAGTAGATTGCAGCCATAGTTAGCAGTTGGTGCAGGTCAACCTAATATAGACTTTATATTTATCTCTGGCAGTGGCAAGATTGAAAAAACAACATCATTGATGTTGTAGCTGAAAATACATTATTTTTTTTCCCTAGAAATGGATGATGACGTTTTAACTATTTCTTTTACAACAATTATACTTTTCATATTTTTTGTAGTTTTTGCTATTATGGAGGATTTAGCTATAGACATAATAGATTACCTAACTTCTTGACAATATTCTCATGCAAGTGTTGCCAGGTCGGCCCACTGTTAGCTAGTTGCATCTATGCCCCTAACGATCCAGCTAATCTGCAGTTTCAGTAAACAAACTGCGACACCATCGCATGCAAAGACTTATGAAATGTAAACCAACACCATTTTTTATGAGTTCAGAGTAAAGTTTAGGTACAATGTTTTGGAATTGTAACACTCGCATTTTGTTTACATTGACTCCACGCAGGAGGCCCCCAGGAAAACGAATTCTCTCAGAGCCTATACTATCTTTGAGGACGCTGTGTGGAGGATTTTTAAAGGTGAAGGAACGAGAGGCAGTTTTAAAAAGGAAAAAGGTAAGAGGAATGGGTAGGAATCTAAGGATTAGTCCAGGATTGACGGACTTGAATTCATCCATTTGTCCCCTTCCACTGCGGTGCAGGGCGGTTGATGGACAGACGAATCCACCGTCAAAATCTGAAAAAACCTCATCCCTGGAACCTGGGGTCCCCTACTAAGATATCAACAGAGGCGAACCAATTGAAGTGATAGGTGTATGGTGTTGGTTATTTAATGCGGTGGTACACAACATGAAAAACCTTTTTTTTTATTTGGAAAATAGTAATCGTGGAGCAATAATATTCATTTTAATGAAAAGTCAAAGTGTATTAATAAAAGTGATGTAAACAAAGTTATTTGTCTTTTCATTAAAATAAATAATGCCACCACAAAGTAAAAACCTTACCGAAGGGTTTTCTTCGAAAAATCAATAATATATATATATTTTTTTTTTCATCCTAGACTTGCAGAAAAAGTCAAAAGATGTCGCATATTAATAAAAAGTGATAACATTTATCCTGAAACTATCTAAAGGGCATTTAGTTCGAGTTGAATCTTGCAATCATACATAAAGATAGCAGCCAATAAAAATATGCGTTAAGAAATGGTGGTTATCAGTTGAAGTATGATTCAGTTAAAAATGACCGAATCGGATAGGGATACGTTGGCGCAGTGGATAGCGCGTTGACCCGGATTGCCAGAGGTCCTGGGTTCGAGTCCCAGATGTATCCGTATCTTTTTCTGATTTTTCTGTTTCGGATATTCGATTGACTTTCGCTAATATTATCTTCATTTATTAAAATAAAATATTCGTTTGCTCGAACGACTAAACGTTTAAACAATAAGTTTCCCCTTTAGCCCTTGGGACAACGGTGGGTTCTCTTCAACGCTCTTTTGACTTTCCCTCTTACTAATAAAATTTAAAACACGTTCATTAGTCAGGGTCTATCGTACGTGTACGTGTAGACCCATTTGCCCTGATGATGGACAAAAGAAGAAGGTGGCGCAACACGGTGTATCTTTAATATCAAATTGATCCACATTCAATAATGAGATTCGGAAACTTTTCTCGACAGTCAAACTCGTTCACAATCCACTCCATCACAAATCTACAATAAAACATAGTAATCAAGACTACTCTAGGAAATTTTACCTGTGTTTTTATAACTTCTTTAATCCAAGAAAACTGCAAGGAAGTACATGTTTACCCATCTTCCCTGATGATGAACACTGTAACGCTAGCCAAAACCATTGCTAAAGAATGAGGTAGCGTAACATAGCATATCTTTAATTATATTAAGTTTCATAAACTTTCAACACTCAGTTTCGGAAACTTTTCTCGACAGTTAAACTCGTTCGAATCTATCCCGTTACAAAATTACATTAAAACATGGGACTATTCTAGAAAACTTTACCTTCGTTTGCATAACTACTTCAACCCAAGAAACTTGAATTATTAGATACTGTGAATTTTTACTTAATGGTTGCACAACACCGTCCAACTACAAAAGCAATAATTTTAGAGTGATTTATTTATTCCCTAGCCCAATTCCATCCGCTTAGTCACAAATTCACAGCGACTTGTATTATTTTTAGTGTGGAAACGTTTTTCTAGGCTGTGTACACTGGAAAATATGAAAGACTTAGCGTTAATTAAGATATAAATTTTTGATAAACGTGGGGGACGTGCCCCAATTACTCTGACGCGAGACATCATAACTAAGTTTCCTTCTAAATTATAACTGGGCATTAAAGGATCTGACATGAAATGTGCCTTTGAGTAGAGCATTAACTTTTTCCTTTACTTAATGAATGGGTTTACTTTTTCCATTTCCTCGGCTCGTAAAAGAACCGCGAATGTGTTATGCAGACTTTGGCGAACGTATCTCAATTGTATAAACTTACTTTCTAAAAGGCACGTGTTTGAAGTTTGGATTAATATAATATTTGTCCCGTAGGCTAAAAATATAATCTTATTGAAAAAAAAAATTAAAAAAGTTATCTTTTCGATACCATAAAATGGTGTGATTTATATATTTTTTTTATATAATTTTAATTTTTTACTTGGTTCTCAGTTGCGTTTTTTAACTTCTACCTAATACTTTATTTAATTGCTTTTACAACCTAGCACTTAACTACGAATTCGTAAAGTATGTAAACATAATTAAATTAGTATAAAGTTCTATCTATAGTATAGGTACCTACCTAATGTAAACTAAACCAAACATGTAAACTAAACTGCACTAAAACGAAAACCTTACTAGTTGGACGATCAATGCTTCCTTGCAATGTATATGTATACTTTGGTTCCATGTCTAATCGGACTATGAGATCTCAGAGTCTGAATTCCCATAGTAAATTTATTCAGACACGATAGTTCCTCACATGATAATTCATCACATCATAACTCACATTAACCTAACCTAACCTAACATTACCTAACCTAACCTAACCTAACCTAACCTAACCAAACCTAACCTAACCTAACCTAACCTAACCTAACCTAACCTAACATAACCTGAGGTTAAAAACCCCAATTATCAGTTTTCGGCGCTTCGAGACATGATGAATTATCATGTGAGGAATTAACATCCGATGAAAGGTTTGTACTCAATATTCTTACACTTACAATAGTTTCCACTGAACATCCAGAGGCTCTAGCACGCTTGCTCTATAATGATCGATAGGATAACTATCGGTAACTTCTCATCGTTCCCTACGACAACTGCAGATCGCAAACGAATAGGTGACAGTTCACAATGACTAAGTGTCCTTAATATATTCGATATCAACTGTCGTTTGTACGTTAGCTATCTGCAGTTGTCCTAGGGAACGTTGAGAAGTTACCGATAGTTATCCTATCGATCGTTATAGAGCGAGCGTGCTAGGGCCTCTGGTCACCTTATTTTTTGTATTAAATAAATAAATAAGAACATGCCAATCGGTTGACTTTTTAGCGCAATACCAATTGTTTTCAAAACGAATTATGTATGTCTTTCTTTTCAGATTTCAAGAGACGATATTACCATATAATGGTACGTTACAACAAGTATTTATATTTTATGATCAGAGATAAACAATATAACAAATATTATAAACATAATAACAAAATAATGAAACGTATACATTGATCTCACGCTGTTTTCATAGAAAGTTCTTGTTATGAACCCGATTTTCTTTCAAAAAGTGTGTATGTGCTAAAACACTAACTTTAATTTATATCAACTTTAACCCTTTAATATACTGTGTATTTTTAGAAGTTCGCTTAAATAATCTTAATTTTAAGGTTTTAAACCTTTAAGAACTCTCCAGTGGTGACCTACTTACGATAAAATCTTGGAGTAAAAATACAATAAATCACACACGGAGAAAAATGTTATTCTAAAATACGATAATTTTATTCGTAAAAACGGTTAAAAATGGGACTGAAGTTCTTACGAACAAATTAACAGTCTTTCAATGTTTATTGGCGGGAAAATGTAAGAATAATTTGTTGGTATACGTACGAAATTACATATACCAAAAAATTATTCTTATATGTTCCCGCCAATAAACATTGAAACCCTGTTAATTTGTTCGTAAGAACTTCAGTCCCGTTTTTCACCGTTTTTACGAATAAATTGATCGTGTTTTAGAATAACATTTTTCTTCGTGCACAGTTTAAAATAATTAATAATATTTTAACACAGGTTAAAATATTAACATACATCAATAAAATTAATAAGTGAATGTAATAACGCCCACTGCAAACTATACCAGTTTTATAATAAGATATGTGATAAAATTGGTTATCATGAATATTTTAAGACTCCGTAGTCTAATAGTTAAATAATTTACCTAAATGCAATACACAGTTTTAAAGAAAACTCATGTATTTCGCTGAAGATTTGTGAATATCTACGAAGACTGCCTGGGTTGGTTGAGGGGTTATTACGGCGGCTGTATCCATAAAGTCGTTGTTGGAATTGTGCCAAATATTGAGTGGAATTCACCTCTGACTGGAGCACCTTTACTTCGTGGGAAGGGAATCTCGAAGGCTTTCCGTGGAAATATGGAAATTCTTTTCCACATTTCACGCCGCCGCCAAATTACTTGTCGGCTCCGGGTTATTATTTCAAGACGTGTTATGAAAAAACCCGAAAGATATTTATATAACGAAGGCGTTTTTATAACTTTTCCACGGAAAAATATTTGGGATTTCAATTATTTAATATTTTTATTCTGGAGGACCTGGAAATCTTTTCAATGGAATACACTTATAAAAAAAATTGCGTTTAATATGCAGTAGTAGTTTCTGACCGAGGTAGAAAAAGTAGTTACCTACCTATTTGGCATCGAATATACTTACCAATTTACTAAAAATTTAATTTTATTTTTAATCTCAAATTAAAATATTTTAATTAATGAAGATAATATTAACGAAAATCAATCGAAAATCTAAAACGGAAAAATGACGAAAAAATACGGACACATCTGGGACTCGGCCCGGAAAACCGGAGGTCCTGGTTTCGAGTCCCAGATGTGTCCTTACCTTTTTCTGTTTCAGATTTTCGATTGAGTTTCGCTAATATTATCTTTATTAATTAAAATAAATAAAATTTGATTGAATTTAAGTGTCTGTTCCAAAATAAGAGGAATATGGGAATGGTAAATTAAATAAAAGCTTCCATTTTCGTTCAATCGAAATTAAAAATTTCCATGTCAAAAGTTTTTTTGTCGCTATGCTGGATTTTGTAAGTATGTTGCGAAAGGTTCTGCTCAAATCTAAATATGCACAAATCATTTAAATAACCCAAGCCAAGCAACTAATAACCTAATTTGGGGATGAACAATAAAATATAGACTCCCAGATAAACAGCATTATATTATTTAAGGTGGGTACTTCTCCGGTGGTGGTATCATGGGAAAGAGAGTTTCTGACACGAAAACTTGCCTTTTATATCCTCCGTTCGCGTCCTACATTTATTCCAAATATACATTAACTTATTAATTAAAAGAACACGTTGGAACGAAGTATTTAAAATATTTTGGGTGTATTTAGAAGAACTCAGAGGATACGGAAATTTTATCTTTTGTTTGAATATAATGCAGTTTCACGAGGTTCATCTGACCTAACATGCGAAATTTCATACTTGTTAATTATTTCTTTTCTATATGAATACCGCACAAGAATTAACTTACAACTGCTCCTGACTATACTGTCCGGAACCAGCTGCTAACTTGGAATTCCCAATAATGGTATGATTTGAGACTGAATAGAGTAACAAGAGAAAGAAGATGGAAAATAGAAAGGTTGGATGGTATCTGGTTATTTAGATCAGGTCACCAAACATGGCTAATACAATTTCAAGCAACGTTTCTAACTAATAATTCAGAGTATAAAATTCAGATTTCTGATTTAAACTTTGTTCGCGATATTGTAAATCAGAATTTACACTCGCACTTGTATTTATTCATCCTTGTAATTAAATCCGATCTACATTTAAAATTGATTAACTAAATTGAAAGCGAGAAGGTTTAAATCAATTTTACTCAGAAAATATTCGGATTCCCCATTTAGTCTCCACTTAGCAAATCCTTAACAAGGAGGCTTTTAATAAAGGACCCACTATGAAAATATTATATCCCCTGTTTTAATTCTTGGAATCTACAATTCATAAAAGGTACTGGGTAAAATATAGGTCATTATCTCTATCATTCATGTCAAGTTATGCTTAAAGAGCCCCAGTGAAAACGTTAAATTGTTTAGAATTGACAGCAATGGTATTCAAGAATATTTGGAGTAAAACCTGTACCTCGTTTAAGAAAATTCCAGGAAGTCTTTTAATAAAATAACTTTTTATCTCATTGTCTCCCCATAGGAGACCTTAGGAAAAACAATCCCTTAGGGCCTATGTCATGTTTGGGGATATGTGTAGAGAGTCTTTTAAAGGAAAGGAAGGATAGGAAGTTCTGCGAAGGAAAAAGGTATGATGAGTGGTTAAGAATCTGGGAGTCAATCTGTGCTGTGCAAGGCGATGGGTCGAGAGAGTCCGGTTGGACAGATCAAAAGGTTTCTCTCAAACAGACTCTCCTGATTCGGCCCGCCACGCAGTAGGTGGGCAAAAGCATCCGCCGCCAAGATCTTGTCAAACCCTCACCCCATGAACCCAGGCGCGCCTACTATGTCACCATACGAAGGGGTAATGGGTATCCAATAAATAATTCCCGGTGCGGCGGTACCCTTCTCGATTTGAAAATATTGCAATAAAGACAATAAAAAATAATTTTTAATGGTGGTTTAATTTTTTGATACAAGTAAAATCCGTTCTTATTCTAAATTTAACGATGGCAGTATTTTGTGAACCGGCGAATGTTTTTCTATTTTGTTAAGTAATGAATTATTCAAAGCTCCATAGCTCCTGATGGAAATGAATAATATTACACCAACAAAAAAATGAATGTCAAAATAGATAAAATATTGTTCGTGTTTTACAGTTATCATGTTTTGAAAAGTTTCACCAAGTTTTCCTTATTTTAAAATGTTTGCTATATTTTAACAAGATTTCACCATGTTTTAACAGATTTCACCACGTTTTAACAGATTTCACCATGTTTTAACAGATTTCACCATGTTTTAACAGATTTCACCATGTTTTAACAGATTTCATCATTTTTAATAGATTTCTCCAGGTTTTACAGATTTCACCATATTTTAACAGATTTCACCATGTTTCAACAGATTTCATCATGTTTTAATAGATTTCACCATTTTTTAACAGATATCACCATGTTTTAACAGATTTCACCTTTTTGCAACAGTTTTAACAGTTTTTTGTCATATTTTATTTTGTTTTTGCCATGATTTATATATTAACATTGAATCCAACTTTTGCCATAGATAAGATACAAAGCGTGAACCTGCATACTTCCTTGTTTTGCCATGTTTTATCAAATTTTACGTTATTTTACCATATTTTACTTGTATTATTACCGTGTTGTATCAAAATAATTAATTTTTTAAAACTAAATTTAACCACATATTATTACCATCACTCGCTATTTTTTTTTGTTTATTTTAGATTTTAGCGAGTTTTACCGTTATAACATTGTTTTAAATCAATAAATCAACAAGTTTAATTTTTTTGTAAATTTCATGACGACTGCTCCACTTTTTTCTGTTATTTGAGGTTCATAGTTATTTTATATTTTTGATAGATAACGCATGCTGTTAAAATATATTCTTTCAGTTCAACGAGTATAAATATACATACACAGTATACTTTATTTAGCGTTTACTAAAACCTTAATATAAATAGAATTGTTTTAAACCGGCCGATATGAATCCACAACAGTCAAATTTGTATGTGACCTCTTCATTTGTCAACAGCTACCCCGTCAAAAGTAGCCCCCCCCCTCCCTTCCACACACCACCCTAGCGCTATTCAACACCCCCCTGGCGGTGATACCTCCCTACGTTGCCCCCTTCCTACAGTGTACAACCCGCAGCTTTCACCGCTTTCACAGCTGGATCATAAAATGGATGCAGCATGAAGATGAAATAAGTATTTATTTATTGTTACACGTCATTCTTCACAAAATGCCCCGATTAAATATTAATAAATACGCAGTTTCTTTTTTTAAATTTATTTTAGTTATAACAGCATGGTAGAGCTGAAATAATATTTTCGAACATTCATTAATGTTTGATTGTTTTATAATACTTATTCTTAACATAAAAATATAAAAATAGCATAACACAGCCACACATAAAGCGGTGCTTGGTGGCTAGAACTCGGGTACTTCCTAATCTTCCGCTTCCCATCTCCTTCCCCTACAACAAAAGTTCATAGGGAATACGACTATTTTAAGGTAATTACACTAATAAAAATAAACAGTAATTTTGGAGACGGTTATGGGTACCACCGCCCAGGTAACCATTTATTAGATTAATAACACTTCTGCCATAGGTCACCGCCAAGAGGTTCGCTACCTTTGGTGACTTGGTGGCAGAGGTGCACGGGTTCATAGGAAGAGGTTAACTAACTAACCGAGTGGCAGGCCGGATCGGGAGAGAATGGTTCCTTTCCTATAAAGACCCCCACACAGCATCCCCAAAGATGACATAGACCCCGAGGGGAATTATTTTCTTCAGGGCCTCTTGTATGGAGCTAAATGTAAAAAAATTTGCTTCAGACCACACGACTGAAGTAAAACTTCTAGAGAGAAAGAAAATTTGCGCGCGCACTGCTCTCTCTTGCTCCTACAGTATTCATAAAATTGTTCAAGACCGAAATGATATTACGAATAATCTTCATGCACTGGCTATGAGAGGAAGAGAGAAAGAAAATGTGCGCGCGCACTGCTCTCTCTTGCTCCTACAGTGTGATACAGCCCATTCGCCTCATCCAACTACACTTTTCGTAAAGCTCTCGTCACTTATTCGCCAGCTTACCCCCCAAATCAAGCGTGCGTAAAGAATTTTTACTTAAAAAACAAACAAAAAAACAGTAGTCAGGGGTCGTCAGCTCTTTCATCAATCCCGCAGTACTACAACCTTCACCCTATCCCCAAACCGCCCCCCCACAGCCCCGACCCGCCAGTTGATTACGCCACCACTCCAATAATGATGTTTCTCTTTGTTCCACATGCCACATATTTTATGTAACTCTTCCCATTACGTGGGGAAATTTCCAGCCGGCAGATGTCCCGAACATTTAATCGAACTAAACAGCACTGTCAACGATGATTAAACTGTGGGTTCCCAGTTACCGGTTACAATACTGAACATGCTCCCCGGGCGTGAAAGAAACAGTCACGCATACAATATGAATATTGTTAGAACTAGTAGTAAATTAATATATTTCATAAGTTAATTTATTATTATTTACTGTGAGGTTTGTAGGCGTGACTCCAGTGAAACAAATGATGGCAATTTCTAAATAAATAATACTTACATAAAAAAAATGCATGTTAATTTTAGAATTTACTTAAAACGGCTGTTGAATCATTATTTTCATCCACAAGAAGCCAGGCGCCTCTAGAATTATTACCAACTAACTCCAACAGCTCAGCCCATATGAGACTCCTCAGGTCGGGATGGGCTGGGCATGTACAGAGAATGCCGGACACACCCGTCCCAAAAATAATTATGGCTGATCACCCAGGTGGAAAGAGAAAAGGGGGAAGACCCAGACTGAGGTGGGAAGACGAGGTAAGAGGGGATGCGGCACAGCTTCTCCAGGTAACAAACTGGAAGTCAACTGCTGAGGACAGGAGGAGTGAAGCTGAGGACAAAGCTCGATATTGGCTGTAGCGCCATCGAAGAAGAAGAAGAAGGATTAAAAAAATCCTTTTTGCTAGGTTGGAGAGGCGCAATGCATTGTACGGGCTTCATGTGAACGGAACAATTGCTAAAACTTGGAACACATGCCTATTTATTTATGGACATTTAAAATAATTTCAATTTTTTATGGATTGTTTAAAGCACAATAATTCGGATAGAGCGATACAATGGTTGCAGCCATCTGAAAATTGCAGGCGACACAAAATTCTGTGTAAATTTCACGATGTTAGAGCTCACCGTTCGAGAGTTATACCTCTTTAAATTTCTGCTTTTTTAGTTAAGTGTATGTTACCAACCACTCTAATGAAATACCGTAAGTTAGAATCAAATAAGCCGTGTTTGTGACCAGATATTCCTAGAAAGTACTTTCTAACCTTCACTTACCGATCTCTTTCCTCTTCTTAATTCCTCGACCTCACAACATATCCTAATTGGATTGCCATAAGAATACTGACTTTTAACGGTTGGAAGCACTTGGGACTCTTGTGAGGTAATAATATTTAAAAAAAAGCGTTTTCCACTGCCCAAAGCTAAACAAAAATTTCTCCCATTTTTGAGAATTTTTTTGAGGCTGAAAGAAATTGGAAACTATAGATGTATATGAAGCATAACTTTACGTTCCACGTGTAAAATAGCGAACTTTATTAAAATTATTTTAATTTTGTGAGCTTGCGGTGAAAAATTTCAGGTATTTCTATGGCTCAATCTTTGTCCAGATCCCGAGCCAGAAATATTAACTCCGTGACTCATTTACAGAAATATTTTAGGACGATATTTAATATGAAAGAAAAAATTCTACAGCTCAAGAGGCTTTGTAGTGGGTCTGTCTCATTTGTCTCAGACTAAATGGAAACTCAGGAAAATATGGACGTTCAAATAAATTAAATTTATTAATGCGGGCTCGAATAGCCAATTGTGAATAATATATTTATGAGGATACGTTTAAAGCAAAATATCAATAAAATAATCTTATAACTTGTGTTATTAATGTAATGTAGGAAATAATATTAAACTAATGCTTAAATTGTTGAAGTATTATAAATTGAACCCCGGTGTTGACTGGGGTCGTGGAATCACGATGTATGTAAATAATTTTTATATAAACTACAATTAACCTCTCTCAAATGAAAATTTGTTATAAAGAAAATAACGAAAAATATTCGTTTGCATCTGGGAATTGAACCCAGGATTTCGGCCTGTGTTATTTCTCACTTAATTAACATACAAAATGTATATAATTAGTATATTTGCAGTACGTTCCAGAGTGGTAAATACTATAAAGACGGGTTGTTCAACAGAATTTGATCAATTCATCAAATTTTAAAGTAAATATTCGAGTTCTGTAATTATCCAACCACTGTGAAACATTCACAGAACTCGAACTGTAGACTTTGAAATTGAACTTGAATTATAAATTTACTATCATTCTGTGAAAGACAACCATTCGATATCAAAATATAACTTTAAAGGCTTTCACAGTTTAAGTGACGAGATCAAAATAGCCATGTACTTCCCGATCTTCCTCTCCTGTACCTCTTTCCATTCCCTGAGACTTTCAGCCTCACATAATACTCCAAATGAGGCTCCCATAGATGCATGGTTCCAAGTAGCCGGTAAAATCGGGTAAAGTCGAATAAAAACTTGATAAGAGTTTTGTATCAATAGATTTTAGGCTGAATAATATTTAATACCTGTGCTAGTTAAAGAACAAAGATTCTTACATTGTTTAGTTAGTGAAATAGTTAAATTTGCATTGTTTGGCGTGTTAAACAAAACCTTGCTATTAAAAATCTACTAAAATTTTATCAATTTCAAGAGCGATTACGTTTTAAAACAGTATTGGTATTCTTTAACAATTTCATAATTCTACTGCGTCCAAAACAACCCTAAAATCTAAAATTAACTTCGACTCAGAACGATTTTACAAAGAGAATATTAATATCTATGTAAATACGTATTGCATGCCTTCCTGCTGTAACTTACCTGGAACGATTGTCATACCGAAAGTTTCCTTTAATTTTCATGACAAGTTATTTGAATTGCAATCGGAATATTTCGACTTTATCTTCCTCCATCATGAATGTCATGAATTCGAATATCGACTTTTTATGCTAATGGCAACATTCCAATTTTGTCAGAAACAGAGAACGGTTTTATTATTCATTCAATTCCCGTAATGAGCAGGTAACCGATAATTTTATTTGATTCCCGAACTAGGACACAATTATTATTCATTGAAATTTTAATGACAATAATACTTAATGGTTAATCTCCAAAAATTCTGTATTAAAATCATCATCAGTTAGGTAATTTGGTCATTATCGTGTGGTGTGCTCATAACAATAGTGATTATATATTTTGAGCGATATTACGAACCGGTTCGGAACTTTGGCATTGTTTGGATTAATTAGTAAATCATTATACAACAATTAGAAAACTTAGCTTTCATATTATATCTCATTAGTTGAAAGACCGTCAACAGTTAGGGTAATTATTGGATATAATTAATACGCACTTTTTTTAAATTTTGATTCACCTTAATTACATTAAAAGACAACTATTGTCGAAAAGTTATGGTGGAAAATATTTCATATTAAATTTAATTACGTAAAATTAAAATTAGCTTCGTCTTGTGAAATTTTGCCCATTGTAATCACTGTCACTTTGGTATGTTGGTATTCCTGATACATATTTATATATAACGAGCGGCTAGCAGATTTTGAAGATATCACGAAATCTGGGCGTATTAGGTAAACACTAATTTAGGTACCGGAGTTTTGGAAATAAAATGACGTAAAAAACATGTTTTTTTTCTAGTAATAATTTTTTTTAAATAATACATTCACTTTTGTATCACAAACCATATTACACAAACCTAGCGAAGTCGCTAAACTACTTGGAAACTGGGATGTTTTTCTTGCCTTGACGTGAGCAGGCGCTATAAAGGAGGCCCTTTCTTTTGTATCACAAACCGTGTTACACAAACCTAGCGTAGCCGCTAAACTACTTGATTTCTGGGACGTTTTTCTTGCCTTGATACAAGCAGGCGCTATATCATGACAGAAATAGTCTAAAAAAATTAAGAGGAAAAAATAAAAATTCAAGCTATTAAATTTTAATCACAACGCAATGCATGCGTATTAGGTAAGTTCTAATAAGGTGGAATTTTATTTTAACATAAAAAAAAAAATCTAGCCGCTCGTTGTTTTTATAGTATCGAGAATACCAACATAACAAAATGACATTTAACAAAAAAATAGAAAATGTCGGTCACTTTTCACAGAACGAAAGCTAATTTTAATTTTACGTAGTTGAAATTTCAAACGAAATATTTTCCATTGCCCCCAATGCAAATTTAAAAAAAAAAGTGCAGACTAATTGTTTCCATCTATATTCCATATTTACCATAATTAGTTTTGCAACTAATTTAGGCAATCTAAAAAACCGTACTTACAATAAAAGTAATTAAAGTTTGTAATTTTTCTCACCCAAAATTTACATGCTGTAAATAAAAGTACTACACTTATGATTATTGCTATTGACTCCAACTCTTTGGCAAAACGAATATTTGTATTTAATATCTGGGGTATGGTTTAATTTTACATTAAACGTGGAACTAAAGTTTTTACTATCAATTAAAGGATATAATATATTTATCAGTCTATTTAGTTCTTGATACATCTTCTGTTTAGTCTCGGTTTACCGACGTATCAAATTTTTCGAGATCGAATTCACGAATTCAATTACATTCCAAATAATATAAGTGCTACCCACATTGTTCACATATACTACGCACAAACCAAAAATTGTATTTACAATTTCCTTAGAATAATCAGGCATAAATTAAATTTAAAAAAACATTGTCGCATAATGAAAAAATAAATTACTGTATGAAAATATAATTTACGTTCCACGTGCTAGTTTTGAAATAAGGGCAGCAAAATTTTAAAGTGTCTCGCATCTATCAAAAGGACTTAAGCAAAAGTTAAATTAATTCCATCAAATTTATGAAATTTGGGCCAGTCAATTCTGAAAGTTGCTACCAGTCGCACTAGACTAGGTAGTAGACGATAGGTACTGGTGTTGTTAGAGTTGGGGAGTTTGTTTGGGCGCGATACCGCCGCAGATACGACAGCTATGTATATTTAAATGTCAAACCGACTACAAATAATATTCCTCATCTGCGTTGTACCTTCTGGCTCGACAAGGACAATGAGCAAAGTTGTCTCGGTGGATCACCGCAGAGCCTTTCAAAATAGCACGAGGATTGTATATCTGTGGGATGCAGAATATGTATGAAAACTCTGAGTGATTAAAATGTTGCTCAGAGAAAGCTTTGTATAAAAGACGCCCAAAAACGTCGTTTTTTCGTTATACCAACGGGTCTGTCAAAATCTATTTGTTACGTTGAAGGAAAGAATTGAGACAAATCCAACAATCTTGTGCTCCAATTGTGGTATTTATATACAAAAAAAGTACCGTTTACATATTATTTTTTAAATTCCCGTGCAAGCAACATTCATATCCATTTTGTATTTTTTACATCAACTAAATTTTATGTTTTAATTAGCTGTATTTTTTTTTATCTAGGTATATATTCTAAAACTACTATAAAAATGTTCTATTTCCTACGTACTACAATTTGGACTTTACAAAATTGCGACATAGGCCACGAAAAACACAGGACTTTTTAGGAAGTTGAATGAATATATTAAAACCTTTGTAATAAATATTTTTTTTGAGTTCTCGATAAATTTGACTTGGTATAATTTTTTAAGTATCTACAAGTGAATGATTATCTACCACTATTTTGCCTACGTTATTTAGAATATTTTTCAAGGGTATGTTCATTAATATTAATTTTTATTTGCAAGCCTTACTACACTGAAAGGGAAGTAGTAATTTGTGGAAAATTCGTTAGAGCTTTAAAATAATGAAAAAAACTCGTCGTCGCTAATAATCTCACTATTTGAAAAGGAATTTTTTTTTTTAAATTTAGTAATTCAAAAAAGTTTTTAGTGATCACCACACGATCCTTTAAAGCAAATAAAGAAAAATATGAAAATACGAATATCCCTTACGTATCCCGTGCTGTGTGAGTTTTACGTAAATGTATAATATTACAGAGGTAAAAGTTTTTTTCTAACATAACTCTACTAATTTAACTTCGTCTCTCGTAACGACTTTTTTTTATGTTCCACAAATATATCCAAATTCCGTATATGCTGCTACGGAAATTGAAGACTCAGCGCAACGAAAAATGTCAATTTTGAAAACTAATTAAAAACGTCCCCATCTAATATTGTCCACTGTAATCAAAACAGAACACATTTTTTCTAGGAACACGGAGAAAAAAACGAGTTGTTAGGAAATACTCCAAACTAGGATATATCTCCAAACTGAAAGTCACGTTTGATAAATTTATTTTTTAATTTTAAATTTTTTCTTTATTCATTAAACTACTAGTTTCATGTTTTGAGAATTTTACGACCACCACGCTAGGCATATGCCCGAGTTGTTGTGATCATTATCTCCAATCATCCGACATATGTTTTTATTTTTTTATTTTCTGTTTTTTTATCTAGCTGCAAATCTAGGCAAATTGGTAATCAAAACAATTAATTTCCTTAATAACAACTTTTACACACTCTTAAAATTTGAATGGCGAGAAGCGCTACTAATGTTTCCTGTTGTAAGGAATTGAAATACACTTATTTGAATCTACGAGAAGATAAGCCAACAATTACATGTTTCGCTTTGTCATATTGGCAAATTAAAATAACAGCTTACATAGCCCCGGTAGTATCTCTTATTTAATTCCTGATACAGTATTTTTCACATACAGGAGTTAATTAAAACTACTTTGGCTTGCCCATTTGGGGAATTTTATAAGGCGAATGGAATTAGGGTATAGGAAGAATCCTGTCTACTAGGGTTACTAATCTAGTAAAAAAAAGATAAGGATACTTCATACAACGTTTCAACCCTTCCGATGGAGGTCTGTCAATGTGATGACAATATAATATTTTCATTTATTCGTGTAAGTATTTAATATGTAATCTTTATGAAAAGGTACTGTCCCTGATGTTATTTTATATTACTGTATATAAAAGCCTATATGACTTTTATATGCAAATTAAATAATATTTTTTTTTACATTAGGTCCACACAGAAGGCCCTGAGGAAAATAATTTCCCTCAGGGCCTATGTCATCTTTAGGGATACTGTGTGGAGGGTATTTTTAAGGAAAGGAAGGAGAGGAAGTTCTGGGAAGGAAAAAGGTATGAGGGTTGGGTAGGAATCTGGGGTTCAATGTGTTTAGATCATCCGCCGCCAAGACCTAGATAAACCTTACCCAATGAACCCGGGCACCCCTGCTAAGTCACCAAACGTAGCGAACCATGAATAAAGTATCTTCGAAACTCAAATGAAATGCTAAGAAACTTTTTTATTGTTATAGTGTTTCGTGAAACACCATATTTTATAATTTAAAATAATAATAATTATTATTAAATAAAACATACAACGAAGTTGTTCTCCCATGAGTTATCAAAAGTCATTATTAATAATTCTGTTATTAGGTTCTGCAAGAATTTTAGGTTTTTTTTATTGTGGCACCTGTTTCGGCGTTTAAATCCATTATCAAACTTTCAATATACTACAATTCTGACTTAATAATAACATTTTAATTATATAGAAATTGTTAGATAAACTTTATTTAATTTCCAGTGGGAAAGATCAACCTTTGGGTCCGTAAGTGGGTTTAACCAGAGAATCCCGGAAATTTGTCCTTTTTAAATCAAATTCTTGACGTATTGACCTTTCTTTCCAAAAAACATAAATTGATTTCGAAAGATTGTTCTTTCATCTGGTAAAGTTATGTTTTAAATTTTTAATATAATAAGGTTATTCTATTGGTCGTTGTCAGATTTGTTAATTTTTTAAACGAAATATTGTATTATACAATACACGTTTCAAAAATGTACCATACAGTAAAATAAATCAATGCATAATTAAAGTTCGAATAAAATCATTAAATTAAATCCGAGAATATGTTTTGTGACGAAAATACCTCAGTTTGTCTATTTATTTAAGGTCTTTACAAACAAAAATATTTCAAATTTTACTTCACACTTATTTTGCTTAGAAATCATTGAAAAATCATAAATACTTATGATAAAAAAATACTTACAAGAATCATCTCGGGTTTGAGTATTTTTATTGTTAACTTGAATTTAGGTAAATGTAAAAGCAAAATTTGAATAAAATAATGTCTATATTGCGTTATTTGTTAAACTTTTGGGTACGGAAAATAATCAATACTCATCGGAGCTGCTCTGAACATTGCAAGGGCACGATCGCAAGTTGAAATTTCAATTCTAGCCCACTGGTTAGTGGGCCGTAATTATACAACTTATTAAAACACTTCTACAGAAGTAGTAATAATTTATTAAGTGTTTTTTTTTAACCTTTTTTTTTCAAACGGTTGCTCTTTCATCCCTCCGTTGGTGGGTGCCATGGGACCGAACATATGGCGCTAGTTGCTGAAGAAATCAACATCTTGGGGTGGGAAAATGCTACATTTTTGGGCGGAAATGTTAACGGCGCACTGTGCGGTAAACAAAACAAGGCATCCCTTAAGGGTGCTAAATTTCCGCTGTATTCCGAATTTCCTAAATTCCAGGAAGCTTTTAAAAAATTGGTTAAGTGAAATGAATAGATGTTTTAATGTGCATTACTCTGTACTTTAGACATTATATTTTTTTAATGGTTTATTAGTGTCCGGGTACACTATACTTTACCTTAAACTTTTAAATTATAATAATTATCAGAAAGTAGAATTATCTTACGGTGACCTATTTTACTTTTTTTGCTACATACCTCGCAAACCAACATCGAGATATTATCTACCGTATTATTGCGAAAACATCCACAAGGAATCACAATTGTTTACTCCTGTTCGCTGTATACAAGAATGTGGGTAGTGAGTAGTGATTATAAGGATGTTATTAACAGATTTAACGCATCAATCACTAAACATAAGCAGGACTTATTAGAATTCATTTCGGCAACAGAAAAAAACATCTTCATGAACAAACTGTCTACCTCTCGTCAATTATTTATTGTGTAACTGGTATCTATACAATATGGTAAATGGTATGGTATGGTATAAGCATTAAAAGGAATGTCTGCGCGGCCATGTTCATTAAAAACATAAATTCGGATTTGAAGCCAAAATCTAAAAATTCGCGGTGAATTCTGAACCAATGAAACCATGGCACCCCCCAACTTTCATTCTTTGTGAGACTGAAGGGAGTGGGGAGGGGATTTTCCGTAAAATTTGGTCACCGAACACGGCTGAAGCCATGTCAAGTAACGATTTTTGGTTAGGTAACCTACCCGTAGACTCCGAAATAATGAATTTCTGTTCCTCAATCAACATTCTACTAAATACGGATACTATTCTCCTTTGTCCAGAATGTCGAGACTTGTCAACGCAAGTCAGAGCATTGAATTTTTTGGTGTAAATCTAAATCACTTCCGTCAGTCGACACAAAATATATAATTTAAAAGCCGATTAAATCCTTCTTCATGCTTTGACTTGTAGTTATCTTCTATGTGTACTTTTATATTATATGTTGTCATTGCTCTTCATTTATGTGCTCTCTTTTCACTGTAATCTCTATTTGTATTTTTCGTGTTATTACTGTATTGTTAATGGACTATTTATCCGTCAATAAAATAAAATAAAATTATGGAACTGGTTTTTAAACAGAGCGATACTGAGAGTACTCTGATGAGACACTCTGATATCCTTTATTTGAATAATAAAGTTGGTATAAAAGAGGTTTCATGATAAGTTTTATTTACTCTTTACATAAAAAAGAATAGTGCGTTTGTTTTTTCTACAAATCTAGAGTTTTATTAAACGCTTGATGAAATTTTGTACATTTTATAAAATAAAGCAGAGACACAGTTTACATGAGACTTTAGTAAGCTACTCTCATATCTTTTTCCCTCCCTTTAAAGAAAAATAAAAACCGGGAAACGCTGGGTACATCAAATAGTAATAAATAATTCCGGAATATAATAAGTATCGCTTGACGGCCGGCGTAGTCCAGCGGCAGGGCGTTGGTCTTCCATTCCGAAGGTCGCGGGTTCGAACCCGGCGTGCGCAAATAAATTTTATTTAATTGATATGTGTTATTTCACAATTAATTATTTAAAATAATATATGGTATTTTTGCGGCACGTTCCAGAGTGGAAGATATTCTTAGTATCGCCCTGGTGTAAGACCACCATTCAGAATTGAAACGTTGCTTGGAATGTCTTTAGCCGTGTTTGATCTGAATAGTCATGTACTTCCCTACCTCCCTCTTTCCCGTCTCCTTCCCTTCCCCACTTACCTTCAGCCTCATAACATACCCCAATTGGGGATGCCATAGTCCGACTGGCTCCAGACGGGAGCAGTTGGGACTCTTGTGAGGTATTTATTCACTGTAAAAAAAAAATCGCTGGTATAAATCATGGTGCTTAAAATCAGCGTTGGTACCTACTTATCGCAATTATGAGAAAAAATCAATAGTTTACAAGTACATTTGAAAATTAGCCCTTACTAATATTAAAAGCTTACCATTTAGCTTTCGTTGGAATAATAAACAGATGTTTTAAACATAATAATATTTCTTGAATATTTGAGTTTAGGGATTATCAACGTTTACCATTGTTTATTATTACCACGAATCATGGTATAATCGAAGGGGTTAATGATTCGCGAGTACGTTACCGGGGAAGGGGTTAGACAAAGGGCTAGGTACTGTTTTGTATTTTGTTAAGGCAAGTTTACTAACTTGATAGGTTCTATTCAACGGAGGCTTTGAATATTAAGTGGAAAAGCTCATTAGATGATAAAGAGTCTTAAACCAACTAAAGGCAAGACAAAAAGCTGTTGCTCTTTGTGTACCAGTCTCATACGTCATACGTCGTAATAATACAAGTTTTTTTTATATATTTTTTGTGAAAATTTACAATAATTTATACTTACAGCTAAATAATTTAAGTAAACAAAACAAATAATTAGAGATAGCTTGTTGGTAATCGCACCAGGGGGGAATCGAAATTTATTTCAAAGTTAACATTTTTTACCTGCTTTTTGAGATTTATTCCATAAACACAAACTGCTATCCGCCCTGGAAAATTTCGAAAATCCGTCACTGAATGAATCTTGGGCAACAAAATGGGATTTTAATAATGTGTGTCTTACTTTAATGTTCAAACCAATCGGAAATCAATTAATAATCTGCGAATTTTTTTTAATTCACCAGATTTACAGGAACGGGTTTAGTTTTTCCCATAGGAAAAACTAAACCCTTTCATACACTTTTCCATATAAATGATCATCTAGTAAATCCACGTCATGCAAGTGTATTTTATAAGTATAATTAATACAAAACAATACAAGAACAACACGTTAATCTACCAAACTATTAAATGGGAATATAATTCACCGTCTCCAGATATTTTCATATCAGAGGGTTCGGCTCTGTGGAATTCCTAATTTGACCGATAAATCCTACTGATCCCTCAATATAAATATTTAAAAAATCTTTCGTAATTCTACATGTATTTAAAATGACTGATTTTTGCATTTTTATATACAAATTCTTTGACAAATCTAATATGCCTAAATTTTTAATAAGAGAGCTAGGTATAATGCCAGTAGCCGAAATAACAAAAGGTAATATTTTTATAGTCTGAGAATGCCAAATTCTTTTAATTTCATTTCCTAAATCTGTATACTTTCTTATTTTTTCAGAAACAGATTTTTGAATATTACAGGAATTTGGAATAGCTACATCAATGATATAAGTTATTTTTATAATTTTGTCATGTAAAACTATATCGGGTCTATTATGACCAATTGGTCTGTCTGTTAGTATAGTTTTATCATAGTAAATTTTAAAGAAATTATTTTCTAAAAATGAATTTGGTTCGTATTCATAATATGGTACTATATTATGACAGTCAATCAAGTTATGTTTAATTACCAAACTTTGGTGAATTATTTTTAAAACCTGATTGTGCCTAAATGTATATTTAGACGGCGCTAATATAGAACATCCTGATATAACGTGTTCTATAGTTTCCGGAAAAGCCATACATTTTCTTAAAATTATTTTCTTTTCACCAGATTTACAGGAACGGGTTTAGTTTTTCCCTTTAGTTTTTTTTAGGAAAAACTAAACCCTTTCATACACTTTTCCATATAAATGATCATCTAGTAAATCCACGTTATGCAAGTGTATTATATAAGTATAATTAATACAAAACAATACAAGAACAACACGTAAATCTACCAAACTATTAAATGGGAATATAATTCACCGTCTCCAGATATTTTCATATCAGAGGGTTCGGCTCTGTGGAATTCCTAATTTGACCGATAAATCCTACTGATCCCTCAATATAAATATTTAAAAAATCTTTCGTAATTCTACATGTATTTAAAATGACTGATTTTTGCATTTTTATATACAAATTCTTTGACAAATCTAATATGCCTAAATTTTTAATAAGAGAGCTAGGTATAATGCCAGTAGCCGAAATAACAAAAGGTAATATTTTTATAGTCTGAGAATGCCAAATTCTTTTAATTTCATTTCCTAAATCTGTATACTTTCTTATTTTTTCAGAAACAGATTTTTGAATATTACAGGAATTTGGAATAGCTACATCAATAATATAAGTTATTTTTTTAATTTTGTCATGTAAAACTATATCAGGTCTATTATGACCAATTGGTCTGTCTGTTAGTATAGTTTTATCATAGTAAATTTTAAAGAAATTATTTTCTAAAAATTAATTTATTATTATTATTATTATTTATTCAAAGTATTATTATTTATATTATATTATTTATTATCCCACAAAGGACTTATTTAAAGACTTTAAAATACTTAATATACAATCCCTAAATGTAAAATTCATTTCTTGCTATTTTAAATTTAAATTTATTAAAAAATATGTTTTTGAATCAAAATATAATACAAGATATTCCAACCAATGCAACTATAAAATTCCAGTAACAAAAACCTCAATGGCCCAGTCACAGTTTAACTTTCTTGCTCCAAAAATCTTCATTAACTTAACAATTGAAATAAAGACAATAACCAAATATCACACTTTCAGGAAGACGCTTGGAGACTTTTTGATGAGTGAATGTGATAGAATTAGAAGCCTGTTTATATAATCTAATGTACTTTTTTTCTCCTTTCTATTTTCTACTTTTTATAATAATTTTTCCAATATTTAACATGATTTATACTAATTCCATGTTTACACTAGACTTCATATTTCATACAATGTAACTATACTATATTGGTCACCATGATAGAGGCAGCCGCCTAGTATTGTGATTTAATATATCAACTTTATGTAAATGTCACAATTATGTAACATGTATTAAATAAATAAATAAAATAAATAAATTTACTAGCTTCTGCCCCCCAACTTCGTCTGCGTAGGGTTACTTCGAGTAATCTATTTTCTTTTCATAGGTCCCATCTACGTTTATACCAAAATTCTTAACCTATTTATTAATACGTCCTATGTCTACCTACGTTAAATTATCGTGAAAACAAGCTTATGTGTCCCAGCGGTTAAAATATCTATAATGCTTGATTCGATTCAAAGTATTGGGCGAGTACTTCAAATAAACTTACTAATTTAAATATTTTCTAAAATAGAATTTTGATTTAACACTCATTGTTTTGCAAACTGTCATTGTCAAATTTTGACATTTTCTATTAAACAATAATTTTTTTTGTAATATATTGAAAATTAATAGCTAGCTTTATAAATTACAGCCTATATGCTATTCGGATGTGTGAGGTATATTATTGTAAAGTTTCATTAAAATCCATTCAGTAAATTTTGCGTGAAAGAGTAACAAACGTACATACTTCCATACAAACTTTCATGTTTATAATATTGGTAAGAATTAGTAAGATTGAAAAATTATTATTGAATTTGGTTGTCCATTCTTTGGAGTGCCTTCTAAATTAAATTCTCGTTCTGAATAGTTTTCAAATTGCTTAAATCCACCATACAAACTCGCCTCGTTCGAGTTCAAACACATTTTCTGCAAAGTGGAGAATTATTTGAGTCCCATTCATGTACACGTTTTGGTGTCGGCAAACAAGAGCTTTCATTTACAAAGACACTAGTGAGCCTTTTGTCTTCTACTAATTGAAACAGAATAAATACTTCACAAACTAAATACATGGTCCATGGCCAGTGGAAACGGCGGCATATATAATGGCTTAATAGCAAAGACCGTCCGCCAGTAATTATGGTTTTGTTTTATTAAGAGCCGGTATATAAGCGAGAACGTTTGGCTTCCGGATGACAAGCAAATAAGGCCTGTTATTTCTCATAACAGAAGAGCCCCGGGCTTATTTTCTTTATGGGGAAACATGTTATAACTACCCCGAAGAGGGTCTTGTAAACAACAAAATAACACACGTCGATATTTTGTAAGTTTTGCCGCCTGACAAAACGTTTATTTGGAGTAATTTTGATAATTCACAAAACTACGAATATGTTTCTAATAAAGGGCACTATGCAAGTTTTACCGGTCGAACAGAAGTTTAATAAATATCTAAATAGGAATGAACCAATTGAATGCTAAACCAATTCTGAAAAGCTTTTTGAACGAAATACTAAAATAGTATGTTTTTATATCGGTTATAAAACAGAAATACTGGTGTTTTTTTATATTATCTCTATGGCGATATGAATGGGTTTACATGGATAAAATTCTGTGACATTCTGTCGAATTTTTCATAGTTCAATGTTTCAAATCTATAGATGAACATGAGGTTGCGAGGTGAAAAAAGGACTGCTGAACTATAAAAAATATTCGAGACGATAAATCCGTGAACCTAAATAAAATGCAAAACTCCCCAAATTCAAAACTCTAAATTTAGGAAATTGAAATGCGATAACAACAAATAATCGAACACAGCGCAAGATCCTTATTTTGTTATTTTTGCATCTTAATCTTCGCTTCACGGATCCTAAGTAGGAACATAAATTTCTCATGCATGTCGTATGGTTACTCCACCCGAAGAAAATCCACGTCCCTAACGACTTAATTCAATTAGGTGTCACTCGCTCCTCACACTTTCCAGGTGATATTCGTAACACGTTTCTCAGCGGGATGTTACGTGATTAAAAACTTTCCGATCGATGTGAAAAAAAATCACGTGTTTTATGCAACCCGTTTTACAGTTTCTCAAAATGCCTGATGGAACGCTTCCGCGGGAAATGACATCACCGGAAGATCCGCTTCCCACTGAGAGACTGAAGAATACCTTCATAAATAACGGCGATAAAAATTTATAAGTAGAATCAGGGACTTGCAAAGTGTACCGGCAAAATTAAGCGATGCAAGTTTTGGAGCCATTGTATAAATATGGAAAACAAACTTTGTGAATGGCTCGGTTTCTCGAGGAAAACTTTTTACTGCGTAATTAAATTTATTATACCTTATCCTTAACTTTACCGTTTTTAGACATGTTTTATTAGTTTTTATTTTAATGGGTTATCGCAGAAGAGTTCCATCTGCCCGGAGACAGTGGGGCGATGGCACCACTGTCTGAAAGGATGGTGGAAGCTGTTCAAAGGAAGGTTGCGAAGTATTTAACAATGTTTACAACTTTCTGTTTAGTTCGACGGTTTTCTCTCACAGCTATACAGTGAGAATTGTTACATTACATCGAAAATTAACGGATCTAAGTATAAATGCATTAATTTATTGTTTTATGGAGATATGTGATTAACCTTTGGCAAGCTAAGATGCAATTCTAAACGTATGTATATATACGAGGGGTGACACAGTTACCCCGAGTATTTTATCGTTTTATCGCAATTTTTTATTGAAAATTATTCTTAATTCTTACCATTTATTCATCAATAGACGTGATATACCGACTTTTCGCATGTATTAATATTAATTTGGTATCTTACCGAATTCACGAAGCTTTGAGTGAATTATCGTGAGTTAGTATTATTACAAAAAATTCAAAACTGAAAGATCTCCATTAAAAATTAAACATGGAGGAGAGTAATTTCAGAGATTTGGACTATCCCTGTTGGCGAAGGACAGGTTAACCTAGATAAATTTAACACTGTCAAGGATTTGTACGCGCAATCTCTAGGACTAGGGCCTTGGAATTAATAAATACATAACTCTTCCACGAAGATCATCTCAACCAACCTTGGTTGTTAAAACAATTATCTATTGTTATTATAACAACCATTATCCCAAAGTTAAGATATTTTAGTTCATGCTCTGTGCTAGATTAAACCAAACATATTTTGGGACAAAACAACACAATAGATTTCTGGAAAACGCCAAAACTTATGGCAAAAGCATTTTGTATGCAAACAGTGTTTACATTTGCTATGATTTTAGATTTTCACGGCCAAAAGCATTATCGTAATTTATTTTTGGGTTAAGCTAAGAGTTTACATTACTTTGTATACAAATAGAATTTACATAACATTGTATACAAACGGAGTTAACCATAAGCATACAAAGAAACATGTCTTGTCAAAGAAACCATTGGTTTTGAAACATGTCGAATATTTTGATGAATTAGTGGTGTATACACAGTATTATATTTTAAATTATTATAAGCAATAATTATTAGCCTGAAACACTCATCTATATTGAAAAAATCTTCCGAGAAATATTTTAATATTTTAATTAAATATTTTCATTTAAATTAAAAAAAAACACATAAAATATTAATAAGAGAACTTATTAAAAACGGTGCCAAATTCTATTCAATCTACCCACGTTCATTTCGTACCTACGCTATTCTTAAACATTGTATATGAATTTTAAACATTTATATAATAATGCTATGCTTTGACATTCTGTATTAATATTATTCGATTATTCCAATAAAGCAATAATGCTTGCATACCTTAGAATTACAAATCATATTTGCATAATTATACCTAATACTCTTATAATATCTGAAAAATTCGTGTAATATTCATGTACCTGCGTAGGTATGAATCGTAATCAAATAAAGATAATCGCATTAGTTGACGACGAGTGTTTACTGATTCCGCGTGTGTAATGTTTTGTGCATTCATATCTCATAAGTACATAATGTATAATCCACGATAGAGAATACAGAACGGGGTAATGCGAGTTCCCGATCTCCGGGGATCCAGGCAGGCTCTATTAATCCGACTGAAACTGCCTTCAATTACCCCCGGCTGCATATCTCGGCGTTGGCGGTGGCACCATACAACTTGTCCGGAAGTTTATTTCGGCGGAAAACAAGGCGGAAATGCTCCTGGCACAACAATCGTGGGCGGAAATGCCAAAATTATCTACCCATCTAACGCTATCAGGTACCTGTACATGGTATATACAAATATCAAAATACATTAAGTGCAGAGAATGCTTTCAAAAAGGAAAAAAAAAAACAACGGAAGATTTTCGGAACCCACAAAATTCTTCATTTAGCTTATCGCAGGAGAAAAATTAACGTATCGATCTGCTGATTGTTAAAGGATTCGGAAGCTGTATTAGGATGCATTTAAAAAAGATATTTAATATTCAAACGTAATAACTTTTATTAAGCACTTTATTTATAAAAATGCGATATTTTCAGAAAAGGTTGGACGTACTTCTTACATACTACTCGTAACACGGTAGTATGTAAGAAGTAAGATGTTATTACGACCGACACTCATGACAGAAGTGCGGTTTATATTTAAACCGCTCTCTCGTCCAACGCGCATGTGTTTCAGTGTGTCAATTAAATGAATATTGCCAGTATTTAAAATCAAATTACGAGTAGTTCCTGCACATCAATTGTCATTGATCAAAGATTTATTTTTTATAATTTCACCAACTAACTTGTGTATTTTATCATACTCGTAAATTAATCAGTGAAATTCACCATTGCAACAACAACATTGCCCGTGATATGGAACCAAGTGATGATCTAATGGTGTCATAATCTGTGTATTTCACTTGCGTTGTTTTATGTTTATTGTCTTCTTTGTCGTTGTTTTTCTTGGAAAAGGCGATCATTGTAGCAACGTGGTCAGTTACCAGCATTCTTATTATAGTTGCAGATATATTACATTTTGTCTTAACATATACAGAATTGAGATAAAGAAGTGACTGGTAGGTAGTTGATAGATGTGTTGGAAAAGGAAGCTTGCCAATTGTCAAGATATATAGATCTATACATCAAACATAGCTCATACCGTTTCAAGCAAGGTTCCGTTTCACTAAGATGGTGTTTTATCAGGACAACTAACACAGCATGTAACTATATTTATGCAGGACTCCAGGTATGAATTATCGTTGTTTCATTTTCTGGTGTCGTTACTTATCCACTCGAGCGCTTTTTGCCACATTATTGCAATATTTCCAAAACCTCGGATTGTTTTGTTGCCAAAATGTGGCAAATTTTCAAAAAAAAATTCTTATTAAAATTACTATAATGTATTGTACATTCAAAATATAACAAAATAAATATTATCTAGATTCTTTAAAATGTTTTAAGGTTAAAGATTTAATTATATATTTTTTTTATAAATCCTACAAATATGTGTTATTAGACAAAAGATAGGGGAATTCATTGGCTACATAGAATCAGTTTGTATGTCTTCATATTCAAATTCGGAGGTATGATTTTTTTAATGTGGGCGGAAAAATTTCCTTTAGCAATCCTAGAAAAAATATTTTAATTGCTCTGTCGCCCCAGTAGTTATTGCAGATTGGCTATGTTTGTTTTGAAAGTTGGATAATTGTTTCCTATCGGGATATCATTTACCCAGTTTCAATATTTCTCTACTCAACACTACTAGATGGAAACTGTTTCAAATATGTAACTGGAAAATTGTGCAAGGTCAAGTAATTTTGTTTTTTGGACCAATAAGAAGGCAATAGTACTATAATCAGACTAATCTTCATATTGGAGACTTGCTTTTTATACAGTACAACAATATTACGGTAACACTAAAGTACAACAATATTACAGTAAATACCATGTCACAGAATATGAGCCACACGGGATTTTATTAAAATGCACGCTATGCTTTCCGCATACCAAATTCATGACTAATTAATGGAAGCACACAGCCTGCCTCAGAATTACGGGACTTGTTGTTTGTTGGACCAAGATTTAAAACTTTAATGGTTAATCAATGTAACGCAGCGAAGTGCAGCCGCAAAAGCTCTTATTTACGCCCAAAGCTCGGAGCGGCTGAACAGCTTATAGTTCCAAGTTCCAAAGCTCGCTGGTTTCGCAGTCAGTAATAAAGTTCTCGCCAGGTTATATGCCGGCACGTGTTAATTAACGAGAAATCTAAGCCGCTCCACTCAGAAGCTGCGAAAAATAAACTTGAACCCATTTTGACGAAAGCTCCGGTTCGTGGTCCACTTGAGAAAATAAATTATTCACATAATATTGATGGATTATATTCTCGGTCGGGTGATTACTGAAAAATAATGTGCTATATTTTACGTTTCTTGGCGCTTTTTAATATTGGGCCATTTTGAATTTTATTCAGTAATGCTGATTCTGTTTTTTTATAAACATGAAAATGAAATAGGGTATAATTTATAAAATGGCAACGCTCATGGCTTAATTATTTTGCGATCTAATTGCTTTTTTTGGAATGATATCGACGATCCCATTCCCAAGAAACATGTATGGGATGTGCGATTATTTAATTTTGCAGTAGAGCTGTTTAAAGTTTGGTTTCTCCATTTGTATAATTTTTTAGATCAAGAGTTGTTTCGATATTTTGCACTTCAATTCATTTCATTCAAATTACCAATAATACATACTTTTAAATCATCAAAAGGAAATTAAAATGAGCCAACAAAACGAATTTCAATTTTTATTCCGATTCCGACAAAGTTCTTCGGGACCGTCGATATGGTCCCCTTAATATAGGGAAAAAATTGTAGGTATACCTGGTTTTTGAGGAGATCTATAAACAAATCGCTTCATAACTGAACTGTTGAGTATAAAGACTCGTTATTGTATGTAAATAATTGTCAACAGTATTCAAATTTAACAATATTTTATGTCTATGTTGGTGTTTAAAAAATAAATAGCGAGAATTCTTTAAGGCCCCTATCATTAAAATACCCGTGGAAACAACACAACATTTCCTCAGACGCATATTATATTCATAATTTCATCAAATCATAATCTTATAATCGTTAGTTTGTTGTAATCGTTTTACCTCGTTGGTATTTATAAATGATTGACGCTGTCAACATAATACCTTGATTTTCCAAAGAACGTTGAATAAAATCAAAACTGAATATAAAACAGCCCATTAATAATATGTATAAACTTTATTAAATTGCTTCTTGGCACACACGAAAACTGCTTAACTTTATCAAAGTGATAAATTAAGTCTCTATCGCGTCATCACCCGTGTGGGAGGGTCTAAAAGCAAACGCCACTTCTTGTTTCCATAGAAGCCAGACCATAAAATACTTGCTTTATTTCATACATTTATTTAAATTTCACGCTCATTTCTCTCGGCGTTTTATGACTTCAGGCCTCGTTTTGTAGTTGGGAGGCGTCGAATTTTCCAATTATCACACGTGGTTTCATTCAAGTTATTTACAGCTGACGACCTCTTTGGATTAGCGGTCAGAACTTTGGCTCTGGGCCTAGAGAATATGGTGTACAACCTGATGTAGTGCAATTAAAAGCGTATTAAATTTAATTTTACTTTTCCGCAGTGTCTTTTGAAAGATGCTCGATTTGTTTTTTGACAAAATATCATTTGATTCATTTATACAGCGCAATCGATGTATGGGAGTAAGACATGAAATTTTTTAATCATTTTACAACGAATTAAAAACGTGGTTCAAATATGAATTTTTAAAATTAATTAAGTAACAGAATTGTGGACTTAATTAATAAGATAATAATTTGTTAATTATAAATACAAGAATATTAGCTTAACAGTAAATAGGTGACTATTATTAAATAACTGAATTTTCGTCCTTACAACTTACGTTTTGATCGTATAAAATAATTTTGTAAGGAATTTTAAATTTGTTCACGTAAATTGTACTTACTACTGTAAACTAATTTTTCAATTCTTTTTTTTTTTGTAAAAGCAATTTTTAAATGATAATACCGCACTAGAGTCCCAACTTTTTGTTTAAAATTATGGTCTTCTATCAGGGCGTACTGAGATTATTTACCACTCTGCGAGTCCACTTTTTACATTTGACCTTTTACTTGCGTTTTTATATGGTCAATGGAATTTGGAATTGAAATGGAGCACGTCTCACGCTGAGCGGTGCTAAGCCAAGTTCCCCTAGAATTATGTTATAAGTAAGATGCTACATAAGAATATTGCGTTATCTTAAAGCTAAATGTAACTAAAAAGGTGATATTATTTATAACTAACTAACTAATTAACCATTACGCCGTTTCCCGCAGAGGTAGGCAAAGAGGACAGACCGCCAAAAAAACTCGGTCTTGGCATACACTCCTCGCCTCATTCACATTCATACATCTTATCATACATGCTCTTCTATTATTCTGACTCTTGACATGGCCCGATTCAAATATCTGATTCACTTGATCGTGCCATATCTTCCTCGGGCGTCCTCGACTTCTTCTACCGTTCAAAATTGCCTCATATATTCTCTTGACACTCCTTTCTTCAAACCATCTAAGCGTCCCTTTCTTAATCTTACTTATGACGCTCACATTGGCCTTGCATTATTTTCGGATCTCCACATTCCTCACACGATCACACATGGTTCTACCACACATACGCCTCAGGCATCTCATTTCTACAGCATTCAGTCTACTTTCATCCTTTCTCTGCCAGTTCCATGCTTCGCTGCCATACATCAGGGTGGGTATTAGCACTCCATTGTGGAGGGCCAGCTTCGCTTCTTTGGACAGCTTTTTGTTGGCGCCAACAGAATTCAGTCCACCATCAATGGAGTTACCTGCATTTACCCTTCTTTCAATATCCCCATCAGCCTTCCCATCTCTCGTAAACATACTTCCCAAATACTATTTATAATAAATAAATAAACTATTTAACATCGTGAAGCCAGCCATCGTTACAGGGCGCGTTGCGGGCGGCAACCCTCCCCCCTGAAAGCGCCAAGAAAACGGATAGCCTTAACAATTTATACGGCCCACCACGCCTTCTTAGTATCGGTAGCGCGTCTAACTATAAGCGGGCAACTTCCACGCGAGGCACGTATTTTTTACGTCAAGCGAGCCCCGGGCGGCCGCTGGTTTACGACATCAAACTGCCGCTTGTATCACATACAAAACGGTCTGGGAGAGGCACTGCTCCATTGATTCTGCCATCGCGACTGTTATTGTTTCGTTGATAATCCCCGCTGCCTTATCGCCGTATCGGGCTGGGGAGTGATACTTCCCACGGGGACGGTTTGTCAGCATGACAAGGAAAAACTTTAAACTTAAGTTTGCATCAATAAAGAAAAAGATTTGCAAAATTGAACCGCAAATCACTAGCCAAAAATAAATTGACATAGACAACTACTTATAAAATTAAATTGTTTATTTTTCTTCTTCTAGTAACTATCCGGCTTTACCCGAGTATCAACATGTGTTTTAGATTGTTTTCTTTTTGAAATTCATTTCAAAGCTCTGTAGCTAACAATAAAAACAAATTTCGATATTTTCAACTGTTCTTCTGCAATTCATGCAACCCAGAGATCTGACCCGCTAGCACACAGGATCGATAAGGATTATATCGATGACTTCCGGTAATTTCTCAATGTTATACTTGCAGATCGCTAACGTACAAACAAGAGTTGATATCGAATATATTTAGTCATTGTGAATTGTCTGTTATTCGTTATCACAAAGTGATTTTGCGAAGGTTGAAGAACAAGAATTTGTAGTTATTTTATTGATATTGCGATTTAGAAGAAAACAAGGGTACTGTAAGCTTTATAGAGTACTAGCTTCTGCCCGCGACTTCGTCTGCGTAGAATTAGAACTTCGAGTAATCTATTTTCTTTTCCTAGGTCCCATCTACGTTTATACCAAAATTCTTAACCTATTTATTTAAAATATCTATAATGCTTAATTCGATTCAAAGTATTAGGCGAGTACTTCAAATAAACTCACTAATATAAATATTTTCTAAAATAGAATTTTGATTTAACAATCACTGTTTTGCAAAATGTCATTCTCTAATTTTGATATTTTCTATTAAACAATAATTATTATTTTCAATATATTGAAATAAAATAGCTAGCTTTATAAATTATGTTCTTCTGATGTATGAGCTATATTATTGTAAAGTTGTAGCACACCGTTTTTACGCTTGCCACTACACCATCTCTTTCCCCCGTACAGCGCCATCCTGCTCACCCAAATCTAGGCGAACCAGGCTGCGCAGACGCCTTCTGCGCATTTCCTACCCTCGAGTCGCCCCATAAACCACGCCCCGCCACAAGGAATGGCCTATATAAAGAGCTGCGCGCCCTAATTCAACGAGTTCGTCTGCAGCTCGTCCTTGGCTAGTACACTCTCTTAGTTGCGCCTCGTCCTTTGGCAGGACCCTCTAAGGAGTATTCTACTTCCATAAGCAAAGCACCAACCAGACCCCGACTGCTGCCTTAGTTGCGCTTCGTCCTATGGTCACAGTCGCCGCCGCCCGTTACCATAACGGCACGAGTCAGTTTTGTTGTTCCCAAAGACTAATCAGCAAGGTTCCCTCCGATCCCTTGCTCAGTTAATTATTATTGTGATTTGCTACATTGTGATTATTTTTACTATATGTGATCTGTGAACTTACCTTCAATAAATAACATTTTACCAACAAATGTGTTACAAAGTTTCATTAAAATCCATTCAGTATATTTTGCGTTAAAGAGTAACAAACATACATACATCCATACAAACTTTAGCATTTATAATATTAGTAAGATAAGATTTTCTCGGTGACCTCTAACTGACAAAATCACGAATATTTTAGTAGCAGGTTTCTTTGCCTATGGGAGGAAAGACGTCGAATTTACCCAGAGACGGTGGATAAAAAAACTGACAGCGCTTTATAAAAACTATGAATGGTCCCCAAACCGTCCCAGGAAATTGAATAAAGTAACGAAGGAAACTCCATGAAAAAACAGCGCGATAATAAGAACGTATTATTTTCTTGGCGCAGTATTTTAAAACTAAAACAATGAACATTAGCCGTAAAACCAAGCTCGAGTTGAAACCAATCGCTGAAATTGCCCGGAATGAGGTTTGTCTCTAAATAGCTCTTTTATGGAGATTAAATTGTGCAACACCCCGCCTAGATGTCTGTGGAGTCTATGAGGTTAGGGGCTCTACGGGGCTAGGAGGTCTACGAGGCTAGTGTTCTATGGTGTCTATTCACGCACGCTACGTTCTCCCTGCCTACTCCACAACTAATATAGATTTAATGAGGCTGAATCCGATACGTCCGGACGTAAATGGGTCAAATTGATTACCATCGCATTAGTACAGTCGCTAATAGTGATACTGAATTTGAAATGGGAAAAAAATCACAGATTCTATTATTCTGACCATGTTCGTGGTAACGTAATTATTAGCTTTAATTTTATATTAATAGTTTCATACTCCGCCTACTGGTTAATACGGAATATTTTTTATTCTAACAGTTAGATTTTGCTTTATTATTACGAAAATTGAGTATTTATGTCGGGGGAGACGAAAAAACATGCATTTTATATTTCAATTTTATAAGATTATTTCACTTACGCGAAGTATTTGACAGCCACGTTTGGCCAAGTGAAACGGGACTTATACAACTTCAATTACTACAATATACAACTATTTACGTGCACAAAATAGGTTATTAGGTAGTTAGGCTGGGTAACCTAAGTAATTCGTGCGTATTTAGATTGAAAAAAATCGCAAATATCAAATTCAAAGAAATGGCGGCAAAGGAAATGTTCCGCTCCGTATTATCCGTTCGTATCCGTGTATCGAAATTCGAATTCCGTATTATCCGGTAAGCGGAGTAGTAAACATTTACCAATTTTATTTTTACACTAGCGCGGACCTGTGAAAAATCTTGGGGTGTTAGCATAAGAAACTTCTGTGGCTTAACTTCAGTTCACTTGTATATTTATCACTGCATATTATGTAAAAGCTGTTAGTTTCCTACAAATAAATAAATAAATAATTGAAGGATTTGTGAAGTTGCCTATCAAAAGCAAGTAATGTCTATTTTAGAAACGATCAGATAACAGTTCCAATAAATACAATTAGTAAACTTGACAAATCAATAAATCTGACAAAAGTTTAAATAATAGAAATACACATTTCAAATATTGAATGAGTTGTTGTAATAATAAAAAAAGACAGTTTTCTGATTTTAGGTAGGTACCCTCCTGCTTCGTCACTTGTCAGAACGATTAATTCCAAATTTGAAAATAACACTTTAAGCGCCTCCGCCCACTCAGGCAACTGAAAACTCTCAACTGCCAACTGTCTTTGTATGACAATGTGATGGCCCGCACACTACACAATCACACAAAACCCCGTTGTCAATGGTAACGCAAGCGGTGACTTGCGACCATCTTGCGACTGTCACTGCTCATTGCCCTGGGCGGCCATTTCTAGTTGCTAGCTGTCAGCTGTCTCGTAGTTCGTCTATGGTTAAACAAGCTTTTTGACCAATCAAGACAGAGAAAAAGCCGGTTTTAGTTGGTTTTCAGTTGCCTCAGTGGGCGGAGCGCCTAAATCTAGTTGCAAGTTAAGTTTTTAGATTTTCACGGTCAAAAGCATTTTCGTTGTTTGTTTTTGGGGTGTTATGCCGTGTTGCGCTACCTCCTTCTTTAGCCGACGTTTCAGACAACGTTGCAGTCTCAACGCAACGCTGTCCGAAACGTCGGCTAAAGAAGGAGGCATAACACCCCAAAAACAAACAACGAAAATAGTTGAAAGTTCATTGAACGTGAAAAATTTCTTTTCTTGAAAGGCTTGGCCATCTTTCTGCATTAGTTGATTTTTTTATGAAAAGTCAAGGAAAGGTTTTTTTCTATTTTATTATAAAAAAATACCTGATTTACATGCAAGTAAATTATTAAAACTACACTTCTAAGCTCTAAATTTCTCACCAATATTTAAATAAAAAGGGTACTTCTGACGATTTTAACAGTGATATGAGGTGGTTTTACTAATTACTCATTCAAACATTGGTTGACAAGCATTGAATTATGTAAAATGGGCTTTTCAAATAATTCCAATTGTTATACTAGAGCTTTATATTGATTTTAATTGCGTAAGTTTCTTATTTTAATATCGCCTTTCGCATTTAGAATATTATTCAAAACTTCAAAAGAAATGTATAACTTACAACTTACATAATAATGATTTCTCTGTAAAGATAAATTTCAATCAAAGAAGTTAATTCAACTAAGGATCACTCTTTCCATCGAGCTTGATATTAATAGGTCCGCTTTTGAAATTTTAAATAATATCCATTTCGTTACCACGTGAAATATAATTAAGAGTTTTTAACCATTAAAAAGGAAATCTCAAGGAAGTCAGCCTCTTTATCTGTTACGCTCCATTGTTTTAAATTTATGGACTGGATATATCACTCCTGTTTCCATAATTCTTTTCCCCTTATCTGGAAATTGGCTTCAAACATCTTTTTTAACCATGTGAAGTGTAAGGAGATCATTTCTCTCGAGGGATTTTTAGTTTTTCGAAACTTTAATGCATACCCAAAAAAGGATTTAATAATAAATTTAACCTAAGAATTATCATAGCTAGCTTTAGATGATTTAAACATTATAAAGAGCACGACGAGATCCCTGAGACTATGTGCAGAAAACCATATATGACCGTGTTTAAAATGTGATTCTCAATGTAAAGGGGTATTTCACCACCCTCTTGATAGCTTATCCATAGGGTAACGTATATTAATAAATAAACAAATAAACACTCGCATTAGGTAGAAAATTCGCCTAATTAATCCGATACATAGCCACTATTTGTAGGTTCAACCGAACATGGACTATATAAATGAATAAATCGTAAATCTTAAAAAATAAAATATATATTATCCTATGGATAAGCTATCAAGACGATGGTGAACTACCCCCTAAGTGAAATTATTAATAAAATTACGTTTAAATGGTTTAGGCACATAGTTTGGGATAGCAATTAAAGTAGAATATATGACGCTAAAATTAATGGTAGAAAAAGTCACGGACGCCCGCGAAAAACATGGCACGAACAAGATAATCAAATACTCCAGTCGGGCCATGTCAAGAGTCAGAATTAAAGAATAAAATGTATGAATCTAATATTGCCGGGAAACGGCGTGATGGTTAGTTACTTAGTTTCAAGGATCAAATTTTATGACGAAAAATAAATGTTGATGATTAATTGATAGAGGTCATTCTAGGGTCCGGGCTGTCAAAATTTGATTTTTGGGATATGTGGAAGGAGTAAAACACTATATGGTTGATTTTGAATCTTTACTATTTGAGATTTGCTACACGGAGAAAAATGTTATTCTAAAATACGATCATTTTATTCGTAAAAACGGTTAAAAACGGGACTGAAGTTCTTACGAACAAATTAACAGGGTTTCAATGTTCATTGGCAGGAATATGTAAAAATAATTTGTTAGTATACTTAATTTCGTACGTATACCAACAAATTATTCTTATTTTTTTTTTTTTTTTTTAACTTTTTAACTTAAAGAGTTAAACCTCAAATTATAATATTTTAATTAATGAAGATAATATTAGCGAAAGTCTTATAATATTAGAAACAGAAAAATCAGAAAAAGATACGGATACATCTATACGTATCTTTTTCTGATTTTTTTTGTTTCGGATTTTCGATTGACTTTCGCTAATATTATCTTCATTAATTAAAATATTATAAATTATTCTTACATTTTCCCGCCAATAAATTTTGAAACACTGTTAATTTGTTCGTAAGAACTTCAGTCCCGTTTTTAACCATTTTTACGAATAAAATGATCGTATTTTAAAATAAAATTTTTCTCCGTGTACTATTTTTTATAATAAAAACTTATTTGTATGAAATTTTTATATGGTGTGGTTAAGTGTTTATGTTTTCAGGATGCCAAAAGAAGATCTACTTTATAAAATGTGCTGAACATTGTCCTCATTGAAATCAGTGAACTATGAGTGTAGATGACATGAATCATAATGCTGATGAACAGTTGTTAACCAGACCTAGTGTTACACAGGCATGCGCCTAGCATGGTGGTCGAAAAATACTCAAATATGTAATTAACAATGTGATAAATAAATAAATATTTAAAAAGATGTCATCAAAGACAGCTTAAGCCATTTCAAGCAACGTTTCAATTCTGAATGGTGGTCTTACACCAGGGCGATCTTGAGAGTATCTTCCACTCTGGAACGTGCCGCAAATATACTCGTACCTTATAATATTTTAAAATGATTTAATAGTGAAAACAGAAATTAATGAAATATTTTTTATTTGCGCATATAGACATTTGAACCCGCGACCACCGGATCGTTAATCGAGAGCCGTGCCCCTCGACCACGAATGCCTATAATAATAAATAATGTAATGTAAATACCACAGAATTTCAGGCTGTGACTCTACTTCAGGTATACAAGAAAAGCTGATATAGTAGTTTTTTTTTTCTTTGTGGCCATGATGTAAATATATTACGTACGTTTTAAGATAAAATTTTTACTCGCAGGTTGCATTCATTGTTGATTTGTCTGATTTAAATGCGTTATCTTAGTAATAAAAAATTGAAGCTAGGGCTCAAACTTTATTTGCATACAAAACATTTTAAAACGTCATTCGTACAGTATACAGGATGTCCGGGGGTAAAGAGATGATTCTACACGATGGTAGGAGTAAAAAAGATTAATAACTATTCCGAAATTCCAACTTTTTTTTCCCATTCAAAAAGATACTTTAGTGTAAGGTGCAAACTTACCCGATCAATTTGATTTCTCTTACCCGATGTGATTGTTACATATCGTAACAGCGGAAAATAATAGTGCTGGCCGCACACACCGTACTAATTTTGTGTTTTTACCAAATAAGTACCCTCAAAAGTTGGAATTTCGAAAAAAATTATTTATCTTTTTTACTTGAGTCACTTAAGGTAACCGTACGAGGAGTATAAGTGTTCGCAGTGATGTTTCTGACAAGATCGTGCCTGCTTCGCGCCCACGCGTTTCTCAATTCAGCAGCGCGTTTCAAGTCGCATTGAAGCAGGATATGTGTACAGTGAATCCTAATTTTTAAAAAAAATGGTAAGTAAATGACTTTTTTTCGTGCTTTTATCAAATTTTTCATCTCCGTTACAGATATATGTTATTGTGTAACCCACTGTGTCAGAGAAATGTGGTCTACGATAATTTTTCTGGTAAAATATTTTTAGTTACACGGGTACAAAGTGGTAATTCTAATAAAGATAACCACTCATCTGAAGTTTATTGAATTTTGGTGTGATTGGGTAAGTGTGGTGGGGTAAGCGTACGCAGTTGGATGAGTGCAAACACTTACCCCTCTACATAAAATTGATTTTGTAGTATAATATTTCAACTCTGTTAATTTTTTTACAGTGGCAATCTAAGTAGGATAATTGCAATGGGGAGTAACTGTTCGCGGTGCGAACACTTACCCAACGATATGCGAATACTTACCCCTCATACGGGGTAAGTGTACGCAATCGACATGCATGTAAAGTTTTCATATAACTCTTTGATTTACGAACCGCATGAGATTTTTATGTTTGTTTGAGATGCCTTAATAATCAATCATATTAATAAACACAAAATTTGAGTAAAATACCTAAAGCTTTTTAATGCAAAAATTCCAATGTAAAAATTGCTCACGGTTAGCCCACGTGACTCTACTATTATGTAGAATCACTTCCCGAAGTTAATGCACTTTACCCCCGGACACTCTGTATTTTTTTAATATTATGAGAATATTAGGTACACTTCTGTTACCCAAGAATCACGGTACATGTGTGAAACACCGTGTATTGTAATAACATCGCATCACCTTAATGACACTTCAGTAATGATTGTATACATTCAACACGATGAATTTTTTAGAAGCATTTCAAGCGTGGATGCCAACAGTTTCATTCGAATTAGGATATTTATTTCATCTGAAGAGATGTAAGATCATTCCATGAAACACTCCCAATCTGGGATTAATAAGTCATCCTTCCAGTGACAGTTAATCTTCACCCCATCCTTACCCCCTTTTCCCCATTTCTCCCGTTCCCCCATTCCTCCTCCCCCCCCGAACCAGCCCCACATTTCCCGCCGTTTGTTCTTTAAATCCGGAATCACTTTGGACCAAGGGAGCCGGGAAGTATTAGCGGATCATTAGTGCGGAACATTCGTAAAGGCGTACCTCTGAAAGCTCCGTTGTTACGTCTCCCTCTTTCACAAAGAACGACTTTTGTAATAGAAAGAGAGGTTACAGCGGAGTTTTCCTTGGTAAGACTCTATTGCTGGGGTTGACCTGTCACCCCGTAAGACTAGAATCAAAGGCAACGTTTTTCCGAGAGTAAAAACTGTTTGGTTTGTTCGGGACACGTCTTTGATTCAAATTAATGGCGGTTTTTTTCTCAAAACCGATAGAAGAAACTGGAGCGGCTAGATAATTTCTAAAGATGTATTTTTAAGTACATTTTTTAATCACTGTCATTAGCCAAGAAACACTTTTTCTACATTTATTGTAACTTTTTTATTTAATTACATTGGATACATTTATACAGCAAAAATAACATTGGGTACATTTGGATATGTTACCGGTCGGTGACTGAATTGTAATCGCGTTCGGCTAACTAAGTCCTCCATCACAACATAAACAAAATTTCCCGCTTACTGTGGTAGTAGTAGGAGATTTTTAAACATTGCCAAGTTCGTAACCAGGGAATGTTTGTCTAATTTTTAAAATTTAAAACTTATATTGCAGAAATACATAATATATTTAAAATATGTAAAAGTGTTATTATGTCTTATTAGATCGATATTAGTTCCTCGCTTTGCAGATTGCCTGTTCTAAGAAACCAAATGCTCGTAAAAATGCCAAGAATAATAGGACGCAATTTTAAAAAATTTCATTCCTTACTAAATTTTTTTTAGCAAATGGCCACTGATAGGTAACCTTGTAAAATTCAAATAATACTTTTATTACTTGAAATACTTACTTACAAACTTATCTGTATCAGTAGGTTGTCATTACCAGTGGCGTGCACTGCTATCTGACCAAGAGTAGGCTGCAGTCTTTTTCTAACAATGGATGTTATGATGGCCTTGAAAAATGTCGTTTATCCTATATTATCCTCTATCGATGGTATAATACTTTATTCTAAATATTCAAATGGTCTCTATTTTTTTAACTCACGCATTACATCATTATAATTATTTACCTCTATTCATGGACTGCACGCCAGTTACTGTGCTGTAGTTCTTATGGTTACTCATGCAAAATTAATTTGTTCTAGCCTGTTTTAGATATCATAATTTCGTGAAAAAATTTTTCAATCGTCGGAATACTAATTTTCGTATTACGAATGCGTATGTAATATTTGTGAACGTAATTGGATTGTAATCGACATTACTCATTCTCGCAAAATAAAAATAAAGTCTTTTATGCTTTCAAAATAATCTAGCAAATAATGTTATAATATTTCAGTATTAATATAGTATAGTTAATATAGTTAACAAACATGAATATGTGAAAATCAGCAAACATAATAACAAACATGAAGATGAAGAAATCAACAAGTTTGATGGTGAAGAAATCAACAAACATGAAGATGAAGAAATTAACAAGCTTGATGGTGAAGAAATCAACAAACATGAAGATAAAGAAATCATCGAGCACGATGATGAAGAAATCAACACACATGAAGATGAGGAAATCAATGAGCATGATGATATAGAAATCAACAAATATGAATATGGATAAATCAACGAGCATGATGATGATGAAATCAACACACATGAATATGAGGAAATCAACGAGCATGATGATGTAGAAATCAACAAACACGAATATGGAGAAATCAACGAGCATGATGATGAAGAAATCAACAAACATGAAGATGAAGAAATCATCGAGGATGATAATGAAAAAATCAAACAAACAAAAGTTACTATGTTTTAAACTTTTATATATATATAATTTTTTTAAGTTTCTTATTTTTTAATTTTTTATTATTCTTTCTATTATTTTTATTTCCTCTATTTCTTTTTGTTTTGTACTAACATATTCTGTATATTTCATATATCATCGTAATTTGACTGCCCTAAAACGGGATTCCTCCTAGTTGGGCAGTCAAATCACTTAAATAATGTGTAATATAATATGTATAATCTTATACTAAATAAATAAATAATAAAAATGTACTGATTATATCTTTGCCAAATTTTAATATGAAAACTTTAAAACGTTTGTTCGTTGTATTTTACTAAAGGTTCAATAACTTTTCCATCATCAATAAAAATGCTTTCATTTTAACGAAGCGCTTTATCAGTTCCCTTTACAAAAAAATATCTGAAATCGAATGCATACAACATTAAGACACTATAATAATGTCATCGACAATCTGCTGTGATGTACAAATAATTCATCCACTTTGGTCGAGCCATAAATATTAGGAAATAATATCCTTAATGGAAGTCCCATCAATATGTTATAAATCTTTTCATTACTTCTTCCTTTCTACCCTCCCGGGGACACAACGTAAAAGCAGTAAAAATGGTTGCGGTAGCCGGTAACTGATCACAATTTAGTATCAAGAAATTCAAACTGCTATTTTTACGGACTCTAAATCTGAATTCTCGCACAGAATTTATAACCACTCAAAATATATTGTATTTATTATTTAACGACTCGACTCCGAGCTCGAATCGGCTGGCGAGGATGATCCAAGTTTTGAAGCGAAATAACTGGCAATTGAATCTTAAACTCAATCGTTGAAAATTTTCAACTGTAATGTTTTATAGTATTGCTTGGACCCATTATGAGAGACGTCAAAGGCAAGCTTACAATAGAAGAAGATAATTTTGAATCCAGGGGAAGAAGTGTGAAAGACGCGGTAGAGAAAGGACCTGTACCTTGCACCTCGTATCTTTGAAGCTTACGTGACTAGTGCGACTGTAGTTCTTGGTTGCTGTTACAATTGATCAGCATTTATCTAGACAGTATTTGATAAAGTTGATATTTTGCTGCCCCGATACTTATATTTTTAATTAAGGCGCTCAAAAAGAAGACGAAGTAGAGATACGTATATTCGAATGTTAAAGGAGCGCGCTAATATTAAAAATGACAATATTCAAGCGAAAATTGTGAAAATGTTTTATAAAATACAATTCTTTTAAAATAGAGCAAAAATCTTTTGGCAAATGCTAAAGTTAAATTTAAGATACATGTGACCAGCGTGGTGGTCGTAAAATTCTCTAAACATGTAACTATAGCTGAACAGTTTAATGAATAAAGAAAAATCTAAAAAAAAACTGTGAATTATTATAGCTATAACATGTTAAATAACGAAACGAAATGTGTTTTTAATCATTTTTGGAGCATAGTTCACTTTTTTTTTTATCGAGTGAATTTCATAGAATTATTGTTTCATATCTTTAAAAATAAAATGTATTTTTTTAGGAACTTTAAAGCTGAAATTGTTCAAGAGACATGTGTTATAAATCGGCAGAAATGTAGAATGCCGCGGCTTAAGTAAAAAGGGTAGGCATCAAAGATTTCTATAAACTGGTGGTCGATAACATGTAAGCGTAGAACGTAGGAAGTTCAGCTAGCAGAAAAACTATTCGAGTTCGATTATAAAATCTAATAATCCAATTACTCTCATTTCGTCACGAGTCTATAATGTAAATAATTTAATTTGTAAAAGTAAAATGCGCACTTTCTCCGATAAAAGATGAAAAGACATGGTTGTTAAGTATGTTTTATTTTTAAAAAAATCTAATAATACTCCAGCGCAACAGGATAAGCGACTTGTAATACTAGCTAAATTTTATGACACTGAAGAAAACTACGTACTTATTTTTATAGACAAAATTAACATGATGTCTAAGGAACCGAAAGAAAAAATATATTACAATCACGAGATACCCGGACATGGGACCAGAAATGGGTAACTAAATAGATTGTCAACGAGGTGGAAATCAAGCATCCAGAAATATCTTAGCCAACTAAATTACAAAGAATTAAATTTCAAAAATTCGAAAATTAAAAGTAGGTAGGTAATTTTAAGAAGCAATAAATTAAGTAAGCGTGTCTTTCACAAATTTTGATATTTAGTTTGTGATTGAATACACTATATAAAATAATTAAAGATGTGTGTCCAAATAATCTTTTATTTTTGTAGGTATAATATATTTATGTTTCTAAAATTATTAGCATGCGCGGCGATGTGAGCTAACTTAAGGTTAATTAAAAATTACAACGTGAAATTTTCCGTTCTTTTCCTTTTATCTCAATGAAAAGATCTGCACTAGATATCATTGGGTTTATAGCCTGAATTTGATTAAACATAAATATTTATTTCAATGCTATTCTCCGTGGTTCATTGTTTTTCATTTGTCTTCAGTGTGTATTTTATGTCATTATATTACTTTGTGTGAATGAAATTACAAAAAAAAATGTTAGATCTACTTCAAAAACCAGCTTGATAAATGCCTTCACAAGAAAAAATTCATCGCTGAAGCGATAAGCTGTGAGCTGTCCGAACCAAAATATTGCAACAGTTGCCTTTGACTTTAAAAAATTACCCCTGCCACATTATTTTTGCATCGCGGAGATATTTTCAGCAATTTGGGAAGATAAATTAGTAGCTGCTTTCAGAAGGGGCAACTCAAATTATGGTCCTGCTTTAATCTTAGCTGTATTTCAGTTAAAAGAAAAAAATAATTGTTCACAGTAAATCATTACTAATAACAACAAAAATATATTTTTTTGTTTTTAGACTGCCTCTTAGTAATCCGCTTTTTTTAAATTTTGTGGCTTGGCAAAGAGAGTTTAAAAAAGTAATGTTCTTTATTATTTTAAACATTTTTTCATCTACAACAAGAATTCTAATAAAGAGTTTTTAATGAAAACTGTTTCCACGAATTGCGAGTTTGATCATTTATTTTTTTTAATTAAATTTCTATTGCCTATTAAAATTTCTTTGTAATTTTTTTTTACATTTCTGTTTCCAATGTCTTTCGAGGTTAAAGTATTTCAACCCTTTCTTGTTGTTTTAAATTATTTTGGTGATTAATGGCTTAATTACATTTCAAATTCAAATATCATCTAAATTTTAGGCCTTTATGGAAATATACAATACGTTGTGGCGAAGTTGTATTATTATTTTAGTTATTTATGTGATCAATGCTTTGAAATAAAAGATAAAATAATCCTCTGTATGTTTACATTTTGTAGTTTAATAATATAAATAAATATTATGGAGGTAGTGACGGGGTTAGTAATAAATGTAATAATACATAGATATTTAAAAAATAAATCGCTGCATAAGTACATAAATCATTTTAAAGGGAGCCTGGCCTGTGTAGTGGGGCGAAATTTTTTCTAAACTATTTTTTTTTTATGAGAAGATAAATAATGAAACAAGAAAAGATAAAAAACATTGTCGAATTGAATCGCCAGTCAAAATTTAAAGGGAATTTATAAACGTCGCTACGCACCTACTATCTTTGGGCATTCTGGGGTTGAGGGTGTTACAAACTAGTATTTTAAATTTTCGATACGACACGTGCACAAATACATTCAAACGGATCATCGTTAAAATACACCAGTGCCGGTGTATTTTAAAGTTGATCCGTCTCGCGAACAGTACGCAAGCAAGCGTCTCTTTAAAATTATTTACCTGTACTTATACATAATTAGGCAATAATCACCGATAGATAGATAAATGGTACTGGTAAAATACGTAATACATACTTAAAAAATGATGTATTTTAAATCAATACAGTGCATATTTCTATAAATTAATTAAAGTGTTGTCGGAATCCAAATTTCAAACGCTCCTGAAATATCTGAAGTCAATCTGCCACATCATGTCTTAAATATTGGATTAAATTCAATATTTGTGAAAAAGGTTAAACTTTCAGAAAATGTATCCGGTTCCGCTGAAGCATGACTTCAGTCTGCGAGAGATGAAAAGAAAATAAGTAAAAGAAAACGCGGCTTTCTGGAAATTCGATTGATGGACGTGTTTCGCAGGGGAGAAAGGCTTATCGGTGATAAGAGTAAAGACTAGAGAGTGGAGAACATTAGAGAGCTGCCATTCAGGATACAACACTCTTTACCACGTCACGTGGGTATTGTTTCACTTCCTTCCCTTCCCCTTTAACTCATCCGGTGATCCGGTTTTAGACACATATTGGAGAATATTGCGGGCTTCACGTGCTAAATGTAACTCAATGTTTTTTTCAATGCAAACTATTGACAAGGTTGCCTGTAGTATCTACAGTGTCTTCCAATTCTGAACAATAAAACAGAAAATCTACTTCATCAACTCACTAAAATTTATATTCGTAAAGTATATTTTATAGAAACCGAATTTATCAATGTAATTAACAAAATTTCACAATGCTTGATTCTTTATTAATTTTTTATCAAAATGCTAGAGGTTTGCGCTCAAAAACGATAGAGTTTCATCAAAATATGCTGCTCAATAATTATGACCTGATCTTTATTACCGAAAGCTGGTTGGTTGATAGCATCCTAGATGAGGAATTATTTGATAATCGCTATTCTGTTTACAGAAATGATAGGGATAGCCATCGCACTGGTAAATCAACTGGCGGAGGCGTAATCATAGGTATTAAAAAGGAATTTTTTGTTACCCCCCGCTCTTGGAAATCAGACGCTGAAGATATTTGGATAACTGTCAATACATCAAGATCTAATCATCAATGTTATAACATCCACATGTGCTGCGTGTACTTGCCTAGCGTCGGTCCAAAATTAACATCTTTAGAAAGATTAGCATTATTTACTAGTCATACCAATATTATTTCTGACTTAACAATCCGTTTTCCCAATGACAAGTTTTTAATCATCGGCGACTATAACATGCCGAATATTGAATGGAATAGTCAACATACGTCAACTAACAGACACCAATGTTCACTTGCGTTACTTAACTGCTTATGTTTTGCAAACTTAACTCAATTTAACCATTTACCTAACAAATATGGACGAATCTTGGACCTCGTTATCTGTAATACTCTAGCTAAAGTGTCGCTTGCCGATCACCCTTTAGTTAAAGAGGATGCTCATCATAAATCATTGATTGTAGAACTAGACTTCCCATCCACTAATGCAACCCTCTCAACTCCTCGAACAATAAAATTATTCCATAAAGCAGATTATGCCGAAATCAACGAGAGACTGAAAGAGACTGACTGGTCTACTGTTATAAATGCAACGGATGTAAACACAGCACTAAGTTCGTTTTATGTTATAATTGAACAAATTATCAATGCGTTTATTCCCAAGAAAGTCGTAAAATCTGGTAAATATCCTCTATGGTACACAGCAGCCTTAATAAAAATAACAAACGAAAAATTGAAGTTCTTTAGAGCATGGAAGCGTCATCGGAACCCTCTCGATTATCTCTCATTTTCTTTGCTCCGAAAAAGGCAAAAAACGGTTGCTTCAGCGGCTTACAAAACCTATATTTCTACGATAGAATCCGGTATACAGCATAATGTTAAAAAAATATGGTCCTATGTCAATTCTCAAAGAAAATCTCCTACCATCCCCGATCATATGATTTACGGTGAAAAAACTGCTAAGGACAGTAAAGGAGTAGCTGATTTATTTTCTGAATATTTTGGATCTGTATTTTCGAATGTTTAACCTACTCATACAAGCAATACCAGTGATTGTTCAAATTCAAATAGCGTAATTAACTCAATTGAGATCAATGAAGACATCACCTTCAAATACCTTAAGTCCATTGATATCAAAAAGGGACCAGGGAATGATCAACTTCCAGGGATATTTATAAATTATTGTAGTAAACAATTGACTCCTCCCATTTTTGCTATTTTCAAACTATCGCTATCTGAAGGAACATTTCCCGAAAAGTGGAAAACAGCCTTAATTACCCCAATCTTTAAAAATGGCAGTAAAAATGATGTATCCAATTATCGACCTATATCCAAACTACCGATTCTAAGTAAAGTACTGGAAAAAATTGTTTATGATCAATTATATTCTACTATCTCACCTTCACTCTTAAGTAATCAACACGGCTTCATGAAAAATCGCTCCACAACCTCAAATCTTGCATTTTTTATAAATTTTCTTCATGCTCAAATGGATATGCGATGCCAAGTAGATGCCATCTATACGGACTATTCCAAAGCATTCGACCGTGTTAACCATTATATTCTTTTACAGAAGTTATTAGGTCTAGGAATTCACGGTGATCTCTATAGATGGATCGCATCATATATTAGTAATCGGCACCAAATTACGGTTGTCAATGGCTTCACATCCTGCTTAATGGAAATCGTCTCAGGTGTGCCCCAGGGGTCGCATCTCGGACCACTCCTATTTAATATTTACATAAATGATATTTATGTATGCTTTAAAAATAGTCATTTTGTGTTATACGCGGATGACATGAAAATTTTTAAACCTGTACAGTCTTTATCCGATTGTATGGAATTACAAAGCGATCTTGATAATTTGTGCATATACTGTGAATCAAACTTATTGTCCTTAAACATTTCTAAATGTCATTCTATTACGTTTACTAGAAATAAAAATAAAATCAACTATCATTACAACTTGAATGATAAACCTTTACAATCTATGTCTATATGTAAAGATCTAGGTGTTTACTTAGACAGCAAATTAATTTTTGATAAGCATATCGAAAAAATTATCACAAAATCCTACAAGATGCTAGGTTTTTTATTAAGAATATGTAAAGCTTTCAAAAGTGCTAAGACACTAGAAATGTTGTTTTGTTCATTAGTCAGAAGTCCACTGGAGTACGCGTCCACAATATGGAATCCTCAATATAAGGTATACATAGATTTATTAGAAAATATACAAAATAAATTTTCGAAACATTTACTTTTAAAATACAACAAAACTACAAATAATATGTTAACACTACAAAAAAGACGCACATTGTCGGATCTATTGTTTCTGTATAACCTGCTTAATAATAATATTGATAGTCCCGAATTACTATCCGTCATTGGTTTAAATGCTCCAATGAGGCGTACCAGGCACACTTCTCTTCTTCATATAGAAGCCCACAACACCAATGCAGCAAATAACTCACCAATCACTCGCGCAATCACAACCTATACCCATTATGAAAAATTATTACAATTAGACATTTTTCACGATTCATTGCGAACATACAAAACAAAATTATTAAATTTCTTATCATTTTATTAAACTTTAGTGAGCAAATAATTTTTGATTTTAAAATGTAAAATTTTCTCCACCCATACTCTTTCATTTATGTTTTATTAGTCAACCAATGTTTGATTCTTTTCATTAGTTTCATCATAATATAGTTTTAAAACCCAGGCGAAATTACCTATTGATATTTTACAGATTTACGTAATAGGTACAAAACCATGTAATTTATTTAAAATACCTTACAACTTATATTTAATGTACTGTGTAAATCTTATAAACAAATAAATAATAAAATAAATAAATAAAGAGAACGGTGAGTTCTGATATGTCGTATTTAAATTATTTCAAGCTTTTCTAAAAGATCAGCGTAACTATTTTCAGATAATAAAATATTTGTATTATTGGCTATATACCTTTAGCTATGAAATATACATTTATCTTTCAAAATATAAAATAAGGCTCAAAATATATTTGTTTATAAAACAACAAAAAAATCGATAAAATTGTGTTTAAAACATAAAACTGAATAGATACCACAAGAAAACCACTAAACAGAGAATCCCAGAAATGCAACCTCTACCGATTTAAAAGAAACCGGTTGATAAAAGATCTTAACTCAGATCTTGACTTAGACCCCGAACAGGACGAAAAATTGGTTTTCTGTTTAAGAAAGTAGAATTTGAAAATAATTTATCAATTTCTGCATAAATAATGAAAAATATGTTATCTTCAGACACAAGGAAACGCCCAAAATATATTTCTATCATCTTCAGTGCAAAAAATAAAAATGACCTTTACGAAATCAATTTACTTTTGTTTCAATCATCAAAATTTTAATTTCAAATTAAGCGCCAGGAACATATTTCCCAATAACCTTTCTCAAATTATGCCATTATTTTTTTACTTTAAAAATTTTGCAAAAGCGAGACAGTCAAATTTCTTAAGTATCTAAGTATTAATTGAAATTTATAATTTATTTACTTGCGAAGTCCATAAGGATAATAATTATTTCGGCAAGAATAATCATCGCACTACTTGAAGATAATTAATTAATTAATTTGGGAGTTTCCCAAAAATGGATCCAATTTAATTCCAGGAAGTAATTATAAGTTTTCAAGAAATTTATTTTTATGGTCTCATTTCAAATTTTACCATTGTAATTAATCTCGACCCTTGTTTTGATTACCTAGCCAATTAATGTAAATGATAATTGTTGTGAATGGGAAGAAAAAACGTTCAAAGAAAGACGAACGATTATTCTTGTTTTCCCGAGTTTGTTGAAAATATAGAGGTTTCTTTGTTCAATTGAATAGTTTCATACTTCGCGAAATAATACAATTGAAAAGAACCTTCTTCTTCTACATCTCTTTTATTTTCCCACTCTCTTCAGCCTCGCAATAATTCTGGATGCCGTAGTCCAACTGACTCGGGACATTTTGTTTTTGTTTTTTTTTTAATTAGCTCCACACAAGAAGCCCTGAGAAAAATAACTCCCCTCAAGGCCTATACCATCTTTAGGGATGCTTTGTGGAAGATCATTTTAGAATAGGAAGGAGAGAAATATCGGGAAGGAAAAGGGTATGAGGGATAGGTAGGACTCTTTGGGTAAGTATAACCAGTGGTTCAGGAATAATCGACGTATGTATCCAACCCTTCTACTGCGAGGTAAGGCTATATTCCGAGAGAGTTCAAATGAAGAGATCAACAGTCTGTCAGTGGAAAGACGTATCCGCCGCCAAGATTTGGACAAATCTCACCTCATAAACCCGGTCACCCCTGCTGGCGGTGAATGGTTCCGCCTACCTTCTGCGTGACAGGCCAGTTCGGAAGAGACTGATTAAGAAAGACTTTTTGAAAGTCTCAAGCGAACTCTCTCGACCCATCGCCTTGCACCGCGGTGGCAGAGATGGATTCATACGTTCGTCACTCCTGTACAAATTGACTCCAGATTCTTACCCACTTTCACACCTTTTTCCTTCCCAGAACAGAAAATCCTCCAAAGATAACATAGAGTCTGAGGATTTTGTTTCCTCAGGGAAGTGGAGATAACGGAAATAAAAATGATAATTTCGGTTATCGACATATTTAGCATCAGTAAAGCTGCTTTTAAAAGACACGCTCTGTTCCTAATAATACAATTGATATGCCCTCTGTTTTTATTTTTGTACTTATCCATCTTATCTTACTAATATTATAAACGTGAAAGTTTGTATGGATGTATGTATGTTTGTTTCACGCAAAAACCACGGAATGGACTTTAATGAAACTTTACAAGAATATAGCTCATACATCATAATAACATATAGGCTACAATTTATACCCAAAGCTTGCTATTTTTCATGTATTATGAATAATAATTATTGTTTAATAGAAAATGTCGATTGTAAAATCTAAATTCCATTTTAGAAAATATAAATTGGTGAATTTATTTGAAGTACTCACCCTTGAATCGAATCAAGAATTATAGATATTTTAAATAAATAGGTTAAGAATTTTGGTATAAATATAGATGAGACCTATGAAAAGAAAATTGGCTAATCGAAGTAATAATCCTGCGCAGACGAAGTCGCGGGCAGAAGCTAGTTGCATATATATTTAAAAACAAAAAGTTTTTAAAATAATAAGCTGTGAATTAAATAAAAATGTATATGAATATCTCCACCAGAAGCAGTATTATGCTTTAAGAGCTACTGAGGAATGTTAGCTGGATATGTACTATAGAATTTGAAGACTGTCCGGACTTATCTGGGCTTCGCAAAGCAGACAACGAAATTCTGAATTTATTTGCATAAATCACTTCTCTGTACCGAAACGGTGCACATTTCTAAGACCGTGTCTATAGCGTGAAGATGATGAAGATCACTCTTCATTTAGTGCTAACGAAAATAGAAGGTATATTTATATCACATGTTGAAAGAGAACAGTGATAAAACAGAACGATAATAAAATAGAAGAATGATAACAGAACAAAACATATCAATAATAACGAGGAAATAGAACAGATATAAAACAGGACAGTTTTTTTTTACATTAACTCCACCATGGGGTCAAATTCTCCAGCAATGGTCGGCGAGACGGAGAATTTTAGCAGTTGTGTACTATTACCTAGAACAAGATTATTGAAGAAAAATAATTTTACCTTACAATACATAGAAAAATAATTATGGTATTTTAATTGTTCTGTTTTTTTCACTTTTCTGTGATACGTATACTTTTTTTAAAAAGAAAGACAAATTTTTTGGGGGTACTAATAACTTAGCTACTTTTTGATTATATTTTGAAAATACTCCTACTATCACCACACCAAGCGGAAAATGTTGCTTTTGTCTTGATGAAGGACTTAGCCAGCTGAGAAAGTGAACACAATACGTCTGGGAGGGACCCGAACCCACGGTGCCAGCTCATCCACCGACTAATCATATTATGACTTATCTTATCGTTAATTGATGTGAACATTTGTTATTGGATTGTAACTTAACTATTATACTCTATTGTTTTCTTTAATGCATGTAAAGTTATTAATCTGTAAATGTTCCTAATAAAATAAAATAAAAAATAAAATGTTCTATTACTGTTCTGATTAATCACTGTTCCGTTTTATCCATGTTTCATCTTACCATAGTTCTGTTTGCTCATTGTTCCGTTTACTCTTTGTTCTGATTCATTAGTCTGTTGATTCAATTTCATGATCCTATCAGATCAATGTCTTCATAGTATGTATTATTGTGAAAAATCTACGGTTTAAGTCTTCAATTCTGTTATAAATAATTCACATGTCATTGGTAACTATTTTGCTAATGAAGCTTGTGTTTTTAACGTGCCTTTATTGAAGTAGGTATAAAGCTGTACTTATTAAACCAATTAGCAGTGCGTACTTTAACAAGTAACAGGTTTTGTCTTATTATTGATCTTCATTATTGAATTCATTTACTTTGTACTAAAAATGTATTGTTTCATAGTGCTTTCACATAAACGAAGTATTGAATTTAATTCTGTATGTCTAAACGTAAACATTAGGGCACACAGTTTACAACCGCACTGTGGATGCGGGTTCCCAATAGAACATCGGACCTTTGCCTTTATACAGGATGTTCAGGGGTAAAGTGCATTAACTTTGGGAGGTTATTCTACATGCTAGTATAAGTAAAAAAGATAATTTACTTTTTTCGAAATTCCAACTTTTAGGGGTACCTTTTTGGTAAAAAGATAAAATTGCTCCGGCGTGTACAGCCAACACTATTATTTTCCGCTGTTACGATACATAACAATCACAACTGCCACAATTGCGCCCGGCTGACTCACAGCAAATTTATCGGGCAAGTTTGTATTTACTACGTATTTTTAATAAGTACGTCTTTTTGTATCGGAAAACGAAGTTGGAATATCGGAAAAAGTTATTTATCTTTTTTACTCCCGAAGTTAATGGTCTTTACCCCCAGACACCTGTATTATATAAGTATTTTTAATGGAAATATAATTTTTTAAATTCAAAATAAATAAATATATATTGATAATATAATAAATTTAAAAAATATATTTTTACATTGAGGGATCAGTAGGATTTATCGGTCAAATTAGGAGGTCCACATGAAAATATATGGAGTTGGTGAATTATTTTCCCATTTAATAGTCTGGTAGGTTAACATGTTGTTCTTGTATTGTTTTGTATTAATTATACTTATATAATACACTTGCATGGCGTGGATTTACTAAATGATCACTTTTATGGAAAAGTGTGTGAAAGGGTTTAGTTTTTCCTATGGGGAAAACAAACCCGGACCTAAAAGTCTGGTGCGTAAACAAAAATCTATATCGTATAATTGTGGTTAATACAAAGTTATTTGTTTCATTTAATTAAAAATAACGGCACAAAGTGATTTTGAGAAATTTGAAGAAATAAATATATATCTGATACGTTTTTAGATTTTCACGGCCAAAAGCATTTTCGTTGTTTGTTTTTGGGGTGTTATGCCGTGTTGTGCTACCTCCTTCTTTAGCCGACGTTTCGGACAGCGTGATGATGGACACTGCAACGCTGTCCGAAACGTCGGCTAAAGAAGGAGGTAGCACAACACGGCATAACACCCCAAAAACAAACAACGAAAATATATATCTGTTCGGTCTTATCACTATTTATTTTATCACTGTTAATTTTTATAATTTTTCTATTTTATAACATTCGGTTTGTTTTGTTTGTTGTTCGGATATCCAAATTATTATATTCCTTGTGAAATATGATAATTTCAGCTTAGTTTCAACTATCTTGTTACTTTTTCTCTCTTACTTACAAATCTACAAAAAATATTAGAGAACCATTTCAAAATGATATCACGTTTCTCAATAAGAAAACGATACCTGTCCATTAAAAATGGGAAGTGCAAACATATCTTATAAGACGATATTTCCTTTTATTCCTTTGTAAGACGCTTACAATTATGTACCTATTTGGAGCCGAGAGAAATTCAATTCCAGTTTCGCTACACAATATCTCACCCTTTCACTTTCTTTTCTCCCTGGAGATCAAACGTCAGACATGAGGATGATGACAAGAGGGAATGATACTGGTAAATTGTTATCATCTTATTTAGACAAAGTTGATAGCATTTAAAGAAGATAAAAGCGTTCCTGTTTCTCTGAAGAGTTAAATCATATAGGGACGGAATGTCAAAGGATATATCCTTTAAATTTTGAAAGGATTGCGTGGGTATATGGGTTTTGTCAGGGTATTCATTGTGATTCATTTGGCTTTTGAGGTTTTTGGCGTTTTGTTACAATTTACAACAAATGAAAACATATTCACATAAATAATATGGAGTAGTTTACATTCGTAGGATGTTTATTAAATGTATCTTTTGGAGTAAAATTCTTTAATTCATTACCAGAAAAAATTAGAAACATGAATACCAACATAAAAGAATTTAAAACTCACCTTAAAAAGAATACTCAAAACCTGAACTAAATCATAACAAATAAAAACTATATAATAACACCCCCCCCCCCCCATACACACAAGCCATGCTTTTTTATGGGGGTACATCAAACATATATGTTATATAATTAATTAGTGTATAAAATGTATTTGTAATTTATGGATCTTTTTTTGAATTATTAATAAAAAAATAAAATTTACATACTTTGATATCTGACAATTTAATTTAATTTATTTTAATTTTAAAATTTAATTAAATTTAATTTAATTTAATTTAAATTTGATATTTGATATCTTTTGATATCTGAAAACACAGGTATTTATTTTTATTATTTTTCATTTAGTTTGACTCCTCGCAAGAATTTACAGCCTGGAATATATGAAATGCGTGTTTAATTGTCCAAACGACCATTTGCAAGTTTTACAGGAAGAGGAAATTTTCTTTCATTATTTCAAAGAAACATTATGATAGGTGTTTAAGATGAAGCTATTCCCGTAAAGGTAAAGGTCTCGTTAGTTTAAATAATTCTTAGTTAAGTTTATTAATTATCGTTTTTGATGCTTTATTTTTAATTTAAAAATAGAGATTGAACAAATACTAAAATGGAAATTGGTCAATTTAGCACGCAGACGACGAAGAGTCTACAAGTATCAGTATTTTGCAGAAGCCCTACGGGCATTTGATAGTAGGATAAACTATTGGTTAACTACATTGGAATAAGGTCAACTATATATTACATTAATTAAAAGAAAAATGTTAAAATTATGTATATTAGATGTGTACGTAGAAATATACATTTTTTTTTGTATTAGACCGCACGAAGTTGATCTATTTAAAGTGTAATAAATAAATAACTAAAATTTTGGTGGCACGACATGGGGGTAGGAAAATATTCCGGAAAAACATCGTTGGCGAGTATCCGGTCGCATTATGAAATCCACAGTTTTAAATTTCGAAATACTGAGGCTCTTCGTAAAAAAGAAAACGATGTGAGAACAGCATATTCGTATGTCATTTATTATTATAACAGGATAAAAAGCTACAAATTAAAATTAGTTCATCAAATCGTCGTCACTAAACTGGCGTTAGTATCCAAAGCTTCGCATATATTATGTACTAGCTTCTGCCCTAAACATCGTCTGCGTAGGATTAGTACTTCAAGTAATCTATTTTCTTTTTCTAAGTCCCATATACGTCTATATCAAAATGCTTAACCTATTTATTTAAAATATCTTAATTCGATTCAAAGTATTAGGCGAGTACTTCAAATAAATTCACTAATTTAAATATTTTCTAAAATAGAATTGTGATTTAACAATCATTGTTTTGCAAAATGTCATTCTCAAATTTGGACATTTTCTATTAAACAATCATTATTTTTTTCAATATATTAAAAATTAATAGCTAGCTTTATAAATTATAGCCTTTATGTTATTCTGATGTATCAGCTATATTATTGTAAAGTTTCATTAAAATCCATTCAGTAAATTTTGCGTGAAAGAGTAACAAACCCACATACATCCATACAAACTTTCGCGTTTATAATATTAGTAAGATACGATAGTATCAATATTTCTATTGCCTTACAAAGAAGCTGTGCCGTTGAAATTCAAATTTTTTATTCCTTACTTTATATTACACATAAATTTGAAATCGTTGATATATTTTTAGGGACAATCTTTTATATGGTAGGTACATTGCATTTTATACTCGATGCTGTTGCATCTTGCACATTTATAAATCCATTTGTATGAGACGCGCGAATCTGGTAGACTTGAATTATCACTTGTCTGAAATGCCGCAGTGCAAACGTATTTCCTGAAATCTCTATTTTTCCATGAAGCACTCCTTTATTATTTTATCGAGTTCATGATCCGTGCAACGTAATATGCGTTGTGTTGTGTTGGGGAAATAGTAGACCATAGACGGAAAATTATTATTTATGGGAAAGGTTATACTTCCATAAGTTTTATCAGCTGACGTCTAAAAAGTTTTAAATGACGGAAAATGAGGCCATGAAGTTTCAGCTTTACAGTTTTACGTTGAGGGAAACACTTAAGTTGTTATATTATTGTTCTTTTTTTTCTTCTTTTTTTGTTGTTATTTATTAACCAAAAAATACATTTTAAGTACATTTTTATTAGGTATATGCCACCTCACTAGGCTGAGCCTGTTCCGAGGTGGCAGTAATTTAATATTTTTTATATCATTTTCTTAAAAGAAATAAAAAAAATTATTATTAATTAATAAATAAAATTTGGATAAATAAACATAAAATGAAAATTAATAAGAGAAATAGAAAATAAAAAATGGAGAAGAGATGATATAAAGAAATTAAATTATTTGAAAAGAAGACAAATAAAATTTAATACAGGTAGCTATTATATTGTAGAAGTTATAATATGTCCGCAGTATTCATATAATACTTTTAAAATTTGAGTGAGTATTGATTGATATTGTTGTTTTTTTAAAAGTTCCAAAAAATATGTGTTAATATATATTTTTTTTTTTAAAAGAAAGACAAACATTCCCGGGTTACGAATAACCCAACAACATTTGAAAATCTCCTACTACCACCACACTAAGCGGAAGATGTTGCTTGTGTTGTGATGGAGGACTTAGCCAGCCGAGGAATCGAACACGGAACGCCTGGGTGGGACCCAAACGCTATGCCCACTCAACCACTGACCGGTCTGATATTGTAGTTGTTATTGTGTTAGTATTTTATTTTCTTTTATTTATTTATTTATATATACATATTATAAAAAAATCAATACAATATGATGCTTTGTCTGTCCAACTGGGAAGGATTCCGTTTCAGGACAGCTAAATTGTGTATTTAGTACATAATATTCTTACAATGGAATGACGATTCTGTCAAGACAGCTTTTGAGACCATTAGTTATTGCATTCGTAGTGAAGGATGGTTTCTTTATCCTTGAAAGAATCGCAAAGATCTAATTTTTACCAGGGTCATTATGGATAGTATAAGTAATTGCATTCAGGACACAAGAATGGTTTCTTTCGGGAGATCACAAGCCTGAGATTCTTTCCAGGACATTTTGGAGAACATTTACAAATGCATTGTTAGAATTTCCACATTTATAAAACAGTATAACACATATGAATCCTAAAGTCCTATATTTTCCTAAGTTTGCCGTATGACATGAATTTACAATTTATTAGTATAGAGAATTATATAATTTATAATTTTATCTTTCATAAATTCACTTTTATACAAATACTGAAAGAAAATAATGAAATTACTCGAATCTTTGACGAGAGATTAGAGAAAGGGCGTGAACGTGGATTAAAGTGATCTAAATTTTCTAATCACTTTAAAAAAAACTGTTTATTATTAAATACAAGGAACTAATTACTGTATTAAATATTTGCTAAAATTCACTTCATAATCTAAAGCACTCAAGGGGAAATGATTTTCTCAGCTTTTCGTCAGTACTTAGCAATTACCCGGTAAAACCACCCCGGTAAACTCACCCCGCTCGTACATACTTAACTTAAATTATTAATTATTTTTCAATATTTACCCTTAGAATAGCTAACTAGTGGTCTATTGATTAGAACAAAATAATATATTAAAAAATTGTCTATATTGGCTAGTAGATCAAAATGATTTTGAAGAGGTGAATACGTAAAGAATGATAATAGTTCCGTCAAAATTAAAGGGAATACATTATAAAAATTGAACATAATACTTTTTATAAGGTTAATTTTTATTTTATTTTTACGGCCGGTGTAGTCCAGAGGCAAAGCTTTGGACTCCCATTCCGAAGGTCGCGGGGTCTCTGGGGATTAATTTGTGTTATTACACAATTAATTAAATAAAAATAATATACACTGAGTACATTTGCAGCACGTTCCAGATTGTAAGTAAGATACTCTCAGTATAGTCCAGGTGTAAGACCACTATTCAAAATAGAAAATTTGGTTGAAATAGCTTGAGCCGTGTTTAGTGACTAGATATGAATAGCCAGGTACATCCCCACCTTCATATTCCCCATCTCCTTCCCTTCCCGCTAACTTCTAGCCTCACAACATACCCCGATTGGGGATGCCATAGTCTCACTGGCTCCAGACGGGAGCAGTTGGGACTCTTGTGAGGCCTTCACCATAAAAATTTTAAAAATACGTATGTCACATTATGAGAAATCGTTGTGAAATACATACTGAACTTTAAATTTATCATCTGTGTAGAATATATTTCAAGTTATGGCATTACATTATGACCGCGCCTGGACAAAAACACCTTGATAAAGCGAAGGTTCTATGATCCATATATTTTACCAGGGTAACTGGAGCTCAAAGAGAGAGGGGGGTTGGGGGGTGGGTGTCCGGCGTAGATAAGGTGACCGGCCGTCACGTGGAATCAATCACAAGCCCTATCACCCAACACCCCGCTTGTCGTATTATATCCCGATACTTTAAAGACAGCCGCCTTTCATCAATTCGTATTGTTTCTCAAAATTTATATTTCTTCGCTGTTATTTTTTGTTAGGAAGATTTTTTTATACTCACATATCCGTCGGTTTAACTTTATCCTTTTCGGCTATCAATCTTTTTCGCGTGGTAGAAGATCGGCTTACCTGGAATCAGAGAAAAAATGCTTCAGCTTCACATTCATAAAATACTAGGCTAAAAAGATGGGGTATTGAACATACAAAACAAAATTTAAAAATACTGTGGTTCTTTGAGAATAGATAATTATTTATGTCTGGTTTCGAAGAGAATAATAGGAACTCTTGTGTTTTTTTTTTTTAATGTCAATGTCATTATAATGCCATTGTGTGGTTTTATAATGACATTGATATGAGCATAATAAATTGTAAGAAAAATAAAATGTTTCGTTATACACAAATACTTAATTCTTCTGACATATCCTTATGTCGAGTTTAAACGACTTTATATTATTTACGGAGAATCTTCCCTTAGACAATTAATATATTCCTCATTTGGAGAGTTACCACATCAGACAAGTTAGTCATCTGATTTCGCTAAATCAAAGTTTCAACATTCTTAATTTTTTTTTACATTAGCTCCACACAGGAGGCTTTGCGGAAAATAATTTCCCTCAAGGCCTATTTCATCTTTGGGGATGCTGTGTGGAGGATATTCTTATGGAAAGTAAAAAGAGGATATTTTGGGAAGGAAAAATATATGAAGGTTGGGCAGACATCTTAGGTTCAGTGTATCCAGATCGCCCGCCGCCAAGACCTATACAAACCTCACCCCATGAACCCGGGCACCCCTGCTAAGTCACCAAACGTAGCGAACCACTTGGGGTGACCTATGGCAGTGTTGTTGGTTATCCAATAAATGGTTCCCGGGAAATTAGAAATTAGTTTAGATATTCAAAACTAGTAAGTATTTTTTAAAAAATCTCTGAATATATGTGCACTTAGATAATCAGTATAATATTATATTCTTTGCGTCGATTTTTCTCGCCCTAGCCTAAGGGTCCATATTTTATCCCTCCCATGAAAATGTGCAAAAGTTTGGACCCAAAATCTATCGTCAGAACCTACTTCAGCACTTAGAAGGCCCGCTATAAATCATACTAGAGTGCCCATCTACTCCTCGTATTATGCCAGCCACATAATGCATGCATAAAAATGCGTACCGTTCAAATAATATTTTAAGCAGATAATGCCTTAGATATGAAATTTAAATGAAATGAACCTTCTAAATCCTTATATTTGATAGTCAAAATATTCAAATGGTAAAATCTCAAAATATTCAAGACGCTTTATCATAAAGTCAACTGTTCAATGTCAACATTAACCTTCATCCGCTCGCTAGGGCCCCAAATTGACCGCCCTTTTGAATTTTTGCTTCAGAGTTTTCTTCAGAGAATTTCCTCTTCATAGTTCCTAGGGACTGATGAGGGGGACACGTATTCTCTAGGAAGACTGCTAGATCGTGCTTCCGGCCAACCTCTCAGCCCCGTTGTTGTGGTTGCATTGAACAGGCGACGGTTCAATGCAACCACAAACTCGGTGGAGTCACCACACCACGTCACAACGCCCTACCGAGTGGATAAGAGAATTTTTTTTCATCGCTCAACATAAAATATTTCCTGATTCTTTGTTTAAATAAGGAAATATTTACTTTTCATATTTTTCGCTATCGTATTTATTTTACAAGACTGGATTGTAGTGCGGGTCATTTTCTTTGCATAACTTACCAGTTTTTCTCTTTCGTTATGATATATTTTTTTAAATCCCAATATTTCGTAATAATAAATATTGATATGTTGCTTAATCTTTTTCAAGAATCGATTGTACACCACCGATGAAGAAATTGCTCGAGTTCTGAGAAGAATCTGAGAAAATTTTAACTGATGATTTTATTATTTTAAATTTGTCAATTTTAATTAAAAAAATATTACCAATAATATGTGAGCAGTATTGTTTCAGAGTTCATTTATCCTAACTACTTCGAAACAGGCATATTACATAAAGAAGAACCCAAGAAAATAATATAAAAGCAAAGTAGACGCGAGCGGATGAAGGTTAAAAAAATACATATTTCCCTCCATTCTGAATGAATGTTTATTTTCTAAAATATTTTTCATTTTGGCACAACAATTTGGGTAATCTTACAAGAGCCTTTATTCGCGTGCTTCCTGAAATTCAGAAGCTCTAATTTTCCAAAGCGGGCCTGCGGGGTGGAGCTTTATTTTCATAAACAGCTTTCAGCTTTTTTAATCCTCTTCTTCTGTCACAGGAAGCGATAAATATTTCTAATCTTCCTATCCCAGCTCGGGAGTGAGGGAGAGAGATAACTGGGGGAGGAGAGCCATTGGCCGAGATTATCGTCCTTATTTCCTGCTGTACAAAGGTACCTAATACTGAATTATTCTTGATCTCACTTCAAAAAATGGACGGTACTCGTTAATGACGGCTTCCGCCATACTTCGCGGGCTCGCTCAGGAAGTCAAAGGACTATTTGTTATGGTGGATTGATGTGTCAATTCAATATAAGTGATACAAATAGCTGGCGAACTGTTTTTACATTATTTTTAAAATTACTGAGTTTGGTTACGTCCCTGTCTATATGTAAACTCCGTTCAATGAATTCTAGAAATTTTACTTAGAATGTAAGTGCCATTTTAAAAATTTGGAGAAATCAGACACTTGAAGTGTCTACCTACAATACGGGTAATATTTTGAACAGAAAATTATTTTAATTGTCATTTTTAATATTTAAACCGTTTTTGCTAGGTATTTTATAAATGGTACAAAATACCAGGAGTACAGAAATATGATTTGGCATTTCCATTTGCTTATAATTTGTAAGCGTTTATTGCAAAGTGACGGTGTTTACAATAACGAGAAAAATGTGTTTATACATACTTAAAAATACATTAACTACAAAAGTTTTTTTTTATCACCTAATTTTCCACGGGTCTACGTTAGTATAATATAAATTGATCAAAAGTTCTTTGTTTTATGAGATTTACTTTCTTACGAGATTTCCATCCCTTCTTTACGATAAATCGCAAACGTAAAAGCAGATAAAAATATTAGGTACAACTTTAAGTGTTAGAATGGGAAATGGTAAATAGTATATTTATATAAATAGCAAATACAATAAGGGGTATAGGTTAGGGGTGCACAGAAAAAATGGAGATGTTTTCCGGAACCTTTAAATATTAAAAAAAAAAATGGAGTTGATTGAAAAAACCACGAGTATCATTTAATAAAATGACGGCAACTCTGAAAATTACTGCTATTACGAGCATGTGCGCCATATTGCAAGATATCTACGCAAAAACTGTTAAAAATATAAATTAATAAACTAACATAATCTAACAAATCCTAAGCCAATCTAACAACCTATTAAATTTTCTATCATAAATTTTAACTTATAAGAGAATTGAATCATTATGAAGTAGCCGTGAAACTTCAAGTCAATTCTTTAATATATATATATATTAAATATACGAATACACAAACCATGTTCGGTGTAACCATTCATTCGATTGGATGGATGAAACATATGAACCAAGCATAATCGTCGGTGTACACAAAAAGAGATAAAAATCGGTTAATATAAAAGGTCTACTTCAGTACATACAAAAATATTGCACAAAGATACACTACTTTCGAACATTAATTTGCTTTATGGCCCTTATATAACCTATAGAAAAAACCTCTTCGACGTAAAATAATATCAAGTCATGTATTTTATCAAAGCGTTTAAGTATAAAAGCTTCACTTGATTCCTAAAAGTTTAAGCTTTATACAAAGAGCAAGTAGCAATGCGTGCGCAAAAGTTGATAATGGTAATGGGCTATACATTGGCGTTTATTTAGGCGTCTCGACGCTTGTGTGGCGATGCCAGGGGATCGTGGCCGCTCGGGGCCGGAGGGACCAATATAGCAGTGGGGTAACTTACATTTTACAGATTTTGGGCATCTTGAAATTAAATATTAACCCCTTTCTTTTTTATTTTGTTGCTTTGTGTTAACCAACTAACTAACCATTACACCGTTTCTCCGCAGGGGTGGGCAGAGAGGACGGACCGCCAAACAACTCGGTCTTAGCACACACTCTTTGCCTCACATTTATACATCATCTCATGCATACTCTTCTATTATTCTAACTCTTGACATGGCCCGACTCAAGTATCTGATTCACTCGATCGTGCCATGTCTTTCTGGGTGTCCCCGACTTCTTCTGCCATTCACATTTGCGTCCTATATATCATTAAACTCCTTTCTTCAATCATTCCCTCGAAATGCTAAAACCTTTTATGTTAACAATATTTAACAGGCTCCTTTTATATTAACAATAATGAAAAACAATTCAATCAATGTTGTAATCTAATGTATAAAAATTAAAGTTTGTTTGTTTGTGTGTTCGTATGTTATGCACAGCCATATTCCTAAGGGAATATGATATGCGCATACCCGGGATGGTTATAGGATAGTGAGCTCTGGCGTGCTGAAATTATTTCCTATACTACTCGTACGATTGCGGTTAAAACTTCATCCGATCGTTATAAATAAATTTGGAATTGTTGTGAACATGCCCGTGAAAATTTCTATATATATACTGGTGAGCTCTGGCATTATGAAATTTGCATAAAAAATTAAATGGGTCACGCGAGTTGTTGGGAATATGGGTGTATTTTATGAAGTTAACGGCAGGGAAAAGGTGGAAGGGGAATTTATTTATTTAAGTGGCATTTCAACGCATGCCGGGTTTATTTATCAATGAAAAACGATACAACCCTTAGATTATATTATAAATAATCCAAAAAAGCACATTATACAGAGTGTTAAAGTACGTACTTGACTTACTTTAATCAATGACTTTTTTAGAAGAGATTTTTTTTTCAATTTTTTTTTCTTTAAAATCAAATATTAAAAAAATTCTTCCGCATGACGTCACTGATCGCTCAGTCGAGAAAACGCTCCACCACTTATCCCGTCCCCAACTGTCAAACACCTACTATTTTTTATGTTTTTGTAGAAAAAAAAAAACATCAAAAATGCCACCAGAGACAAAAAATTTGTCCACAATTTTTACTACAAATAATGTCAGGAATCACTGGTTAAAGTAAGTCAACTACGTACCTTAATACCCTGTATAACGCGAAATGAAACAAGAGGGTTTAGAAATACAGGATAACACATAGTTAGGTACTTGCATTTGTGAATAAAGCAAGTTTAATAGCCCCCTTGGTATGGTCTTGTATTACGCAGTTCCGCCACTGGTCTGGTTTGGTGGCACAGGAGGCCCAGTGGCGTGCGGGATGTAGTGGCGGGGTAAGTACTGAAGGGTTTCAAGTAGGGTATGGCGAGGACGGTGTTGTGACGGGTAGTTGATGATGGATATTGGAGCATTTAGAGCCATTTATCAGCGGTCTTGGTATAAAAAGCCTTTTGCCTTCACATTCTGATAGGTACACAGTACCTACTCACACTCTTTCATACGAACCCGCTTCATTAATAAAAAGTTTTATGGGGAATTAACATAGAATAAAGAAGAAAACTAGATGTGCCTTTCATAAAAATTTCAATGGAAAAATGCTCCATTTAGCATGCGCTCTATCCCACTTTCACTCGCCTGACACCATAAATCTCCATCCCATTTGAATTAAGTTTGAATTTTAATTTTCGTTATTATAATTTTTTATACTGGAAATTTGAGGCCTAATAGGCCAATTATTTGGATCACGAAACACGTGTACATGACATTTCTTGTGCTGTTCTTAATTCTATGGCTATTGCCAAATATTAATTTCAATTTTTTTTTATATAATAGCTCCACACTGGAGACCCTGAAGAAATGAATTCCCCTCAGGGCCGATGTCGTCTTTGGGGATGCTGTGTGGAGGGTTCTTTTTAGGAAAGGAAGGAGAGGATGTTCTGGGAAGGAAAAAAGTATGAGGGGTGGATAGGAATCTGGGGGTCAGTATGTCCAGTAGTGACAGACGAATGATTCCATCCCTCCCATTGCGGTTCAATATGATGTTCCGAGAGAGTCCTGCTGGAGAACTCAAAAGGCCTCGCTCAACAAGTCTCTCCCGATATGGTCTGTACGCAATTGGTGGGCAGACGCATCCGCCTCACCCCATGAACCCGGGCATCCCTGCTAAGTCACCAAACGTAGCGAACCAGTTGGGAGTGATTATCCAATAAATGGTTCCCGGGGCGGCAGTACTTATACCTGCCTATTAAATTGAAATACTGTTACTCCGCAATTCTTTTCGATCCGTTGTTCAAGATTTACTAAACAATGAAGACAGAATAATCCTGTCTTCGCCATATTGTAAATTATGACAAATATTGTTTTACATAATTCAGTTCATAATTTTTTTTTGTGTTAAAATGTTTTATTTTTCAATAATTTCTGGTTTTCACCATTCAAGGCTGTTCTAGGCCATCATTTAAAATTATGGAGAAATGAAAGGTGAATTTTAATATTAATTTTACGTAAATGGGCAAATTTCAAAATTATAATGAAGATTGGAACGCTTCCCCTTAATAACATTTTGTGGTGGGTAATATAAAATTTTAAATAAATCCAAGCAGAGATTTGTATTTTTAATAACGCGTTATTAACGTTTCAGAGTTATTAGAAATATGTTAATAGATGAATAAGATTATTCGTAATGCATTATTAACTTACCAGGGTTATTAGAAATCTATTGTTAGGTGAACAAGTTTTTTTTAATGTGTTAATAACCTACCAAGGTTATTAGAAATCTGTTAATAGGTGAATAAGATTATTTTAACCTACCGGGGTTATTTAGGTGAACAACATTATTTTAGTGTATAATTAACCTACCAGGGTTATTAGAAATCTGTTAATAGGTGAATAAAATTATTTTTAATGCTTTATTAACCTACCTGGGTTATTAGAAATCTGTTATTAGGTGAACAACATAATTTTTTATGCTTTTTTAACCTACCAGGGTTATTAGAAATCTGTTATTAGGTAAACCAGATTGTTTTTAATGCTTTATTAACCTACCAGGGTTATTTGAAATCGGTTGGGTGAACAACGTAATTTTTTATGCTTTATTAACCTACCAGGGTTATTAGATATCTTTTATTAGGTGAACAAGATTATTTTTAATGTGTAAAAAGTAAAAACCTACCAGGGTTATAAGAAATCTGTTATTAGGTGAATTTGTAATATTTAATCCTAGATGACACTGTGAGCGACTCTCAAACGAAAATTCAAAACAGAAAAAATATTTGGTTACATCTAGTAATTGAACCCAGTTCTGCTTTAACCACTAAACTAATTCGACTCTACCCCTTTCGGTCAAATTTAACTGTATCAACTTCGAATAAGAACTACCATCATCAACTTTATCTAAACGCATATTTTTTATTGGCTGCTATCTTTATGTATGATTTCAAGATTCTTGCTGAACTAAATGCTATGAAACTAGTTTTTTGGATAAATATATATTTTTTTATTCCGATGTGCGGCATCTATCGATTATCACATCTATTAATTAACAATTTTACCCTTCCTTCGGAGGGAAAATTTCTAATACTATATTTTTGTTCTCAGGAAGGAACGGTTCTCCAGAAACTCCTCGATAGTGGATTTATTCAGGTGGTTTATGTCAATGTTTTTGTTTGATTTTCTAAATCCATATATGTAGAATACCAAAATTATTTTAATAGAATTACTCAAATATTTCTTTTACCGCATCCTCCCACGTACCTAATGTCTCCTCCAGCTATACATTTCACAATTTCAGGGTAGCGCCGGCTTCCATGAGAAAGACTCCGACGCCGTCTTTCTCCGTAGAGACGCCTCGGTGTTTGGTGTTTTGAAAGCTCGCCACGATAAAGAACACATAAATCCCCTGCAAACCCTCAAAGGGTCGGCTTGAGAATTAACAGATTTATACGCCCCGCCGGTAAATGTTTTTCTTAAATAAAGAGTATGAGGGAATAATAGAATAGATGTTGATACAACGGCACGGCTAAACGAGATATCGAGAAGAGCTTACACAATTTATTGTACTTGTAGTACACGCTGCTGTTGCGTTCAATTCTCAAAAGGTCTTAAAAATGGTAGTGAGGAGCAAGCAAAGAAAATAACTGATGAAATACATTTACGTCAACAATAACAGGTTTGTTATTGTTTAAAATACCTCAAATGTCATTTAGCAATAACAAATAATACGAAGTATGGGTACATATCAATATCAAAGTATTTTGTTCGCCGGAGAAAGGAAAGTAATATTTTTGATACAATGCTGTCGTCTCAACTGTGCGGAGCCAGTAAAACTGTGGAATCGTTATTTCGAGGAATTTTGTGAGACTCGAATACTCATCGTAAGTCTTTAAAAATGTTCATGAAATTTTGTGATTAGATAATGGATTCTTAGAGTGTTTGCTATTTCTGATAAATACTCGTTATAGTCATGTTATCTGTTACTGTAAAGTTGAAATTAGGTATAAATTATATAATTTTGTGACAACATTACGTGAATCACAAGCCTCGATAAAATAGATGACAAACGAAAATAATTTCGTGGTTTATCATCAATAGCATATTGACCACACAAACAATGAAATTACTAATAAATTACATGTCTTCACCGCAAAGGGATATTGTTTTAAAAAAACACTATCTTCTAGCGTCGAGCAAACGTTTTATACATTCAATAGAAATAATATACTGCGTTGATCTGTCTGGAACTATAAAGGTTCTGTAAACTTAAGGGAGTTATACTTATAAGGCGTGTCGTTTCGTGTTATAAGTTGTGTTCTGACACCTTAAGACGATATTTAAATCAATACAGCACGTGGTACGTACACACTAGCCAAGACGCGGCCGTCCCCGCGCCCTTCACCTACACCGCTCTGACGAAAATCGAGATCGCTTCTGACACATCATGACACAACACAACACAACAAACTGATATAATCGTCCCCATACTAAATGTATGAAACCGATACCGTTATGACGCGTCACGTCACGTCACGACAGACAAGTATAACTCCACTATTAGACCGAATCCGGATAAGTTTTTCGCTTTTCCGTGACGATATAGATAAACATTTTCATGTAATATGAAATACTGAGAAATGTTCATATCAGCAAAATAAGTATTAACGCTGTCGTGGCAGAAATTTCACCGGCTGCCACTGCCTACTTGTTTGAATACTCCTCTTTCTACTTTCTTGCCAGTTGAAACCTCATTGAAATAGATTAATAAACCGGTAACATGCCCCTGTTCGGGATAACGGACCGGATCAGGCAAAGGGAGGAAAGAAATAATTCAGCCGAAAGACTAACGCGAGTCTAGGGAGACTTTATATAGCGGAGTTGATCACTGCAGAATGGCCCCGGATCAGGCCCGCCAGCCCTGTTATTTCGGCCTGTGGTAACAAACAGAACGATAAATTACAATGCGGCAAGCGTCTTTTGTTCGCTTATCCGCGCTTTTTACACTTTCAGGTACAGATTATTTCATTGGCTTCGGCCTTATTAAATGGCTACAAAGTACAAAATACATTATGTAGCATCTAATATAAAAAAAGCAATTAAAAATATTAAGGTAAATAAATTAGTTGATAAATTCGTGGGGTAATTGGAAGAGGATGAACGCAGACGAAGGATATTGGTAGTGGGAAGGAATAGGGAAGAGAAATGCTGTTAGGGGAAGAAGAACGAATTCTTAATTAAATGAAAACAAAACACTTTTATTTCTTCGTCGGGAAGATTTAATAAATTCATGTTCTTATTATCCAGACGAAGAAACCTTTGGTTTCGTAACATGTCGTTAATTGTGATTACATAAAAGGTGTACACAAAGTTATTGGTTTTCATTTAATTAAAAATGACGCCACAAAGTGAATTTGTGAAGATTAAAGAATTCTTAATCATTGAAGAAGAAGACAACAATAATAATCTAAATTAAAATATGAAAATGAACAACACACATAAAAATAATTTACATAATAATCGTGTCCCATTTGCGACTATTATGTTTTATTATTTTTTATGTGTTGTTCATTTTCATATTTAATTTAGATTATTATTGTTGTCTTCTTCTTCAATGATATATTACATTGGTAGGAATAGCCTTCAAAAGTTAAAAATGGAGTTTTTCTTATAAAAAAATTATTTTTAATTATTTTGAAAATTTTAATAGATGACTAGAAACATGACCTGTAGCTTGCCATATTATTTTGACAGAAGAAGTACTCCTTTGAAGTTTCATCGTGAAGACATATTCATTATATTATAGCACATTTATGTAATATAATTAAAATTCCTTTGTCTTTATTCGGTAATATTCCAATGTCAGTTGAGGAATGTTGAGAGTTGGATATAAATTTGGTAGGGGAAGAAGAAAGGGAAAGGAGATCGTTATGAATACTCACACAAAATTTGGACAAATTTCACACTTTTGTGTATCCGATTCTAGTAACTCTATCATTCTGAATGGTGGTCTTTCACCTGATTATTTTTGAAAATATCTGTCATCCTAGAGCCAAAAAAAAATTGGAGGTGTGGCAACTATTTATTATTTATTTACGTTACGCCTTTTTTAAATCCTCACTTCAAAAGTCAATAATCTTACAGTTTTGCCAAAGGTCGAGAAAAACAATGTTTGTTTTTTTTATATTCAGTGAACACTTCATGTTTCGATATTATACATAATATACATTACAGAAACTTTTTTTAAACAAAAAAAAATATTTTCATCTAATGTTAAGGGGAACGGATGCGTGGCACGTTTTATAAAAATCTTAATTTTGGATTTAAGTCCAAAATAGCCAACCGATTTCAAAAATTATTTTTCTAATAAAAAGGTGCGCTACTTCGTTTAATTGTGTTTTAAATCATAAAATAGAGGCAATTGAAGATTTTAATATTTCCTGGTTTTAAAGGCAATAATATATAATAATATTTAAAACATAATAATATTAATCCCCTATCTAGACTTAATAATTAATTTAAACTTGGGGGAAGTAAATATCACTGACTCAAAGCAAAAAAAGGATACCATCTCAATGTTTAAAAAATATCTAACATAATATTATTTTTCGATGTCGATGCGGTCGATATTAAATTTTCTTTTATAACATCGCTGACCAATACTGGGAGGCCTTAAAATCAAATGACCTACCCATAACACATGCTACCAAAGCTAAATTGAAATCCTTTGCAGCTTTAAAATATGTTTTGCTTTCATGGCTCTGAATATTCGAAACAGAGGCCGTAACACAAAGTTTTTAGCCCTATATAGCTCAAAGCAGCCTCCGAATGATTAACGAATCTGGTGTCATATTAAAAATTACTATACAATGTGAATATACAAACTCATGGACTGATCTTAAAATAACTGCTAGCCATGACATCAATATATATTTTTAATTTAATTTAAATATAAATTTAATTTAAATTTAATTTAAATTTTATAATTTACAAGGCCATTTTCAAACTGTCCTTCAAAATGGCCCATTTCGATCAAATTCGCACGTTTCGCATTCGCATGCATCGTAAGTGTGTGTGAGCTGATTTTGAGCTGGACAGAATGTCAGACAATGAAATACCTAAACGTTCCGCGTGTAGTGCAAAGTCTAGCCTCTTAAGCGGAATATTCAAATTACCAATATTATAAATAGAATAAGAAACTTTATGAACGTATTTATTAATTTAAGAAAAATACTAAAGCTAAAAATTCTTCAAAATATGTACTACGCTCTAGCCCATTCAATAATACAATATGGTATCGTTGCATGAAGGGAGCATAGAAAACCTCAACTTTGCCAGTTGAAATTACTCAGAGACTTTTAATCAAAAATATAACTAAAAAATCATCAGATTATTCATTCTCAACTTTCAAGACTCTCAGCCCCACCTCTTAAAAACACATATTTTCACACACATATTATTTAAAAATACACTGCTTCAAAATACACAAAGATCATGCCATAGTACGTGTTGAAAGCAATAGACAAAATACAGTGGGTATGCTTATGTAGGCCATTAATGCATACCAGTATTGGACAACACTACACAATGGAGTGGTGTATTCAACTAGAGACAGAGCTAAGATTAGAATTTGATTACAGTAAATTTAAAAATAAATTAAACAATAATATCATAAAAAATTAATTTCTTATAGATACTATCACATATTTATTTTCTCCCTTTTCAAACGAATAATACACTCTCGTAAAGGTTATGCATTATTTATTATATATTTTTAAAATGTGTCTTTCTTATGTACGTATCTGTTTTTCAGTTCATGTACGTATCTGTTATTCCGTGCATATACGTTAACCCGGCATCATTGGGGATGGGTCAAAACGACCCGCCATGTTTTAAATTGCTTGTGGTATTATAACTACACGTGCTATTGCCGCTCTTTTTAGTAGCTGGAGATGTTGACTTTCTTTAAACGTTTTTAATGAGAAATAATTAGGATGGCGATCCACACGGGAGCTACACGTATCGAAAGCTGAAAAAGGTAAATATTATCCTACCTCGTAGACCCTTGCTGATTTTGATGTGATACCAACAGATAATGTCTAACGATGAAAGTTATTGCATCGACTATTGCAATAATTTAAAATCCACAATTTAGGAAATATTAGACAAAAGCTTTAAAAAATCTAGAAATATTTTACAGAACCTCTGTCCGAAAAGTTAATTTCATAGTTCAGTCGTCCGCCAAACAATTGGAAAAGCAAAACGTGGGCAAAAGTGGAAAAAGGGGCACTTTATTCCATTCCTGGCCATTTACTCCTCCGTACGAATCTCACCTAATCCCACCTTGATATTTTTGCTTCCCTTTTAAATCTGGGATAATTTTATCTCATTACTTCGGCTAGGTTGCGTGTTTTAACGCACTGAAAATTGCCAACCCATAAATATTTCAAGCGTTATTAAAACAATATTCTATCCCAGCGGCTAAGCCTTTCCATGCGTCATCCCTTAATACTCAGTGATACAAATGTGTCCCTGTCGTACCCTCCATACCCATTACGGGCGGTATCTGAATATTTTACCACAAAACTTAACCCAAATGTTACTACCTGCCTATTGCCTAACTCCTTGTGTAAGGAATTTATACATTCAGGGATTTATTTTAAAATTCGCCAAGGCAGTGTATTGTTATGGAAATTTTCTTTTTTTTCACGGGGCATTAAGCGGTTCCCGTTTGTCTTTGTATTAACATTTCGGAATGAGCATTTCTTTTGATTTACTATTCACGTTTTAATTTACATCAAAAAATTTAATTTAATTGATAAATAGAAATTCTTTATCAAATAATTAGTTTTCAAACCTAAGTTCGCCGTGATGAAATCGCCCATAAAAACATGGACTGCTTCAAGCGGTCGACATCGACAGCTTTAAGCTGTGACTGCATAGGTCTCATATAAAATAATACTACAAAACAACATGGTACTGTATGCATTTCGAATGTCGACTGTATGTTGCGGTCTATATATTCACTGGTTTGTATGATTCCATATGCAGTTTGGTATTATTTTCATTTGGGTAGGTAGGTATTTCTCCCGAAATTGCAATACAAAATAAACCACACTGATACGTGTTTTATGTGCATTTTAAATGTCGAAGGACCTTTGAAATGTGTGTGTGATTAACCACTGCATAAGAAGAAAAATATGCACATAAGGAAAGGAATGAAATTGCTCACTGCGGGACTAGTAGCACTTTCCTGTATTTGGCCGGTTTTAACTTGCACTTTAAAGCGGAAATAATTGTAGCATTACGTTTTTTCTTAGGGCGGTGAGTAGCAAAAATGCGGAATTTGAATTTGAAAAATTTACAGGTTGAAGGTCGATTATTGACTGAAAATGTGGTTAATGTGGAAAATGGAAATGACAGATCTATAGGAATGGTAGGAAGGAAATGTGACAATACTAACTACAGGTACAGCAGTTTATGACGTGTAGATGTATGTAGGTAAGTGTTGCTATGTATTGTATAAATGCCCAACCACACACAAAATGCGACGATTACGACTTTTTAAACATTTAGTCGTCGTGCCGTAATTTTCTAGTTTATTATATTTTAGCATACGCCAAAATGAACGTGAATACATTTAACTAAATATCTAATATTGTTAAACTAAAAAACGTATCTGACAGTGTTGTTTTCATAAGTAATTTCAAAGGACCATTGATCAGGATAGACGATATTGTAAGATGAACTCTGTTACGTTGACCTACAAAATTTTCATTAGGAGCATGCTGTCAAACGAGAAGATATTGCCAGTCTGGTGCACGTCGTTCACCTGACTGAGCTAATACTAGGAGAGCAAGGTACACTTTGTAGATTATATAATATACTTTGAAGATAGCAAAATGAAACTATAACCCGATTGCTCACAAGAACTATGCTGATTATTTTCTGCTCAATTATATATTTTAACACAATAATAAAATACAAAAATTCATGTAAATACTCATCTGATGAGTGGGACGAAGAAGAATCCAACAAAAGAGGATCTTAGTTTACTTGACAGAGAAACCTTTCCTGTAAAAATGACACATTTTACGGAAGAATGTGCCAATGTTTCGTGCCTGGGAAATACGGAGTTCACTGGAAGTGGCTTTTAAAAGAAAAACATATTATAATTATTCATAGGAAAAATGTACTCTGCAGTATACAATCTTTAAAAAAGATTTCGAAAAAAAGATTTTTAAACGAGGTTGTTTCGAAAATCCAGGATTTATTATTATTAAAATTTACGGGGCAGATAAATAAAATAATAAACAAACATATTTTGTTAAGTACCAAAAAATGTAATTTATGTTATTAATTTTGGTTGTTGAGGTAATGTGAAATCTTCAATGAACTTTTAATATTTAAACTTAAAAGTGATAATAAGCATGTAAATCATATCAGCCAAGCGATAAAGTAAGAAACAAAATAATTTTATAAATTAATAATTCTTTTTTCGAAATGTGTACTTATTTCGTGTAAATGTTTGACAGTTGCATATATGAATTAAACGAGCGAAGATTCGTTACTGAGACGTTGTGCGTGGTTTCAATCGACCACACTTTAACGGGCCATACTTAGGTACAAACATATTCTTTGATTTTGGCTATCCTTTTCATAAGCGGTGTTACATTTTGAGTACGATTAATATGAATACAACTTCTATTTTTATACTATCATTATTTGACAGATATCGTAATTTTTTAAGTTTACTACCATTAAAAAAGAAAATTTATTATTGTGAAAGGCAAGATCCCGGGACAAAAATGTTTTTTATAAACACCTACAGCGTCACAAGTCCTACAAAATGCAAACCTATAACTGTGCTAGTTAATTTAAAAAATGTTTACTGCTTAATATTTAATATAACTCCTGCCATCTCAAACTTGCTAAGAAAGTGTAAACTTCTTGATATTCCTGTGTATGTGAGCGTTCAACCAAAAACCAGTAATTTTTTATTATAAAACATTCATCTTCCGCATTATACCTAATTTTATAAAGAACATCGTTTGTATACCATTCATTCATGGCATACATTCCGGTCTGGTTATGATGAAAACATTTTTTTCTTAGCCAAGCGAAAGGCTTTGTGAATTCTGGTTTAGTTGATGGAGGCCGGATTGTTTGCTTCTCTGATAGACTGGCAAAAAAAGGCTTTTCAGGGAAAATATTGTTACCCTTCCGGTTTATGTTCTCCCAGCTCAAGGGAAAGTGTCAGACCTTATCTTCCAAAGAAGGCTAGAAAACAGAAAATACTGAGCTGAGTTTGCATGAAACTGACACGGGGTTCTTAAGTAAAGACTGCTTAAGTGAACAAATAAATAACATTTTAAAAAATCGTGCTTTTAATAACGTTCTTGGATTTAATGTATATTGTTCAAATATAATCATTGAAGACAATGTTAACCACTCTCAAACGACAAATATGAAACAGAAAAGGAAGAAAAAAATGGGTCACATCAGGGAAGAGAACCACGACCACTATCTTTCCGGGACATTGCATTGATTACTGAGCTAATTGGACCATATAAACTCCTGTCATTTTTAACTGTATCCTTATTTCGACTACACGGAGAAAAATGTTACTCGAAAATACGATCATTTTTAACGGGACTGAAGTTCTTACGAACAAATTAACAGGGTTTCAATGTTTATTGGCGGGAACATGTAAGAATAATTTGTTGGTAAACGTAATTTCATACGTATTTTACCGCCAATAAAAATTGAAACACTGTTAATTTGTTCGTAAGAACTTCAGTCCCGTTTTTAACCGTTTTTTACTATTAAAATGATCGTTTTTTCGAGTAACATTTTTCTCCGTGAAGAACTACCAAAAGTCTTAGAAAATATGAAGTCTTAAGAAAGTAATGATAATATTGTATGGTCAAAATGAACGGAAGTAAAATGATCCAATTAGCTCAGTGGTGAGAGCAATGCTTCAGCAAGGCAGAGATCTTGGGCAGATAAGTTTTTTTTTTCCATTAGCTCCACACGGGAGGCTCTGCGGAAATTATTTTTCCTCTATTATTTTCCTATATCATCTAAAGGGATGCTGAGTGTAGAGTCTTTTTAATGAAATGAATTTCTGTAAAGAAAAATAGTATGGGGGTAACTAACCACGACGCCGTTTCGGGCGGAGGCAGGCAGAGAAGACGAACCGCCAAAGAAAGTGGTCCATTCACACACTCCTTGCTTCATTCACATCTATACATCGTCTCACGCATACCATTGTATTATTTTGATTCTTGACATGGCCCAACTCAAGCATGTGGTTAAATTGATCGTGTTGAATTCACATGTGCGTCAAATGTTCTCTTTGCACTAAATTCTTTATTAAATTGCTGTACATGTCCAAACTGTCTTGACCATGAAACCCAAACCAGAATTGCAAAATTTGCGACCTTACTATAAAAACATTCTTATTCGTGATAGTAATGATAATGTTTGCTGAACATTTTGCATGATCATAAAAGCATAATTTTTTATAAAAAATCATGACATTATATATTGATAGTATGCTGTGATTATCGCCAAAACTCACTGGGGGTGGATAGTGGATACTCGCACATAGAAATAAAGCCAGAGTAGATACCTACGCTAGAAAAAGCTTCATTTGACACTGTTCGTGACTAAAAACCATTTGTTTCAAAATTCCCGGCGTGAGACAGTCCGGGTGACGAGTTTTATTATCAGCGCGTAACTATGGCAGAACATAACAACAGTGTTTAATTGCCCTTTTCAATTAATGTTCTGGACGATTAATTATTAATTACTCGACCCACTGGCGGTTCAAAAACCGTTTTCGGGTGGATATATAGAAAACATTGGTTTTCGATAATTTTTCTGTTTTAATGCCCGCACCACTATACAGTGTTATAGATGACAGTATCTGAAAGAAAAGATTACCCGCGGCAAGAAGTTTTCTCCAGATATCAAAATAATAAAATCTACTATTATATTAGAATAGTTCAAAACTAGCACAGACCAGTGAAAAATCATGTGGTTGTCCCAGAGTTGCGTAGGTACTAATATGTTGTTGAAACATATTCCTCTAATATAATATTATGACGCGTATAGGAGTGCGCGGGAATCGGATTTAGTTCTAGGGGCGTTGGATGTAAAAAAGGTGAACCAATTTTTTCGCTTCTTGTCTTATCAAAATTGGATATTTTCTCAAAATAATTATTAGGCAATTAAAATAAATTATAATAGGTATTTTGAATGATTTGATAAGAATTAAACTAAAATACAAGGATAATTTTTAAAGTTCTTTGATGCGGAGTTACGTACAGAGCCACAACCGAAATTAGTACTTTTAATATTGGTATGACAATATTGGTTTCTTGTCAAATTTACTGTTATTTGAATGAATTTCAAAGCTTCGAAACTTAAGAATAAAATTACATTTCGAACTGAAAATATTTGGGTTGGCCTGAAAAATCACGCCAAAAAAGCTCTGCGAATTTTATATCGTCGGTTTTTAGATAGTTTTCCGTTTTGTTGGATTCCACCAAGAAATGTATTTAGGTTTTTCCCTTGGGTTGCTAACTTCTAACCCTTATTCCCGAAACAGTATTATACAAATACTCGCAAGAAACAAGGGTCTGATCTATTTCTACAATAATTCTGCGTTGTACCGGAACTATACTTATGTATGTCCTAAAAAAATAAGCGAATTATTCACTCTCGTGATAATAATATTATGAACGTTGAATTTCTGAATATTGACGAAGAACAACTGGAAATGTACAGAATCTTTTTTTACCATATCACCATTTTGTCTGATCTATCGGAATTTCCTTTTGAAAATACAACAAGGCTCAATAAAAAAATAACAATTTTGAACACTTTTTTACCGGTGTCCGATCCAATACCGCATAAATTGAACCATTTATTGGATAACCAACACTTCTGCCATAAGTCACAACCAAGTGTTTAACTATGTTTGGTAACTTAGTAGAAGTGCCCGTGTTCAGGAGATGAGGAATGTCTAGAACTTTTGACGGGTCGGTTTATGAGAGGCTGGATGAGGGAGACATCTTTACATCTCCAGCAGGACTTTACACTCCTGGACACAATGACCTAGAGATTCCTACCCACTCGTCGTGCTTTTTTCCTTCCCAGATCTTCCTCCCCTGCCTTGCCTCAAAAAAACCATCCACATAACATAAAATATAAAAGGATCACTGTGCTACAAAAATTGGAAACTTCTAATTTAGAAGAATACAAAAAACTAAAGAACCTAGTGTGGGCTTATAATAAAATCCCGAATGAAATTGCTGAGATAGTAAATATTAATAAGTTTAAAAATGAATTAAAAAAGTATGTCTATCTCAAATATTAAGGTTTTTATTTATGTGTGACTGGATATGGTGATAAATAAAGAAAGATTACGTTTGCCAAACAATGTAAAAGTTTATATAATTATAAAGCTATTAGCACACACAAGATTTGAGCTTTAGATTAAAAATAAAGAAATAAATTAATAAATAATTTTGGAATTTTGGTAGCCACCTTGGAAATCACCCCTAAAAAAATAATTCTTAAAGTAAAGGTATTGTACTAAACATACGGTAGAGATTGTACTAAACTTTTTGTATTTGAGAAGTTATTAGGGTTGAAGGTAGTAAGGGTGAAATTCACTAAATTGCGCCATTACACGGAGATTTTTTCACGAAAAACAAATCAATTCTTTATCACACCCATTACCATTCTATTTAAATAAACTTTTATTACAAATAACATTCAATATTGAATTGAATTTCGCAATTAGGTCAATCGTGATTGAATTCGGAAATGAAAATAATAACTGTTTTGTTTTTCAGAGAAGTTTGATTTATAAAGGCAGAAACATTTTTCGGTGTGCGATAATTCAAACATCACGGTTGATTTATTTCATTAGCACATGAAATGCAAATTTATTTTATAATTCATAATATAATATCTCAAATTTGTTTTTGCTATAATTGGTATTTTCATAATTATGGTGATGGATTGATTTTTAGCTCTTGATAATATTAGGTTGACTGGCGGTCACATATAAAAATAACACAAGCAACGATGAATCTTCTTTTTCGTTGTTTGTTTTTGGGGTGTTATGCCGTGTTTTGCTACCTCCTTCTTTAGCCGACGTTTCGGACAGCGTTGCAGTGTCCATCATCAGGGCAGATCCGGCAGATCCGTCGATGTGAATTTGTTGTGTTAAGTGTGTACTTATTTACTTGTAAGCGATACCGTGTCGTCAGCTTCAATCCACTCCGAGCTGGTAGGTATTTCAGAAGAAAGTGAACTACTTTGAAAGGGAAATTTTGAGAAAGCGCAGTATTTACGTTAGCCTGGGGCCCGTCATTTCGTTACATTTCTCCGTGGACCTTCCTTTCTTCTGAAATACCTACCAGCTCGGAGGCATATGTGTGGTAAAACCATGTATGATCGTGTGAGAAATGTGGATATCCGCAAAGAGTAACAAGGAACCCTCGGATGATTTGGCCATATGAAGAGAGAATGTACGAAGAAAGCAGTGTAAGGAGAATATATGACACACATTTGAATGGTGGAAGAAGTTGTGGGCGCCCGAAGAAGACATGACACGATCAACTAAACTAGATATTTGAGTCAGATAGAAAAGTATGTATGAGACTATATATGAATGTGATTGAGGCCAAGAATGTTTGCCGAGGCCGAGTTGTTTAGCGGTACATCCTCTCTGCCTACCCCTGTGGATAAACGGCATGATGGTTAGCCAGTTTTTTTTAGTTTTTTTAAAGCAGGCAATTTTTTTTTTTGAAACATGTGCTGTGTTTGTTAAAAGTATAAAAATCAAGATATTAAACAATAACTACACCAAATTTTTTTAACAAAATACAACGAATAAAAAATAAATGATAAAAAGCGATACCGCTCTAGAGTCTCAACTTCCCGTAGACAGCAAGTCTATTGCATCCCAATTTGCTGAATGTTGTAGAGCTGCTTGAAGAGGGAAAGAGGATTTTTTTTTAACAATACCTCTCTAATTGAGAACTTCTCGTGTTCAGAGAGGGAGCACTATCAGAGTTGACAGTACTATACATACTTAACAGTTTTGTTACAATTTACAGTTAGTTAGTTAGATTGAAAAAAATAATGATTTCTGATTAACTCTTTCTCAGACAGCAAAATAATAATTAATAAAATAGTAATTGATAAATTTAGTAATAAAAAAATAGTATTTGATAAATTTAGTAATAAAAAAATTGTATTTGATAAATTTAGTAATTGAAAAATTTATTAATAAAAAAATTGTAATTGATAAATTTAGTAATAAAAAAATTGTAATTAATAAATTTCCATTTCCATTATAATTTTTCTAATTTAAACTTTCCTATTTTCAACATGTATAAATATTTAATTCATATGTTCACAGTAAATCTCACATATTAACTATATTGCAATGGTCACCATGAAACAGGCAGTCATGCCTAATATGATGATTTAATGTATCATATACTCGTATATATAAATGTTTTAATATAAACATGTATTTTATAAATAAATATTCGAACACGAAAATTTTAAAACTGTAAAGGACTGAATGTTAATTGTTTAGGAGTGCGAAAAGAAAGTTTTTTTTTGTTAAAAAATTTATATTTCGTGTTTTGTAGACCTGTAATTTTGAATATTAACTATAAAATAACGTTGAATAGATTTTTCAGAATTCCATACTTTGTAAATATTTTTAATTACAGCCTTTTTTTTAATTTTTCAAATGAGAACAAACTTCTTAAAATGCACGTCGTAAAAGACACACTTATTTTCCTATGAATATTTCGATAGCACAGATCGAAAGAAAAAAAAGGAGAAAAATGATATATTTAACTCATTTTTGGATTTATTATCCTTTATAGCATTTTACCATGATCGATATGTACACATATGTTTTATGTTACATATTTTAAGCTGAGCTTAATTTATGCTTTAGTGAAATATATATTATTATTTTTTTTCTTATTTGATACATTATGTAAAATTAATAAACAAAAAATACGGAACAAAATCAATGACGTGTTTCAGTCGTCTTGTCGTCTAGCTTTTTTGACAGTCAAATAGGAATTAAAAAACTCCGTTACTTGTGAACAATGCGAGCTGAAAGCCGTTTACCAAAAAATCCCAACATAAAAGATGCGCAAATTTCAGAACGCCATCGGTCATCTACTAACAGCAAAATACACGTAGGTTTTCAGCGTTACTGAGTTGGTACCGCCGCCCAGGGAACCAATTCTTGGAAAACTAATACCTCTGCCGTAGATCATCTCAAGTGGTTCGTTTCATTTACTGACTTAAAAACCTAACCTAACCTCTCGTTGTCGATGAATTTGCTTTCTATGAATTGATTTTCGATGAACTCGTCGGTTACCGACATAGTACACTCCATTCCTCGTTTTTTGTAATTACTAGGAGATAGAACAAAAAGTGATGTTCAAAATGTAAGTTCCCGCTGAATTTTTTTTTTTTGTATGTGGTTATAGTAGATAAAAATATCATTAATATTATTGCATTCACAGTTTAAAAAATACGAGTGTGCCACACGACTGATGTAAATACTTATTTAGTAATCTCATCTAATTTTCTTTCTGGAATCGAATAAAACCATTCCAATCATCAGTGTAAAAGAATCTATATTGAAGATTCGTTTGGATTGTTACCAATCATCGTGACTCGTTTTTGCACTGAGTTCGCACGCTCTAAACGAAAATTTGATTAATTTTATTATGGGAATTACGCATAGAATGGGATTGTTGATTTAATTCTTACAAAGTTTAAAATAAATGCCAGCACCCATTCCAAACGTCATTACTATGGATTTGAGCACTGTTGTTACGATTAGATTGTGAGGAATGAACCTCAAAATTAACGTAAGTAAAGTAACGTTCGTAACGCCCGATATTATGCCTCTCGTAACGCTGTAATTTCCGTAACGCATTCGCTAGTTTACCCCTCAAGTCAAGCGTGCGTAAAGAAGTATTTACTTTAAAAAAAACATAAATGGACATAGTACAAACCAACCCTCAGCAAGCGATATATTCTTTTTACACTCTTTTCTTGGTTTATTCGCTCTACATGCCCAAACCATCTAAGGCGTCCCTTTGTAACTTAGTATGCACATAAAGGAACAGAAAGAAACGCGTTGCGGGACTAGCCATAGTATTTTGGTGGACTAAGGGATGGTTTTATAACCATCCGTTTATTGCGCTTGACACCATTTTTAACAATATTCGTTTGGCGGTAAACCGAATATTTAAAATAAAGGTATCAAGCATAACGAACGAATGGTTATAAAATCGGTAATTATCGTATTATATTCATATAAATTATTAAATCAGATAAAAAAGTAAATAAATGAAGAGTAATAGTAATAAATTAATTTATATTGAACCCTTATAAATTAGTATATGAATTGGTTTTAAAACATTAACAATATTCTCTTTGTGGAGGTTAGATCAAGTAGTGACTGGATCAAGATGTTTGTATTTTTATAAGAAAAACTCTCTTTTTAACTTTTGAAGGTTATTCCCATCAATGTAATATATCATTGAAGAAGAAGATAACAATAATAATCTAATTTTTTTAAATATGAAAATGAACAAGACACAGAAAAATAATAAAAGATAACGGTCGCAACTGGGACTCGAACCCAGAACCTTACGTCTTACCGGGACATACACCTCTACCAATTGGGCTACTGCGATCTATTATGAGACTGCCGTAATTGTAAAGTATTTTGTATTTTCCAATAATAAAGGTAGCTGCCAATAATATGGAAAAAAACATTAGTCGAAGATAATATTGTTAATTCTGAAATTTGAAATATGAAATTGACAAATACGACAGTCTCATAATAGATCGCAGTAGCCGAATTGGTAGAGGTGTATGTCCCGGTAAGAAGTAAGGTTCTGGGTTCGAGTCCCAGTTGCGACCGTTATCTTTTATTATTTTTCTGTGTCTTGTTAATTTTCATATTTAAAAAAATTAGATTATTATTGTTATCTTCTTCTTCAATGATACAAGATATTTGTGGTTGTGTATGGTCGACTCTTAAATGAACGGTTATATCAGCCGTGCCGCAGAATGGTGAACTTAAAAAAAAAGATGATATAAACACGTAACTTGCAAGATCAGATAAAAATGTCATCAAATCGATTTTCAGTTGTCAATTTTATCAATATTATTATAGAGATTGGGTTAAAATATTTGGTAAGATTGGTTAAAATTTATCAAAACCACAAAATAACCTTATCAAATCAAGAGCTATTAAAATAAGCTGTGCTTGAATCAGCTTATAACAGTTAGTAAAGGGTAACAACTAACAACTCTTCATTGCGTAATACCCTGAAAACTAATTTATTAAGTCCACAAATGTCCTTATTTATCATAACAGTATTACGATCGACCTTTTGCCCGTGATTTGCTCCGTCCTAATGAAGGTTTAATATTGACAAATGGCGAAATGCTGGATAATTTAATAGCTACACCCCGGTTTAGTTCCCCTAATAAATAAACATTAATTTTGAATGACGGCTTCGTTTTATGTGAAGAAATGCTCTTACAATATTAGATTTTTCTTGGTGCCAGGCGTAAAAGTCCACGAACAATATGAAAATTGTTTATAGGTGAGCAACAGTTTAGTTTAAGTTAATGTATCCACATATATTAAGTTAAGTTAAGGAAAATTGTAAGTAGCGCCGATTAGTAATTAAATGTAATTAAATTAGTAACTATATTCTAATATGTCGTTACTTTGATAATGATATCTTGTGCGTGTTCCGGAAAGTTAAATAATGTAACTTCTATAATAAGAATCTTACTAATATTATAAACGCGAAAGTTTGTATGGATGTATGTATGTTTGTTACTCTTTAACGCAAAATTTACAGAATAGATTTAAATGAAACTTTACAATAATATAGCTCATACACCAGAATAACATATAGGGTATAATTTATAAAGCTAGCTAATTATTTTCAATATATTGAAAATAATAATTATTATTGTTTAATAGTAAGGCGCTCCGCCCACTGAGGCAACTGAAAACCAACTAAAACCGGCTGTTTTCTCTTCTTGATTGGTCAAAAAGCTTGTTTAACCATAGAACAAGAACAATCAGCTGACAGCTCGCAACTACCAAAGGCCGCCCAGGGCAATCAGCCGTGACAGTCGCAAGACGGTCGCAAGTCGCCGCTTGCGTTACCATTGACAACGGGGTTTTGTGTGATTGCGTAGTGTGCGGGCCATCACATTGTCATACAAAGACAGTTGGCAGTTGAGAGTTTTCAGTTGCCTGAGTGGGCGGAGGCGCTAAATGTCAAAATTTGAGAATGACATTTTGCAAAACCATGATTGTTAAATCAAAATTCTATTTTAGAAAATATTTAAATTAGTGAATTTATTTGAAGTACTCACCTAATACTTTGAATCGAATCAAGAATTATAGATATTTTAAATAAATAGGTTAAAATTTTGGTATAAACATAGATACTGCGTAGACGAAGTCGCGGGCAGAAGCTTGTATTAAATAAAATGTTTACTACGTGGCGGTCTAGAGTCTAGGGAGAAGAGTGTTTCTCAAGCAAGATATGCCTTTTATAACCTTCGTACTTGTGCAAAAAAAGAATCCCAAACTTTATTATTTTGTTCCTATTTAAACTTCGATCCACATTTATTACACTTTCCACCCCTGGTCTTCCCCATCTCCTTCCATTTATCATATGTCTTAACCTTACAGCCCAATTGGGGATGCCATAGTCCCACTGCTTTTGGGCAGTCATTTTGACCCCTGGGTGGTATTCACATTAAAATAATATATATTTAGTTATTTTCAAGCTTTCATAAATTAAAGTTTTTGGGGAAGATGCTTTCCATACATAAAAATGTGTATTTCCGTTCACGTGAAAATGTGATAATTTAAAAATAATATTCTCTTACCTCTATGTATTTGTAGGAAGGATATGTACATTTAAATAATAAAACATTACCAAGCCAACTGAGTTAGTGTACAAGGAGTGTGGATTTAATTGTAGGTACCAAGTAGTCAGTAGTTCGGCTTGAAACGTGTAGATCCGGTGAATGGCGGAAGCCTGTATTTGAATAATAAGAATATGTCACAGGAACAATACGGTATTTCCGGTCGGGTTCATGCTTGGCAGCTTCCGGAATGCGACCCACAATGCCATGATAAGTCACTTTTTCCTTTACTGATGCTTTTTAAACAGGGTTGATTTATTGTTTATGGAAATAAATAAAAGAGAACTCCGGCAGATTTAAAAAAATGTATTTTATGTGAGGAATTCAGTTGTTTTGAAATTATAACATGAATAATATTCTGGCTGAATAAATTTACGGTAGCGCAATAATACAAATAATACAAATAAGTCCTAACTGTGATATCATAAAAATAAAAGAAATCAATTTGGTTGTGAGAGTTATATTTTCTGGATTAAAAGTTGATATTTGCACTTGGAAACTGTATTCAATTTTAGGTCACCATAATATACTACCCTTATGAATAAACACTGCATTATTAATACATATTTTGCAGAAATGTAATCGCTTTATACTATTAGGCGCTCCGCTGACGAGGCAACTGAAACCAAACTAAAACTGGCTGGTTTCTGTATCTTGATTGGTCAAAAAGCTTGTTTAACCATAGACGAAGAACAATCAGCTGACAGCTGGCAACTAGCTGGCAATCGGCAGTGCAAGTCGCGAGTCACTGCTTACGTTACCATTGACAACGGGTTTTTGAGTGATTGTGTAGTGTGCGGGCCATCACATTGTCATACAAAGACGATTGCCAGTTGAGAGTTTTCAGTTGCCTCAGTGGGCGGATCGCCAACTTAATCATTTTTTTTTATTGCAGCAGATATTTAGCGTGCTAACCACCAGGCTACCATGCGAAATTATAACTGGTTATTTTTTAAATAACTTTTAACGGTATAGCAAAATATTATATTAAAAAGCTCTTACATTAAAAAAACACTATTTGAATTAATTTTTTAAAGACCTTCCTTCACCGGTCAAAGATATGTCTCTTCTTCCTAGGAATACTAGGCTTAGAGACTCGGAGTGAAAAGAGCCATTATATGGTGCAGGAAATGTTATCAGCGAATGATGTGGATAGCTGAAAAAAGGGGCCATCGTTGTAGATTGTTTTATTTCGAAGAATAAGAGGGTTTGTGAGGACAGAGGAACGCAAAAGATAGAAGGTTGATGAACATTGGGAAGGCTCCAAGGACAAACAAGAAGAATGCTGAATAAATTCTAATGTCTACACTGGTCCCCTCTCGGGGTCATATTATTTATTTACATTTGTGTCTTTTCTTTTCCCGCTTCTGAAACCTTTACATTAACGCTGAAACAGAGAAGTCTTGGCTCGTCTTTGTTAATCTGAAACTAAACTCGGGAGCTTATTATTTTTAGCACATCGAGTTTTATGGAAAGTCGCTCCTTTCTTAAGTGCTTCTTCTCTTTGAAAAAACATACGGTATTCTTTTGGGAACCCTGTTCTTTTTAATGAATAAATTGTGCCAATTTATAACGATGCTTATTATGGTGGAATTTTTGTAATCAGAGTGATTATATAAGGTATATAAAAATAATAAGAATTCTAAATGTAATTTGAATATAAGAGCATTCCTTGACGAAAAATATATTTGAAACAGACACAAATACAACGTTATTATAAGAGAAAAAATATACTTTGTTCTTTGTACGTTTTGTGAAAATTTAGTGAAAGGAACGTTGATAGTTGTTGAAATTTCGTTACATCAGAGTTGGAGTTGTTAACATTATGAAGAACAATAGGTCACCCTTCCGTCCCAACATAAAATTCTTGCATTTGACACATCCATTCATCATCTCATGTATGGGGGAAGGTAGTTATAAACATCCTCGAATTTCGTGAGAAAAGTGACTTCAGAAGACGGTTTAAACGCAAAACATTTTATTTTACAAAGGGTAACAATTGTTAAAAGCAATAATTATTAGCCTGAAACACTCATCCATTTTGAAAAAACATCCCGAGAAAAGATACATGCCACCGGCGGGAATCGAACCCGCTCCCCTCTGATACCCGATCAGTACTAGTATATATATATAATCATTTGGCCGTTAAGAGATAAGCCGCTGTAGCTTAGTGGATAGAGCTCCTGACCGGCCATCAGAGGGGCGCGGGTTCGAGTCCCGTCGGCGGCATGTCTCTTTTCTCGGGAGGTTTTTCAATATGGATGAGAGTTTCAGGCTAATAATTATTGCTTAAAATAATTGTTACCCTTTATGCTATGCATAAAAAGTCTTGTCTTAAACATAAGTTTATGAATTTAAAAAAAGATTATTATTTTATTTTACAACTAAAAATATTTTTTTAAATCTAACTTCATACAGATTACATCGAGTTAATATACGTTCACTTATATTTTCCAACGCGGGCGTCGCTACTGTACTACAACTTACATTTTTTATCAGTTTTACCGGTTAGTAGCCGGTTGAACAAATGCGTCGGATACCCGCCCACGTGCTGTGAATTCAATTCCAATTCAACAATTCCAAAAGAGATTTCAAATATCATCAATTATCAGGTTATTTATACCGAGAATTTTTTTTTCATTACCCCACACAGAAAACACTGAGGAAAATATTTTTCCTCAGGGCCTTTGAAGATCTCTGGGAAGAAAAAAGGGTATGACGGGTGGAAATCTAAAGCTCAGTGTGTCTAGGAGTGATCAACGTATGAATCCATGCCTCCCGCTGCAGTGCAAGACGATGGGTCGAGAGAACCCTTCTGGAGTGGTCGAAGTGTCTCCCCAAACCGTCCTCTCCTAATCTGGCCCTCCAGGCAGTCGCCAAGACTTGGACACATGTCACCCGATGAACCCGGGCACCCCTGCTAATTCACCGAACACACCTAACCACTTAGGGTTAAAAATAGTATAGGTGCCAGGAAAAAAATATTATTTTAAAATACGATCATTTTATTCGTAAAAACGGTTAAAAACGGGACTTAAGTTCTTACGAACAAATTAACAGGGTCTCAATATTTACTGGCGGGAACATGTAAAAATAATTTGTTGTTATACGTAATTCCGTACGTATACTAACAAATTATTCTTTCATGTTCCTGCAATAAACTTTGAAACACTGTTAATTTGTTCGTAAGAACTTCAGTCCCGTTTTTACGAATAAAATGATCGTACCCAAACCCGCCTCCTAAATTAGCGTTAAAGTTTCAGTTTGTCTTTCTTTTCGAACAAAATTTTCGAATTAAATGGCATCAGAAAAGTATTTTTTGTTTATAAAAATTTTTGGCTGTTTCGTGAAGTTCCTTTGCACTTTCGATAAAGTTTTTTTTTTGACACCTTATTCCTGCAATTTTACAGTACATATATAAAAATGAAGTATTTTATCTACAGTCGTTTGTTTACCTTTTTTTTCGGGGGAGTATTTTTTATTTATTTCCACTGCATTTAGCCTACGAGTTATTCCATTTCAGCGTCCAACCAATATTCCGATAAAAGCTTTTCTCTTTTCCGAACCCGTACGTCTTTTGCAAGCCACTAATGCGCAGAAAAAATATGGATTCTGCCAAAACTAACATCGTTCTAGTACGTTAGGAGCCTACTAAGTGGTATTATGGGATCTAATCTTGATGTATAGGCATAATCTATATTATACATCTACTCGATCTTACGTTCCCGTTATTAATGGAACCTGAGATGCGCCGATTTTTAGAGTTGTACATCTATTATTTTCTTATGAAATGAATATTATTAAGGAAAACGGTTGAATATTTGTATAGGAATTAAGAAACTATCAATGTCAAAAATGATTTTTTATTATTTTGTTCTTTTGTTTTTGTTATGTAATTATGTACATTTCTTAAAGAATAATATGAACTAAACCTGTCAATTTATCTTCTCCTGGAACGGGAAACTTTCCTAGTTGGACAGGCAAAGCTTCCTAATATGTAATCTGTACTTTCTTTTGTATCTATCTATAATAAATAAATAAATAAATAAAATAAATAAATCATCATCATCATCATAATTGGCTCTATAAGCCTTGATAGGTCTTGGCCTCCTCGAGAGTCTTCCTCCACTCATCTCTGTTTTGTACTAGTTCTCTCCAGTTTGGAAGCTCCAAGGTACGTAGGTCTTTGAGGACGTTGTCTTTCCATCTTAATTTTGGTCTTCCCAGGCTCCTTCGCCTTACAGGGTCTAGATTTTAGCAGGGACCTTGGTGCTTGATGCTCTGTCATTCTTTCCACATGACCCAGCCACCGAAGTCTTCCCAACTTAAATAAATTGTATCACTTTTGATTCCTTAAACAGAGTGTAGAGCTCATCGTTGTAACGTCTACGCCAAAATCCATTTTCTATAATCGGTCCAAAGATACGTCTTAAAATTTTTCTAGCTCCCGCAAAATAATCATATTCATACGTAAGTACCTACCTATTGTTGATTACTTGGATATCTGTGAACCATGGACCGGGTATAACCATGTTACGTTTAACCAGCTACGAGAAAACTACAATACCTAAAGTATAATACCATATATGTTTACCTAATAGAGGCCTCCCACATTATTGCAGCGCTTAAATGAGGAGACGAGCCTCAAAGGAAGACTTAACAAGCCCGAAATCTCCATAATTCGGCCATCACCTGGCATGAAAGGATCAATTAATAAGGAAACACAGTGATGGAATTAAAATTGTCGGTAAGGAACATAAACGAGTAATATTAGTTACGTACAAAATATTTTTTTAACAAAGGCTTAGTAAGTTAGTAGATATCACTACCTACTTAAAGCATTTTTTTTTTTTGAAAATTCGCTTCGACTTTTGTGGTCAAGTTTCTTAATTAGAATGGTGGGAAAAATCTAACCCTTAGGTCCACCACTGATAGAAACTTCTACAGTCATTCAGTTGAATTGGCTATATAAACAATGCAACATTTGGCTACTACACAAAAAAAGAGAATGCATCACGAAGTTAATGGTAATCTCTTCCTAATCGATAATTTCTCATCCTAAATTTACACATGTTTTATTTTCAATTATAGAGATTTATTATTTATTTATTCTTTCTTCTTATTGATTTATTATTCTTGCAACTTGCATTTTCATGTTTATTTTATGACTATTTTCCTGTTTTTATATTTTTAATGTTCTAATTATTACCTGTTTTTTGTTTATTTTCTGTTTATTCTGTTTATTTTCTGACTATTTTCCTGTACACCTTTTATCTTTTTTAATGTTCTAATTATTACCCGTCTCAGAACAGACAATGTCTAGTGAGGCGGGTAACTTACTTGTTATAAAATATTATATTACCTGAATAATCGCCCGGGTTGCCGGCAATGAAATTGAAAATTGAATTAAATTGAAAGTTACACGAGAAATGTAAAATTTCCGTTGGTCAAAGTGTCTTTTAATTGCATTATTAATTAAGGTGTTAATGCAATTAGTACAAGCGAAATAATAACGTAAGTATGATCATATCTCACAGTACATCAGAGTTACCCAGTCAAGTGCAACCGACTGTAGAGTCCCATGCAGGGGTTATTTTAAAGGATGTTGCTTTTTTATCCCCCTACCGGATACAAATAAACGCCATTGCGTGTTACCCAAAGTTAGATATACTAACCCTTTATGTCCATTGACAATACACGCAAGGGTCAATAAAGGTTTTTTTTTTGCTCTCTGAAAGCGATTTAATAAAGGATCGATGTGTTAAATATGGTTTGGAGATTTTAATTGAATCTTTTCAACTTTAAAAGTTTTTTTTTAAATTCACATTTCATAAAATGAAGCCAGCGAAGATGAGCGTTGACCAGTAGCATTGTAATACCATTGATAATAGAAATAAGTGAGATAGGCCTTAAACAATTATTCGTGTCAAACCGACCGCATGAAAGTGTCGCCAATATCATATACCCATTCTAATGCCACAGTCTCATCTAGGCACAGTTTTCCCGCCAATAATATTATACCAATTCAAATAAAAAAATACATTATAACAACATCATTTATATGGACGAAATTTGGTGATCAATATATCATTGCAGAAGAAGATAACAATAATAATCTAATTTTTAAATGAAAATGAACAAGATACAGAAAAATAATAAAATATAATGGTCGCAACTGGCACTAGAAACCAGAACCTCACGTCTAACCGGGACATACGCTTTATCCAATTCAGCCATTGCAATCTATTATGAGACTTTCGAATTTCAGTACTTCGACTAACGCTTTTTTCCATATTATTGGCAGCTACCTTTTTTCATTGGAAAAACATATTCAAAGAATGTATTTGTTACCTTGATAGTGTCTCGGATAAATATATGCGATTTTATTTTCATTGAATTTTTATAAAAGTCTAAATAAATATTCATTTTTTTATAATAAAAACTCTCTTAATACCTTTGAAGTAATTTAAAAAATATGTCGGATAAATATATCCAATGATAAAAATAAAATCTGATATATTTATCCGAGACAATATTTAGGTAACACATGCCATAGTCAGACTGGAAGACGGAAGCAGTTGGGACTCTTGTGAGGTGTCACTATAAACAACAACAAAAATAATAAAAAAGTAGTGAGACGGCACGCTCCCATGCCGTATCTCCCTTTGTTTATATTATCTATGGGTAAAGTCGTATAGGTTTCACCATATTAGAACCAAAGGGAACCAAAAGAATGCGATATAGATGTCGGTACAATGAATAAGATAAAGGCGGTTAGGACGTGCGAAGAATGAAAGAAGAAGGTCAGAATCGTCAAGAGAATAATATATAAGGTGTAAGTGGGTGAAATAAGTTATGTACATCCCAGTAATAGATCAAACACACTGAAATACCAAAACGAAATAAAAGGTAAGTACCTAAATCATATTTTATATAATTAAAAAAATATTTTAAAATATTAGCACGGATATGTACTTAACATTTATTATTAGATTAGAAAGGGACGCTTACAAGGTTAAGACAGGTAGAACAAATTAACGGAGATAATGTAAGACGTGGAAATTAATGGTGGAAGAAGTAGGGGACGCCCCATGTAGACATGACACAAACCAAGTCATTAGTCGCTTATAATATTCCTTTACGTTTACGTTATCCGTTTACGGAATAGCGACGGTATAAAAAGGCAATAAACATACGTTCCGTATCACAATAATGCTGCAGTTCTTTCTTATGCATTAAATAATGGTGTGACAAAAGATGAGACACACAATTTACGTACGTCTCTTTCCTCCAAAGGAAAAAAGTGTTTTTTTTTTAGTTTTTTTTTATAGAGAATACCTCACAAGAGTCCCAACTGCTCCCGTCTGGAGCCAGTGAGACTATGGCATCCCCAATTGGGGTATGTTGTGAGGCTGAAGGAAAGTGGGGAAGGGAAGGAGATGGGGAAGAGGAAGGTAGGAAAGTACCTGGCTATTCAGATCTAGTCACTAAACACGGCTAAAGCCATTATTAAGCAACGTCTCAATTCTGAATGGTGTTCTTACACCAGGGCGATACTGACAGTACCTTCCACTCTGGAACGTGCCGCAAATGTAGTATATATTATTTTTATTAATTAATTGCGAAATAACACAAATTAATCAAATAACATTTATTTTCGCACGCCGGGTTCGAACCCGCAACCTTCCGATTGGGAGTCAAGTTTTGTTACCACTCGACCACGGACGGTCGTCGAGTAGTAGTTGGAGGAAACAGACATATGTGCATTGTGTGTCTCATCTTTTTCTCACCATTATTTAATGTGTAAGAAAAAGCTGCAGCATTATTGTGATAAGGAACGTACGTTTATTGCCTTTTTTTGTATCGTCACCGTTCCGTAAACGCGAGAACACTAAAAGCGCCCAATCAAATACTTGAGTAGGGTTGTGACAAGAGTCAGAAATAACAGAAATAGTACGTAAGAGACAATGGGTGATTGAGAAAGAAGCAAGAAGTTTTCTGCCAAGAGAGTTCTGTGGCGGTCAGTCCTCTCCGCATACCCTTGCGGAGAAATGGCAAGATGGTTAATTAGATAGATTAGGTTTGATTTTGAATTTCATCTCATGTTGTTTTCCAAATTAAGGTTTTTGGCATTCTACCGTATCTGCCCACCCACCAGTGTAATGGTTTGATAGTTAGTTGATTGCTTCTGAATAAACAGAATGGCTTTAACGGTATTTACGTAAGCATCGTATCTAAGACAGGGTGATAATTACTTCCATCGTTTGATATCATGATACTGACGAGATGAATTTTCTTGCTAGCGAGAGCACCATTGTCTATCCACTTAAACTGGATATTTCCACTTCCTCTCCTCCGTTACTCCATTATTTTCCTCTTGTCGCAACTATCACTTTACAATACGGGACCGCACGAGAGACTAATTCGCGGTTGTTTTCCAATACGTGAATCCAATATATGTATAACTACTAATAGCATACATTAAAGCAGTGGCACGGGTTTTGTAGAACGGTATTAAGATTCCGGCAAACAACAACTGTTTAAGTTATTTTTTTACCTGCAAGGTTTTTCCGTCAATATTTCCGTATTGTTGTCAAAACAGCGCATTGCCGCAAGATTGCCGTGTATCGTATCCCCATTGCGTATTATACTTGTCGATATTGACGGTAAGTTCCATCTTGACGTTGATATAACGACAATATTGCTAAATATACTCTCTCTGTTACATGAATACATGCATCTCTTTTCGCCACCTACCCGATACCGAAAAAATACAAATGAATATGCCATATCTAGATAAACACTTTGCTCTGCAAGACTATTATTGACGACCGGTATATTAGAATGAATATTAGAAATGTATGAACGCATATAAGAAACAACTTTTTTTTAAATTTATGGATAAAGTTTTTACAGTGACAGTTTCCATTGATAAGCTTTTTTCTATTTTTTACAAAATTATTCACGAAAAACCACTTTGCGCTTGAATTCGTGCGTTTCTAGACTATGTTAGCCAAGCAATTTTTATGCCTATTGCCTATATTTGTGGCAATAAAGGGTATTTTATACAATACGTAAATACATAACATTTTTGGCTTGCGGCTTCCATTTAATGCATATACGAGTATGGGCCGGTATATCAGCCAGTCCGTATTCTTGCCATAGAAGACATTCTTCGCTCCAATTTAAGCGTGCTAAATCTACCGCTTAAGTTTCGGTAAGCCGCAGAATAGTTCCTTTTTTAGACGCCGCGCCGTGGCGCTAGCAGTCATATACCAAATCTGACATTTGCATAAATAATACTTGAATGCTTCTCATCAAAATTTACGTAATTTGCCTGATTTTACAAGATTGGACTATTAAATTCGTCGAGCGATGAGGAACGACTATGTTATTAATTGATAAAATCAATCCAAAATAGTATGATAAAGAATTTTAAAAGTTTCAACATCATGACAGTTTGTTTTCAGCGGTCAATTTAATTAATAGTACTGACTCTAGCAAAACAAATACCAATTAAAATTAGTGTACTCGCATATTGAAACATGCTGATCAAGTGGGTAACTTTATAAAAAATTAACTCGTAAATTAAATCCGCCTAAAAATAAACTACCGTTCTTTCTGAAAGATCGCGATCATAATATTGCGTGATATTGCGATTTCCCTGTGCGTAGAGATGACCCTCAGATGACAGTAGAGAGAATAGACAGTCGATTTGTTTATCAATGAATAAATATTATATATTCCTATATTAAATTCATAGACAGTTCACGTAATATTGGTGAGACTCGAACCCAGAACCTCACGTCTAACCGGGACATAACATTCTGGGTTCGAGTCCCAGTTGCAGCCATTATATTTTATGATTTTTCTGTGTCTTGTTCATTTTCATATTTAAAAAAATTTGATTATTTTTGTTATCTTCTTCTTCAATGATATATTACATTGATGGGAATAACCTTTAAAAGTTAAAACTTATAAAAAAAAGAAAAGTATTTGACTACCCCCAAAGTCTCACTTGCTCCGGAAATTTTGGTGGTATTAAAAAAAATGTTAAGTTATCACTAGTTTGGTTGCGATTTTTAGATTTCTAGTTCCCAAACGGGCCAATAAATTGTTTTTCGGTTGAAGAAACAATTTCGATATCATTGAAAATGTATGATCTACTTCATCATAAGAATTTTTTTTGGTTGCTTCGGGCACACGACACGCCCACAACACGCTTCTATTATTGTACGTTTCCGTAACTTACTGAACATGAATTCACCAAATGGAATGAATTCGTGCAGAAATTGCTTTGGAGAACTAAAATACCATATTTATTTGAAAAGCAACCAATGCGAATGTTTCACACTGTCCCTCGGGATCTTCGAAGCGTAGCCCCAAGATCCTTGCCCCTTGTTCAAAGGCCAATGATCCAAGATGTGGCGTATCATAAGTATAAAAGAATTTATCTGGTAGGTACAGTTTTTTCACAAATCGTTGGAAGATTTTAGTGTAATAGATACTCTCAGAATCACAATGGCGAGAGATTACCATGTAGTTTCGAAACGATAGCCAAGTAATTCTAAGCTTTACTATTTCCCTTCCCTATTCCTTTCAACCTCACAATATATTCCGATTGAGGATACCACAGACCCATTGGCTCCGGTTAATGAAGAGTAGTTGGGACTCGGTATTCAAGTAAAAAAGCTTAAATTGTTTCTAATTATCGATGTACAAAGCAAAAATCCTAAACAGTCTCCCGATAGTGAATTTGTAATAAGGAGAGTTGAAAAAGAATTTTCCCAACCCTTTAGAAGACTTTCGAAAAATTTAATTTATAAACTTTCAAATCAAAACATCTTTCAAAATGAAGAGTAAACCAAGCGTGAAGCACCAAATTTGGGGAAAGGGAATATTTGGTTATGTTGTAACTTTTTGATTTTTGACTAGCTATTTATTAAATTAATGTTTGAATCAAAGTTGTATAGCACTAAATATTCAGCTGGGGATAAAATCACAAATACATGAATTTAAAAATACCATACAACTTCCGGTACAAGATGCGGGCACTCAACCAATATGCACAAGGTTAGTATTATATTTTCATGTAGCCGCTTAGTAATTATTATATTCTGTCCTTGGAAACGTAACTATGTATACTACAATTATTTGTAAGTGGCAAAATATTGATCTGCAGAGTGTTTGCTGAAGAGGTGACAATAACATCTATAATACATTTGTCTAATAAAAATGTGTGTTTTTATTTGTTTTCATTATCAGTGATTTTAATCAGATAAAAGGTAAAATGAACCATTTTTAAAACAATTTTTTGTTGGCTTTCAAAATTTTATATCAAAAAAATTAATAATAAAATTTAAATTTATCACCCTTCAAAAACATTTTTTAGTTTTCGGATATGTTCAGAAATATTCCATTTATTTGGATTTTATTGCAAACCGGTAAAAAATCCTACCATCTGACAGAAAATGCCAGCGACCTGATGGGTTTTACAAATCAGATTTGTAAAGATGTTTTCAGTGTTAAAATGGTTGCGATGTTATTCACTGCATTGAAAATATATATGTTGATACGTTTAGCAATTATGTTCTTAAAATTATACACTTTAAAACATTGGCAGGTTTGTTCTAAGCGCAGATATTAAAAAAATGTCGATTCTAATGCTATCTATGATAGATACCCGTTTTCTCCAGTAGGCTTCCGATATAACCTCACTTGGGAAATACCTTGCCTTCTAAGCTGCAAGGAGTAAATCCGAGCATTTCCAGGACGAAGTAAGTAGGGTACAAGCTACGGGAAGTAACCGAGCTTTCTCGTATAGAAAAAGATTTGGACTGTGTCTGACCTCAACTCGTATTTTTCTAAATGGCTAGGGACCTACCACGCAATACGTAATTAATACTATTTACATAATAAATTCTTAGAACATGGGTGTCCCAAAAAAAATTAAACCAAACATTTTTGTATTGCTGGTAAAGAAAAGAGAAATGCAGTATCGATAGGAAGAAAAAAAATATGATTTTGAAGTCAAACGTCATGCATTTGAGAGATAGAATACGTAAACGCTTTGCAGTGAGCACTATTCTATTACGAACTGGAAAAAAAAACATGCTCACAAATATGATGTAATAAGTACAATTTTAACGTTTTCTGTAAAGAGATATGCAACTTTCGTACGATTGTGAAGTTAATGGTTTAAAAAATCCCACGAACTTAAGATAAATAATGAAATTTAGGTAAATTGGTTGACTTTAAATTAGTAGTTTATCTGATTTCGTGCCAATATTCGGAGGTATGATTTTTTTTAAGCGCGGGCATCCGAAAACCAAACATACGAAAATCTCCTGGGCTCAATACGTTTTGTTGTAAATGTCCTGGCACTCCTGTGAAAATTAACATTTTTCACAGGGGAAGGGAAACCCCCAAGTATTGTCTTAATTTTACGATTAACAGTATCAAAGGCCTTTGAAAGTTTTTGAAGAAACAATCTTTTTGACTACCATACGTTAAGGATCTAGCAAAATGGTCAGTGAATTCGTTGATCAAATTTGTTGCAGTTGATGTACGACTCCTCAAACTCCTCAAACCATGTCGATCGGGTAAAATGAACGGCTATATTCCAGTTAGCATGCTTTTAAGAAATAAAACTTTTGATAAACTATCAAAAATCTTTAAATAACGGTAAAGATGACATGACAGATTTTTTCATCAGACAGGCAAATAACAGTTCAGTCAGTGTATCGTCCTTCCCTTACAAACAGACATCTAATTTGAATGGTTAATGAGAGAGACCTATTCTAGGATTCAAGCTGCCGAAATGAGATTCTTAAGAGGCGCAATGGGAGCCATACTAGAACCTCCACCTTTATAAAAAGCACTAATAAAAGAAAAACGGTATGCATTCCAAATCAGGACTATACCAGCTTCTCATATGAGAAGTGTTTTCTTTCACAAAACATCAACACACCAAAACAAGGTTCCGGAAAAAGAAACCGGTACCTATTGAAGTTCAACGTCCTGGGCGTGTTATGCAACATTCAGCAGGTAGATATTGCTTATGCTTCGGATAAACAATGATAATTGTTTAATATTGGAATCGAAAAGACCCAGACTCACCTCGCAGTAAGAAGCAGGTGAAAAGGGTAAATAACTTGATACTTTAAAATTTGTATCTTGGATCACCATTTAGGGGAGACCGGGGCTAAAGGGGCCAATATCTTTACCCTACCCGCGTGGATTATTCAATTAGGTAACAGCGGGGCCAATGAAAGTATTATACCTGAAAGCCAGGGCCGTAATGGGAAACTGCGCGGGTAACAAGTGTTTCGTATATTCGGAAGGGCGGCTCTGTATATATTGGAAATATGTTAAGCATTTTCCTGTAAACAGTTTGCACAGGTGAACGGAAGTATCGACCTTTGTTTATACAGGGTTCATAAATTCTGTATAATCTTATCGGAACAGGAGCATTATAAGAATATAAAAAACATGTAAATCGTTTTGTATTTGTGTATAACGGTGCCTGCATAATATAACTCGAAATAGTCAACTTCATGAGATACATAAGAAAGAATCCTTATCTTTGTTAAAATTAATTATTTTTGAGTTTATAATACTTAATCGGATTTTAATGAAACAAAAGTGAAAACCTTTCCGAAGATGTATTCTTCGAAAAATTACTTTATTGGAATTTACTTCCACCAAAAAGTGTCTTGAGTGTGTTTGAAATAAAGTGCAGTCAGAAATGGACACACCCAAAGTAACATACCTAATCTATAATGAATGCAAAAGTGTAATTTGCGTAGTTCAGTTTACGTCAAGGAAGAGGAATTTGAAAGGAAATGAAAAAAACAGATGCTAATGCTGGTAAGTTTTCCTTGACGTTTTCTTAATTAAAAAACAACTATGTTTGAAAAAACAAAACCGCAAAAATTATTGTATTTTTATGCGATTGAAAATTTTTATGCGACGAAATTGAAATAAATCATTTTAATTGACTAGAATTCAAAATAGATTTGTAATCATTCGACAATATTCAAAGCCTCAAACCGATTTGCATTTTTTAGCATGATTAAAAAGTAAGTACTTCTCAGAATAAACTCAACACTTTACTCAAACCGTAACAAGGCTTAGCGGTAGGTCGTTCCCTTTATTAATTAAATCCCGATCAATACCCAAAGTATTCTTCAGATTATCCGAATTACTTTCGGTTATCCCAGAAATAACTTTACAAGTAATGTTCGCCCGGAATTGCCGGTCATATTAATGCTATTAATACTGGGAGGTTCAACTGGCTTTCCAAATGTAATTAACCTGCTATGGAATATTTTGAATGGAAGCATTTTGCGCTTAATAAATTCCGCTTGCTAATCCGCTAGATTAGGGTTCGCCGCATTGCCTAATTTCCTCAAGGTTACGCGGGATGTGGAATTCCGTAATGTTGTCTATATCCTTTAGACATAACGGTATTAGATATTACGTTGACGCAGCTTTTTTTATTCAATTATACGGAAATTATATAAACTGCCTTTATCACTACAAACCGTTTCTCCCAAACTCATTAAAATCTTATTAGTACAAAGTTTATCTAAATATTTTTCCAGTTAACTTTTCAAATTTGACAAAACCTTTTCGTAATGACATATTAGTTTCGGGTACAAGGAAAACAGTAGGAATGGATTCATCAATTTTTCAACTTATGTTTTTTAATCAGATATTGTTTGTTCGTATTTTTATAAGAAAAACTATCTTTTTTAACTTTGAAGGTTATTCCCATCAATGTAATATATCATTGAAGAAGAAGATAACAATAATAATCTAATTTTTTTAAATATGAAAATGAACAAGACACAGAAAAATAATAAAAGATAACGATCGAAACTGGGATTCGAACCCAGAACCTTACAGTCTCGTAATAGATTGCAGTAGCCCAATTGGTTTTGTTTATTGTTTATTGTTTATTCTTCACATTTTAGGTATAACGGTTTACAATACAATTTTTAAACTCACTAGGACAAGCCTGTGTTGAGGTTAACAATTATTTACAAAGTAACAAAATAACACAATTGGTAGAGGTGTATGTCCCGGTAAGACGTAAGGTTCAGGGTTCGAGTCCCAGTTGCGACCGTTATCTTTTATTATTTTTCTGTGTCTTGTTCATTTTCATATTTAAAAAAATGTGATTATTATTGTTATCTTCTTCTTCAATGATAGATATTGTTTTAGTAGCTATATTTCCACCAATGTACTAAGTTTAAGCTTTCTATAAGCATTTATAATAAACAACGCACAACGACAAAAAAAAACATCAATTTTAATCTATCCTTTTGTTCAAAATAGGTGTGCTCTAAATTGAATGTGCAGTTGAATTTATGTAGGCATACCAATTTTCAGTTAAAGCCTGTGTGATATAATTTCTGGAAAAGAATGTAGCATTTTATTTTAAATCCAAGTTTTTGAACAATTCTCTCGTGTAAACCAAGCATCAACTTCGATAAAAACAAACGAACTTAAATTCGCTGAGATTTAATTAAAAATCAGCGCAAGTTTCTTACAGAAAACGTGGCAATCCGAGCAAGGGTTCAACTTTAAACATAATCAGGCCAATAATACGTACATGAACACGTGAGCGCCGAACAGAGGCAGCCTTAAAAGGAACAAATTACCAACTTCCTATAAGGAAAAAGTTTGTTCCTGCAAAAGTAAAAAATACGCCGAGAGATCGTGTTAAATCCAATCAGACAAAATCTGTCTCAGAAGCCGCACAATATACGGCAGATCCGATTCAAAGCGAAGCTACCTCAAGCGGAATAATAACTCCCGTAGAAATATTATGGTAAGTATCTACTTGCCGAAACATCTGTCATATTTCCTGTTAACTTTTATTTAACACCTGGTGGTTTAAGGACCTGGTGATAAATTTGCTCTAGCGGAAGTGTTGGTAATATATTTTTGATGATGTTGGTGTTGGATTTGTAGGCTCGAAGCTCTACCCAATTATATTAAATGAATTATGTAGGTATTTTGTTTGAACCGGTGAGTTTTAGCTCAATTAATAGAACACCACCTGCGGGCGTCCGGTTCAAACATATTGTGACGTGACCCCAGGGAGCACCTCACACGATACCGTTAATTAAAGCCTATGTTTGTTAATTGAGTTATTAACACATTTGAAGAACACCTGGAGATGTAACAACGTTCGATATTATTAAATTCTTCCTTTTTTTAACTTTATAGATAAATGTGATAACCAATTTCACACTCATTTTCTGCTTTTATACAGTATTTGATGCGTAACAAATGAGAAGAACTGAAATTATTTCAAGAATCCCTAAAGTTTTTTTGACTCCCTACCGTCATTTATTTAAAATATTATAACTTAATCAATGCGCACTCACAACCCTCTACTATATAACACAGATCAGGTATGTTGGTGCACTTAGATGTTCACATACACACATATACACTTATGCGTCATATACATTTAAAAAAATATTTTTTATCTTTATAATGTAATGTATCATGTACAAGGTATATACTCATTAGATATTCCAAAGAGACCTATCTTTGGTTTCGATCCCTGTAATAATTTCTAAAACTTTTTCGTTAACACCCTAAAAACAAACAACGAAAATGCTTTTGGCCGTGAAAATCTAAAAACGTATCATTTTTAAAACTGTTTACAAATCATTAAATCTATACGTAACAGTGAGCATAATATAATATTCAGTGGTTTTGACGTATCGTGAATAATGTCAGGTAAGTTCATGAAGTGCAAGTGAACGGCGAAAGGCTTCAGAACACCCCAGGAAGATATTAGTCACGAACAAGTAAATCAAATTCTATAGATGGAACATGTCAACATTCAACAGTCTGAATACATTAAAATAGAACGTATGAGAATATCTATAATGAAAATCGGGCATTTTGCAATATTATTTATAAAATACTTATGTTGTCAAAAAAAATGTATATATAATATATATACTGTCGATATTATATATATACTTATACTCTCTATGCACGAAGAAAAATGTTATTCTAAAATACGATCATTTTATTCGTAAAAACGATTAAAAACGGGACTGAAGTTCTACGAACAAATTAGCAGGGTGTCAATGTTTATTGGCGGGAACATGTAAGAATACTTTGTTATTATATGTAATTTCGTACGTATACTAACAAATTATTCTTACATTTTCCCTTAAATAAACATTGAAACACTTTTAATTTGTTTGTAAGAACTTCAGTCCCGTTATTAACCGTTTTTAGGAATAAAATGATCGTATTTTAGAATAATATTTTTCTCCGTGTGGGATGTGTGGGATTGCACTCACCTCCCCATCCTGGAATAAAGAACTTTATTTTAAGGAACTTTATTATTATTATTTATAACAGAGTTGTGTGTAATGGATAAATATATAAAGAAAATGGGGTAATGGTTACTTATTTTACAACTTTTTATCTGTCTTTAACTCTATGTTTGTGTAAGCAATCATTTCAAAGGTGCCTAAATATTTTTTTTTCTAGATCTGCTTTCGTCATGGAAAGACAAGAAAAACCCTTTCAAAACAGGTATAGGTATGTTGATGTCGATAAAAACGGTAATCTCATCCAAACGGATCTAAACTGGATAATCTAAAAAAAAGAAAATTCACAAACAAGGATGTTCCTTGAAATCTTACATTATTCTGCTCCCGCTGATTGAATCACATTTCGCGAATAAAATCTGGTAATAGCGCCGAAAAGGATGCGATACAAAGACACGAAATTCCGTTATTGAATTTTCTTTGAGGGTGAAAATAATTTCAATAATAGCGGAAATTACACGCCTTCCAGAGAGAGACACACAATGCGCTGGCGGGACGCCTGGACGCTTCTACAAGAAAATAAAAAGACCTAAGGAGCATCTGCCATGCAAAATTCTTCAAAGTCCCGAATGGAAATACTGTTATACGCAGTCCATATCAACAGACGCTTCGTATACCAACTCCGGCCAGGTGTACTTCCTACCTGAGAGCATATGGCGAGGCGGGGAGATGTCAACCTAAGATTGTAAACATTATTAAAAACAGAAAACAGAGTTTTTTTATTCGAGAATCCGGGGGTGGGTTAAACGCTTTATTCTCGCTTAAGTGTACAAATAAATTTGTGTAGAAATGAAAATGAAGGCAGAACGTAGACTGAACGAAATGGCCTATTGAAGTTTATTTTAATTCTATAAAGCTACATGCCACAAGTAAACAATTGGTTTTACAAATATTTTATGTGAATTCCAACTTCAGTCCCGTTTTTAACCGTTTTTACTATTAAAATGATCGTTTTTTTCGAATAACATTTTTTTCCGTGTATGGTCCCCAAGGTTTGTACTTTTTGTGATGGAAAGTACCTACACAATTACATATTCAGATCTCGGATTTATTCAGAAAAAAAGTTCTGGCGCTGTTAAAAAATATGTTAAACTGATTATCTATATCGTGTCATTTGTCTCTCTAAGCATGCCTCTCGTGTTTCATATGTCTCTAGTGTCTGTCATTGTGAAATATGTTACTTGAGTGAGCTTGTATATTTTTTATTTGTGATGTTTCTGTTTTTCTAATTGTATGTATCTGTATTTAATTGAATGTAATTGTAGTTCCTATTTGTACAACAACTGAGTTTTTATAACTGGATTATTCTCATGTAAGTGCGAACATCTGTAAAAACCCAGTATAAATATATAAATAAATAAAAATAAAGTTATATAAAATTTTTGAATTCAGAAAACTTAAAAGATTGCATCCTGTTGTGTTTTCAACAAGTGAACTTAGATCTAGAACCGTGGTTATCAAAATTCTGTCACGGATACTGTACAAATTGATTATTGCACATAATATCAAATTGCTTTGATATTTACGTTTATAATTCCGCAATTATTTGAAATACCTATCCGACTTGATATAATTTATCTTATAGTTTTAAATTTTTGAAATAATTGCATATTTATAGCATCGTATAAAGGTAAAGTAATGACTAATGAGTAATGAGTTATTTTGCTATATTTGAAAATTCTGCATCTGCATAAACACAATCCAATGCCTTTTCACTAAAGCACCAATTGTTTATTTTCAATTTATCAGCGTTGTTTTGTGAACCTCGTGGGTGGTTCCTCTCGTAAATCTAAACTTTTCCAAAGAGAAATCATAACTTACTGGCTACATAATATCTGCAGCAGTTATTTATTTTTGAAATACGACGCAGAGTGTTTGTTATATTTAAAATTTGTTTCCCGGTAGAAAATCTGGTGCAAATCTTTTCGTTCGTTGGCATATAAACCTCAATTTCGCCAGATTAAATCATATTGCGATGCAAAACACATGTCATCATACTTAAACCGTTTAACTTTATAAGTATGCCAACCTTTTTGAAACAACCCACAGAGAATACACCACTCCAATCATAATATCCAAAAAGTTTCGTTCGGGATCAAAACAACAGAAACCTAGACTTTTCACCAAAACTTAAAACATTTACATTACTTACATACAGTTATAACCTGTATTTTAAAAAAATATAATAATTCTTTAACCCAATGAGATAACTAAAATGTATCCAACCAAAACAATAGAACACCTCATCTCAGGTTCTCCCTGGTGAGGTTTTCACGAAACATATAAACCTTTTTTTAAGTGCACGCCCTTCATTTGTACCTTACACTTCACAATACAAATAATACGTAATACCAGCGCAGACGCATGAAAAATCAGGGGATATTATAATTGTAAGATTCGTGAAGCTAAAAGAATTTTATGTAATTTATGTATTAAGTAAATGAGAGACGTGATCACAAATTTACATAATTTCGAATGAACACCGTTCGTAAACTTTTAAAATCATTAGTGATTCTGTTGTAGATCTGTCAAAATTTAGTGCTTCCATTGACGGACAACTGAAAAAAAACAATTTTCAACTAAATCGCTATCCTGTGTATGTAATATGATGGTCCGCACACTACACAACTCCTCAAAAACCCGTTGTCAATAGCATCGCAAGCAGTGACTCGAAACTCGCCATGCTAGTTGCTACGATAACAGATGATTGTTCTTCGTCTATGGTTAAACAAGTTGAAATAATTACTGAAATCGTAAAATGGAATGGCGCTATCATAGAAGTTTGGTTGGAAACATAGCAACCAGCCAGTTTTAGTTTGGTTTCAGTTTCTCGGGTGGGCGGAGCGCTTTAAACATAACAAATAGACAACATTTCAAATATACTCATAGAATTATTGTTGAAATAAATAATTTTGGTACCTATAATATCGCTTGATGTATCGGTTTATCCAATATTCAGTAAGGAGCAGTTGTTTCAAATAATGAAAATATTCTTTTAATTCACTTCAAACTAGATTGGCAATCACGTCTTCCATCATTTCAAATACCAAATGGGTTGTTTCAACTCCGATCACACTCCAATCCACGTTGAAAATTTCACTGAGTGTTCCCCGCCGAATCCTGCATTTATTCCGCAGAATTATTTATTTCGAAGACCGAGATATTTTTATGATGGCAACACTTATAAAATTTCTATGGATGCGCATGCGCACGCCGACCACGGCCGTCAGGATTTTACCGCTATTTTATTTCGTTGCGGTTGGAATATTTTTCTACGATATAAAACGTAAATGATTGAGAATGAGTGTTGTTTTTATTCGTATTCAGTCAATTACATACATAGTAAAGTTAATATGGTAACGTTCAATCGTATTATTTGTATATTATTTAATTTTAGACCGATTTTCCGGAATGTGACCACTTCAGAGATGTAACCTGAAAGCAACGTGGGAAAAGTGCTAAAGAAAACATAAAAATATATGGAAAATGAATTCAACGTGCCCATATTTACAAGCTACGTTTAACAACATAAAACGTCGTACATTAGAGGTTACTTGTATTATTAATAATGAGTATTTTTTAAGTCCGAATTCCGATAATTACGTATCTACTAAAGTTTATTTGGTATCCTACAATCGTATAACTATATTTGCAACTAACATTATTAACAATGAATGACGGACATCTCATTTATTGTTATTATTTGATATAATATTAAGTTTGTCTGTTTTACTTATCAGGTACCAACGGATGAAGTAAAATATGTTATAATATTGATACTTGTTTTAGCAGCATTGCAGTATGGGAAAGAAATATATAATGGAGGATTGCAACTGAAATTATGACAAGTCTGTGTTTTGGATAAAGGCTATCTCCAAACAGAAACCAACTTATCTCATGCGAAAGATATGGGTACAAAGGAGCAATAATCACGAACAGATAATTTTAACATTGTTCTTAAGTCGCCAATTAAACATACAAGTGAAATGAATAAACAGTTTTTTTACCCACATACAACTGTGTACAAATACTGACTTATATATACGTGTACTTATTCTTATAACTTTTATGACGAGGAAGTTTTACGTGTATAAATAAACATTTGAATAAAGATATATATTGAGCACAAAAGGATTTTTATTATAAAATACTATTAATTTCGTATCTTGTACGAAATCGGGAGTTCCTCAGTTGTATCAATGTACATGAACCTATAGCTCCATGCAGCTCCGTGGTTTCAAGGTAAATAATCAGTAAAATAATTTGACGGGGATATGTCAATCAAAAAAAGAGGTTTCTTATATATTGTAGATTCATAATGTAAGTATTACAGTTGACAATTATTGTGATACCATCGGTCAATAAGAGAAAACTTTTATTTTGTTCAATGTTTTCGCCAGTTTTTACGTCATTTTCAATCTCTGAAACTGACGATTATCGACAACTATATACTTTGAGAGGATATCTAACTTCTTATAGAGAATTACTTTGAGAGGATATCTAACTTCTTATAGAGAATTACTTTGAGAGGATATCTAACTTCTGAAGTTTTAACCATTGTGCATTCTTTACGTTATGTACAAAAATTGTCCAGCCATATTTAGTTAAAAATATTACAGACATTCCCGCCACGACCTGTCAGATCACAATATTGACGTCTGCGCATGCGCCATTCAAGCTTAATGGTTCGAACTCGGCTGATCACATTAAGGTGATGTCCAATCACATTTGTATGGAATTTTCGTTGAAATTTCGTCTGACGGAGGTTGAAACAACCCAATTTTGCGGTGATTGACGATTTGAAGGAAAATCTAACGTCAAATTTTCCGAAACAACTGGTCCTTAGTATTTTGAAAACTAAAAGTTAATTTAAAGTAAGTAATTTTAGCCTTTAATTACAACATTACGCAGGAATGCGCCGAAATATTTCATATCACGCGCATCTTCACAGACAACCTATTTTAGTACCTATATTTAATTATTTGTATGAAATGCAACACGTTTGTATCAAAGTTTATTACTTACAAATTAATAATTAAACAATAAGTTGTCATCCTTGCTTCTACAGTGAGTTAAATAGAAGAAAAAACAACACAATGCTTAGATACATCCCCTTCTGAGCACATACGATTATGTGGTCGGATAAGTTTCTCCGTGTACACGAAATATTAGCTGTAAAAACACGACGTGAACCCATCGCCGTGCGTAGGTATATAGGAATATAGGTCAGATCATACAAAGCCCAACGTATTATCGAGAAAGGAAGAGTAAATTATTATTGTTTTCCTTTCTGAATTTTCACAGGAAAACTACGTTCTCCGATCTTGGTTCGAAGAACTTCCCAAACAAACTTTTTTATCTATGCAACTTCAAAGGCGACATCTTAAAAAAGGTTCTTAATAACTTATTTTATACCTCGTGTATTTAAGGATATTCGAAAACATTTAATACTTATGTGTGGCAAATAAATTTCGGGTTGTCCTACTTTTCAAGCGATATTGATATTGCAACGTATCCAGGAGACTAGTTATAAATATCAGTATAATGTTATTTTAATGTTCTGAATGACATTTTAGCGTATCCCGAATATTAAGAAGACATATAATAATTGCACCTGCCTACCTATTAAAATTAAATGAAAACATTTTGCAATTTATCATTTTCGCAATCGAGTTAAAGTCAAAATATTGTTACGTAAGGCCCTTCATGGAGAAATTGAAATCAAACTTAAACTGGTTGGAAAACTGCGGATTGCTATAGTTTCCAACCAAACTTCTCTCACGGTGCCATTCTTCTCATAATTATCTCAGCTCGTTTAACCATAGACGAAGAACACTTCAGCTAAAAAAAAAACTCTAAAACTGCCTCAACCATGGCAACAGGCAACCTGCCAACTGGGCCGCGGCAACTAGCACGGCAAGTGGCAAGTGACTAGTTGCGTTGCCATTTGGGGTTTTTGTTGCAAACTTGTATTTTTTCAGTTGCCCCGTGAGCGAAAGCACTAACAGATTGGATATATCGATATTGCTAATGCGAGTCGTAATGTTAAAAAAACCAAATTTGTAATAATGTAGAGTGTTTTTGGACCTCTAATTATTCTTCCAGTAGATAATAATATTTAAGATGCAATTGGAAAAGAGGCATTGACTTCTGAGGAACAGATTTTGTAAATTATTCAACCAAATCGACAGACTCTCATGGGCTATGAGAAGGTTAACAAACTTCTAATATTAAACGCTGATTTCGGCATCAGGACGAAATTACACGGACGTGAATTTCACGTACCATTATTGGTATTACACTGTCAGAGTTACACAAGAAATTACATGTACAGACTTACACCTACTAAAATAAAATATGTCGAAAATATCAGTTGATAGTTCAAAAAATTGTTTGTTGTAAGGGTGTGCTAAATAAATTTCATATTTGAAAAAAAGTTAGGTCAGGTCAGGTTAGTTGATGTGTGTAGGTAATTTATTCTAGTAGGTATAATAATAAATATTCTCTCCATGCGTAATTTCGTCGTGTAACTTCGTAATTTCGTTGAGTCTTTTTTTTACATGAATACCGCACAAGGGTGCCAACTGCTCCCGTCTGGAGCCAGTGAGATCATGTCACCTCCAATTAGGGTATATTGTGAGACTGAAGGTAGTGGGAAGGGGAAGGATAGGGGAAGAGGAAGGTTCAGAAAGTACCTGGCTATTCAGATCTGGTCACCAAACACGACTAAAGCGATTTGAAGCAAAGTTTCAATTCTGAATGGTAGTCTTACACCAGGGCGATGAGAGTATCTTCCACTCTGGAACGAGTCGCAAATGTACTATATATTATTTTTAATTAATTAATTGTGAAATAAAACAAATTAATCAAATAAAATTTAATTTGCGCACGCCGCTGCCGGGTTCGAACCCACGTCCTTCGGATTGGTCCAGTCGAGAGCCTTACCCCTCGACACAGTCTTGCTGCACATTCTTAACTGCTGTTTGTTATTAATAAAACATAGTATGGTTAATATTCAAAATTGTGGGTGGGTATTTTCCCCAGAGCCATGGTGTAATACTATAACTCTTATCAGAAGGCGTGATTATTTTGGCTAAGCTACAAATGAAGCAAATTTATAGCGGGAGGGTTCACGGGCCAGCTATTAATAATACAAGTAAGGTGTGGGTGATCGTCTCCACTGACCGGGTGTAGAGTTCTGGGGGAGTAATGTGGGGGATTGCGGGAGGGATGTGGGAGGAGTAATTACCCCCCCTTTGGTTTCACCCCCTGGAACTTTGTGCAAGGGGGAGGTAGGGGGTGGTTGTGTTTGTTAACGCGCAGTTGTTTGACGTGAATGAATACCGCTCCGTTCAAGGGCGGTTAGTTATAAAAGCCATATTATTTTAACCATTCGACATTTCAACAGTGAAACATTGTGATTGTGTCAATGCATTGGGTCAAATGCAATAATCGTTCTATTATGTCAAGGACATAATGATTATATTTTGGAAACAATTTTATATTTTGGAAAGAATCTGCCGTGAGGAAAAAAAACTTTATATCTTTATTGAATTTATGTATTTGCAACCGAAGTTTCAAATTTTGATTCACGTTTACGTGTGACTTAGGTACTTAACCTTTGAGAAAACTTTGAAATAAAACTCTTAACTATCACCTACTTACAGGCATATATTTATTATTAAACATTTTATTTTAACAGTGCTCTTTTTTTATATTAACACCACACAGGAGGCCTTGAGGAAAATAATTTCCCTCGGGCCTATGGCATCGTTTAAGATGCTGTAAGGAGGGTCTTTCTGAAGAGAGGAAGGAGTGAACGTGGGTCTTGAAGAGACCCATGTTGTAAGAAGGAGGAAACACAGAGGCCGGCAAATCGTTCAAAGAAAGAGTCGTAGAAGCGTACCGTTCTCATGTGCCAAATGTCAACCGTGTACATATGATGAGCGCGCGTTTGGCGTGTTTCCTAACTATGCACTGCCGAGAGGATCAATGACGCTAGTTCCTCGAGGCATCTTCCATTGAAATACCGGTAGAACAAGGATAGCATTCCCACCCAACACCTGTGCTCTAAAGATTGTAATCCGTTTGTTAAGACGGTAGAATCTATCGAGAGTTTTTTTTTTGGTACATTGGGGCTCCTAATCAGAGCTCATGCTTTGAAACATTTTAAACCACTTAAAGAAAGTATTTTCGAAACATCATTACATTCGTGGAAGACAATATCCTATAATATAATGTAAAATACTGGCAATATCAACAAAGCTGGCCGCTTGAGGCGCTTGTGTCGCAAATTGAAGTTGGCATTCCTTTCGATGGCCACAACTTAAATTTATTTAGTACTTGGCTGCGGTGTTGCAAGATGCCAAAAAATGTCGAGAGAATAGTTGGTTAAATATAATATGATTTCGAAATAAAATTAGAAAAAAAGTGTATTAAAATTTTAAAATATAGTAATATATATTATACGGGGTGTCCTGGAGTAAAGTCCATTATCTTCGGGAGGTGATTCTACATGATGGTAGGAGATAAAAAAATCTTTTTCCGAAATTCCTTAGTCTGAGGTACACTTAAATTCAACGTGGCAACGTAGCAGATTTCTGATTGGAACGTATCCATGGAAACCGCGTTTAAACAATAAGGCGCTCCGCCCACTGAGGCAACTGAAAACCAACTAAAACCGGCTGTTTTCTCTGTCTTGATTGGTCAAAAAGCTTGTTTAACCATAGATGAAGAACAATCAGCTGACAGCTCGCAACCTAGCAACGGCCACCCAGGGTAATCAGCCATGACAGTCGCAAGATGGTCGCAAGTCACCGCTTGCGTTACCATTGACAACGGGGTTTTGTGTGATTGTGTAGTGTGCGGGCCATCACATTGTCATACAAAGACAGTTGGCAGTTGAGAGTTTTCAGTTGCCTGAGTGGGCGGAGGCGCTAACAGGCCGAGATTTTGACAATCACAAATCGGTACCAAATCTTTTGTTTTAAATAAAATTCAAAAATATAACTTCACCAAATAACAAAATGAAGTTACACTTAAAACAATAAAATTATTAAACACTTTTAACCAATGTCATTGCTTTTGACCAATTTAAGACCTTTTTTAAAATGTCAACTTCTGCTTGTAGGCAAGCACCAAAACAAATATTATTAATACCTACAGGAAGGTAGTTAATAAAGAAATGCAGGTAGTGTCATCACATGCGAACCTATTATATGGTTGATGCCTTACGGAGCCGTGGGTTTAACAAAATCGCACAAAAGAAACACAATTTTATCAGTAAGGTTAGTTTCCAACTAAATAGACAAGAACCAGAAGAATAGAACAAGATAGATTTGGCAATAATGCAAAATAATTAAGCCGGCCTTACATGTCGGGCTAATTTTACCTTTTAACTGAAAAAGTACTCCTAAAAGTTAGAATTTCGAAAAAAGTTATTTCACTTTTTTATTCCTACCATCATGTAGAATAACCTCCCGAAGTTAATGCACTTTTCCCCCGGACACCAACCTGTATATATATGTTTTTTATAATTCAGCAAAGCTGTGATAGTCCCAAGTACGACTAGCATTCTGTGTTCATTCTGAAGTTATAAATCATCGTCATCGATGTTAAAAAAAAAAACAGTAAGGTCGGATGCAGGTTACCTAATTTTTTTTTTGATTTACATAATTTACTAAAGAAAAAAAAATACAGCTATTTTACATAAAATCCATTAAAATGTATGAAAGAAAACCAACCCACACAACTCACGCCGCTGGGAGGCGCAAATGTAGCATGCTGCCATTAGAATGTATGGGAAATATCAGAAGTTGGAGGTATTGTTAATGTATAGTGGAACGTTAATATTTAAATAAAAGTGTATCTGCACATCTGCTAGGAAATAATATATTATATCAATAATAAAAAATAAAAACCATTTGCGAACCGAACAGACTCTGGAAAGGTCGGTTGAAAAAACGCAGAGTTGTCTCAGAACGCTTAGACATTTTTATAAATTATTTCAAGCACTTTATATAACCGTAAAATGAACACGTGTAATGTTTGTTGTCTCCCGGAATAATAACACAAGGGTTGAATTATTCAGGCTCCTCCGCTGAAGCAGACTTCATTCTCGGAGGCTGTGGAATGAATACGTGTTAATGGCATCCTGAAAGCTCTGAATGCCGAAGCTCTCCGCCCAAATATGCTTTTGCCTTCAGCAAATTAAATTGGCAAGCTTTCCTTTCGGCATCGGAATCATGATAAATTATTTTTAGAAATATAGGCAGAAAAAGCAACTTCAGAAAAAAAAATCTAGATTATTAATCATAATATTTAAAATAATCCAAAAAATTGAGATTATTTTATGGAATTAATTTTGGATTCTTATAATTGCTTAAATGTTGTGAATTTTAATCTTTTTTTGTGTCCTCATAGAAATTGCTTTTAAAATACTTTGCCACATACCACTAATGCAAATCTTTTACATACAACGGTGTCCAGAAAGTAGTGATACGAACGAATGTTGAATCTACTTCACATAGAGAAACAGAATGAGCATTTCGACATGAATATTTTTTTTTCGGTTACTCAAAGGGTTAAAAACTCATTTTTTTTTAAAATACAATAAAAAGCTGATCGTGTACCCTATAGCGACAATTTTTATTTTAATTTGACCTAAAAAAATCCTCCAAACTTTGGATTCGATTCACAGGAAGAAGAATGCGCAAATCATGTAAAGTTATGTCACAAAATCGACTCATAGGGAAGTTGAGTGAAAAATATTTTGAATTATAAAAAATATGTTCATGTAGATGACATTCAAACTTAAATACCAGTATTTTTTTTTTTTTTTAAGTTGGTTTTCATAATTAAATTAATTCTACAAGTTTGAATTTTATTTAAGCCCATGAAAACGGCGGCAAGAGCATAATACCGTGCGGAAGAGTCCGTGACGTAACCCGGCCCTTGTTTGTGTGAAATATAAGGGAAAATATTTACAAAACCGGGACACGCTTAATACGGACGAAAAAAATAAATTTAAAAAGTTGTAGTAGTTAGATATTTACTAGTACTAATCAATTCGAACGTGCCACAAAAATACGATTATTTATTATTAATTAAAAATATTAAATGAATAAATGATGAAATAACAAGGGCCGGGTTACGTCACAAACTCTGCCGCACGGTATTATGCTCTTGCCGCCGTTTTCGCGGGCTTAATAAAATTCAAACTTGTAGAATTAATTTAATTATGAAAACGAACTTTAAAAAAAAAAACTGGTATTTAAGTTTGCCTGTGAACATTAATAAAAAAAATTAAAAAAGGACTCAACTTCCTTATTGTGGTATAGTTTTACCGCTTTTACCATTCGTTTCCGAACACCATGTATGAATGAAAAAGTACCTAAGTGTAGGTCAATGCTTTCAAAGTGAAAAAGTCATCTATTTTTGAAAAGGTGAATGACACATGATAATATTATTATTACAAGAATCTACCTGGAACATAAGAATGCAACAACGCTAATATATTCCTCATCGGTAAAGAAAGGTAGTTAGGTGCTATAACAGGCAGGTGTGTTCAAGGAGCGTGTCGAGAGTTCTGGCACGAGCGGGGCGCGAGTGAGGCGGCGCGGCCCGCAGGAAACAATTAACTTACGGAGCGCCCCTCGCCGATTAACTAACAGGCCGTACTACTGATAAAGGGTGTTGGAGGCTCTTGCCATGGGTTGTGGGGCAAAACAAAGCATGCATGGAATTATCATAGCAAATTAAATGAAATATTGTGTACGTACAAGCTCGCCAATAATAATGTAAGGTATTAGTTTTATATTTAAATTTCATGAAAATAATAACAGTAAGTTCAAAAAATCGTTACGTATTCTATTTCACATAAAATTTTGACCTAAAACCGAAAATGTCTAATTTTCTAAATAAATACGTTATTTTTCCAATTTGTGTTATTTCATAATATATTCAATTAAAATAATATATAGTATATTTGCGGCACGTTTCAGAGTGAAAGATACATTCACTGGCGAAAGGAGATCTTACACCATGGAGTTTCGTATAATTTCTGACCACTTTTCATCAATGCCTCATTTTTTTTTATAAAATCAAATTATTTACACTCAACACTCTCAACAGGCACATAAGTACGTTGTTTTGCCTCGACCGTCAATCCGAATACTTTTATGAGTCAATGAACGGGGCCATTAAACAAATAATTCGATTCAAACCGCTGAAGCATACATTGCAAGCCGACATTATTATTTTAATATAAAACCAAGGTTTTTATCGATTTGTACTATGTTTCTTGATTAGCAAATGGGTACGTAAGCCATTTTATGCACGTCGATTAAAATATTAGCAATTTATATACGTATTAAAAGATATAAATATATATTAGTGTATAGGTACTAACCCCCGGGCTGTCATAGTAGATTTTTCAAACTATTATTATTGCTATAAAAGTCGGTAAAATATATGTGTGAATAAACAACTATGTATATGTAGTTATGTATGAGTATGTGTACATATATGTGTGCGTACATATATATTTTTTATATCTAGGTATGAATATGTATGCGTCTATGTATATGAATAAGAGTGTGTATGTGGAAGTAAGCGTGAATGCGCGTATTTACGCGCTCATGCATGCATGTATACTTACACTACTAGAAAAAAGATTTATGTACTCGTATATGATCCTTTCCTGCATAATAGCATGTCTTATTCTTCTTTACTTTTTTTAATTCTTTTTTATTTTATTTTTTTTTGGTTTTCTGTTTTCTGTTTTTATAGTTTTTCTACTATAATCATTCATACTTTTAACATGTATAAATGCTTAATTCATTTGTTAACACTAGACCTCACATATTAACTATATTCCATTGGTCACCATGGAACAGGTGGGGATCTAATGTATCATATGTATTAAAATGTCTTTATGTATTATCATGTATTCTATAAATAAATAAAATTATATTATATTATATCAGTAAGGTTTGTAATAAGGGTAACTTCAAAAATGAAAAAAAATTAATATTCGTGGAATTTATTCTTTAAATTAGTTAGTTATTACTTATTATGTAACATAATTAAATAAAATAACATTTTTATTTCAACATTAACTATTACTGTAATATTAATATAAAGCTATCAGAATATCCTTCATGAAACCATAATATACCTACTCAGTAAGTCACCAAAAAATCAAAAATATATTTTTTAATTATTTTTAAGTGTATTTTAGTGTAACACATCGTCTGTCAAAATATCATAACCAGGAAAAATCGTTTGATCTTTGTATTAACGATTAATGTAGGTACATGTCTTATCCCATTTTGGTTTAAATAGCTTAGTTGCAATACGTCGTCAGTGATATTATGTGCGATGCGACATATTACATCAACGCATTCTTTAGATTTTACTAAATATTTTCTGGGTTATATGCTGAAGCTACAATATTTGGGAAGTAGTGCTGTTTTTTCGCTGTCCTTTAAAATACGTATTTTATGGCTTGCGACATATTACGGTTGCATGAACGATATATGAAATAGGCCAACCCACGAAAGTATAAAACGTATATAGCGTGGTCTGACACAAGCATGTATATATTATTAATAATGCTTTTCTAGCCCAGTGTGGAATCTACAATAAATTTTAACTCAGTTCTTTAAACAGTTTGAAAAAAAATTAAATTACAGTCGAATAGGTACGTTTCTTACTTATTAAAATTATATTATAATTTGTTTGTGTATATTTACTGGTTTGTACTACATAATTTTAAATCCATGCAATACACATAATCACATATAGGTGATCGAGTAAGTAGGTATTTATTTGCATTTAATTATTTTGTTCTATTTATTATTTTTTCACCTCTTATTGAAGTAAATACTTCTTTACTGAAGTTTGACTTGAGGGCTAAACTGACGAATGCGTTACGGAAATTACAGCGTTACGAAAAGTGAAATGCGTTGCGAGGCGAACGGGCTGTATCACATTGTAGAAGCAAGAGAGAGCAGTGCACGCGCACATTTTCTTTCTCTCTTCTTCTCATAGCCAGTGCATGAAATATTTCAGTCAGTATTTTGATATACCAGTATTATCAGACGTCGATGCGCACGGCTTGATCGAACGAGGCGAATAATAATAAATTTAAATAAATATTTGTAGAAATTAAATATATGTATATATTTTATACATATAAACTTATGTATAGACATACATACAGATGGAGTTAAAGAAGTATTTACTTCAGTCGTGTGGTCTAAAGCACACTCGTATTTTTATTTAAACATAATATTCGAAGTATCTGTAGTTAGAAATTAGATTGTTTATAGTTTTATTACACACGGTGTCTGGAAACCTGTAGTAGGTACAAGTAGGAAACTTGTAGTACAATTAGGAAACTGGTGAATCTAAATCACATTTGGAGTCTTTAAACTACCTAAAACTTTTTTATTTGAGCTTTCGTTTTCGAGTAAATTAAGTCCGAAGTTGGAATTTTTCTCAAATTTGAAATCATTGGTAGGGGTTTAATACCAGCTGTTTAATGTATTTTTTAACTATTCCATGTAAAAGACGTAAAAAAATAAAATTCATAAGAAACAAGTAAAATAAATACTAATTAATAATTTTACTAAATATTTTTTCTGCAAACCACACTTGACCAATATTGGCAATCACTATTTTCGATTAATCTTTACTTCGAATCGGTTTACATTATTAATACAAAAAAATGTGCTTTGGATAAACTAAAACTATTCCTACCGGTTCCGTTGAGTAGAATTCAAATTAAATTGTTAATCACTATAGAAATATAAGATCAAATTAATAAAAATTACATTTTTAACGCATGTAAGGCACAACTTTTAAAAAATAAAATTATTTGTGACAGTTTCGTTGATTAACTTTTTTCTTTCTCATAAAAGTATTCGCAAAATATCATAACCTCTGCCAACGATTTTTTTTCCCATGCTCGTGGCGATATAACGCATTAACGCATGCTAAGAATACATGTATATTGAATTGTAGCTTCCTCTCAATGGTAATATTTAGTAGTGATGAGTAACATAATGTTGGTAGATATCGAAGGAATAAAATTATAGGAATTCTTAGTCGAAGTTTAATATATATGACTGAAAGAAATGGGGTTGGATTTGCTCACTGGTAGAGTTCTGAGACCAAATCCTAGATACGACCGAAACTTTTTCTGTTTTTTTTTTTCAGATTAATTTTTTTCCACCCCTTTGCACTTCTCCACCCCTCCCCCTGTTGATCTTCTAAGAACCTCCCCTTTCCACCTCTCTCCCCTCACTACTTCCATTTCTACCCACTCCTGTTTTTCTATACTTAATAATTTAGTTTTTAGTACATTTAATGTCCTGATGAAGAGAACATCGTTCTCGAAACATGTTGATTTAAAGATTATCGTGGTAAAAACAAAGTATTTTTAATTTTTAATTTATTTGAGAATTGTCCTTCAAGATTAAGTACATATATGCAATACCTATTCAACATCAATAATAGACCGATTCGACCACATACAATATACATATTATGATGTTATCTAACCATAAGAAGACGGTAAAGACCGAAGAGCATCCAACTACAAAATAAATAATGTATTCAAGAACCATTACTTCCGGCCCCAACTAGCGCCACCACCAACCGGAACGTCTATTACAACAATAATAATTTAGGGTATTATTTTTTTCTGCCAGCAGCCATTGTTTGCCGTGGTTTTTGTGTTGTGTAGTGCACTTCACGTGCATGCAAGACTCAGCAGACCGAAGACTATTGCTCTATCCGCTTTGCTACAATACTGCCAAGTAAAACAATACCACTTTATAAAAAGGTTCATCATCAACAAATCAAGCTTTGCAATTTAGTTAAATGTGCTGCATTTAGTGGTGCAGTTTTCTTTTTAATCTTGTTATAATTCCAACAAGTAATGCAATACCACTTTATAAAACAAATCATATTCATCTAATCAACCTTTTTATATTAATGTATGTGTTGTTGGGTTGTTATTGTGAGGTGCCTTGAGAGTTGTGTAGCATTTTAATGGTGCTGGAATAATGAATATCGCTTGATATCTAACGTCACCGAAGCGAAAAGATAAACTACGTACGTATTATATTTGTTACTTGAAATTACTAGAAAGCTGCTTGAGTTCATAAAAAATGGAACACACAATACTTCAATTATTTTATTATTCATGACAAACCAACTTCAACCAGAAAAACAAACCATAATGTTTGAATAATGGTAGAAATTAGTCTATTTCCTTAGAAATCATTTTATTATAAGTAAAACAGAAGTCTCTTGTGTGTAGTGGTGTACTGAAGGGATCATTTTTTTTCAACTTCATATTTCAAATTTCAGAATTAACAATATTACCTTCGACTAATGGTTTTTTCCATATACTTGGCAGAGCTACCTTTTTTAAAGTTAATAATTTTTTACAAATACGACAGTCTCATAATAGATCGCAATGGCTGAATTGGTAGAGTACCGTCCCGGTAAGACGTGAGATCTGGGTTCGAATCCCAGTTGGGACCATTATGTTTTATTATTTTTCTGTCTTGTTCATTTTCATATTTTAATTTAGATTATTATTGTTGTCTTCTTCTTCAATGATATATTACATTAATGGGAATAACCTTCAAAAAATAAAAAAGAGAGTTTTTCTTATTAAAAAAAAAAAAAACAATTCATGTTTATGTTTATAATAATTCTATACTTTGCTCTGTTACTACTTTCATAGTACCTTGGGCACATCTTTTTTAATCTTATTATACACTTAATGAACTTCTTTGTACTTACTGCATGATAATTAAACTATATTTTGACTTGTATTGTATGTAATATATTAAATATACTTATTTCTTCAAACTTCGCAAAATCACTTTGTGGAGTCATTTTTAATTAAATGAAAGAAATAACTTTGTATAAACCACTATTATATAATCACAATTACCTTCACTACCCTGTTGAAGAAACCATCGATTTCAAAACATCTAGGTAATTGTGATTATATAATAGTGGTTTATACAAAGTTATTTGTTTAATTTTATTATATATACTCTTATTATTGTACTCCTGAACAACTTACCTATAATAATGTATGCATGTAAAAGCCTTCATAAATGAAATCGAAATAAAGAAGGAATCTGATTGATTAATATAGTCGTTTTTCATTCTGGATTGTTGAATAACAAAGGTGGAAAATGTTTTTATACCATTTTCTAACAAGAAGCATCTTTAAAAACCGCCTCACATAATACAAGTGGAGAACAAAGGTGAGTTGTATGAAGAAATCGGCAACGGTTATCACGGACTCTGAATAAGTGGCTAGCCTACAAATTCGCTGACGTGATGCTGCGCGCTCTACGCAAAAATATTCAATAATATATTATACCGAGCGGGGAAAAAATACTACGGTATTTTCCGAATTCTGGGAGCAAAAACACGTACACCAAAGTTCACATATTTGCCCAATATTCGAAAACACGCACATATGCAATCATAATAATGGAAGCCCAACTCCGGTAACATGGTAAAAGGGAGTAATACGGTAATGCCTGCCATATCTTCGTCACCGACTTCCAACACTTACGGCCTTTTAAAGGAAGACACGTCAAAGTTTATTGACCACTAAAAGGCAGTTTCTGTTTTATTTTTATGTTTGCGCGAGAGTTCTATCTGCTCGCAGACTGTAGAACTCTTCGATACCAATTTATTATCGGATTGATTGTCAGACTGTAGAAAACGGTGAGAGTAAGTAAAATTTAGAAGAAGTGTAATAAAAAGTACTTGCTGATATGTTAAATTGTAGTTACCAAACATAGTCGAAATAACGTCAAGCTAAGCAAAGACTATTCCGTTGTGTTATGTGAGTATTGTCGACCCCGAAACCCCAAAAAAGAATTACAAGGTTTAACTTAATTTTTATGACATCACCAGACGCGTGAAAAGTCACGGAATGTCTAAATTCTTGACAAATCTTGATCAATACCGTATCGCTTGTCTGAATTCTGGTTCGCTACGTTTGATTACTAAGCATGTCCGGAATCATGGGGTGAGGTTTGTCTAGGTCTTCGCCGCGAATAAGTTTTCCCACCTACTGTGTGGCGGGCTGGATCGGGAGAGACCAGTTGAGGGAGACCTAACCTAGACCACTCCAGCCGGACTCTCTCTACCCATCGCCTTGCACCGCATTGACCATACATTACCTCCAAATTCCTACAAACCCCTCATAACTTTTTCCTTCCCAAAACTTCGTCTCTTTCCTTTCCCATTAAAGACCCCCCACACAGCCTCCATACCCAAAGATGAAACAGGCCCTGAGGATTGGTTTTTTCTTCAGTGCTCAATCTCATAGCTTCACAACCTACGTGACTGATACGAGTGCAGTTCCATCCGGACTGAAAACTTTCTAGAAAAAGAAAAACTAGAAAAAGTTTTTTTTTTCATATTGAGATTTGAGCAGACAAACTTCTATGCACCAATAGAAAATTAACAACTTTCCAGGGATAAAGATATGTAATTTTTTTTTTCAATGTTATCCTTATATTATTTCACCGAAATCATATTAAAATTCTTCCGTAGCGCATTTAAAAGGATAAAGAAAATTGTTTTTAAATGTAGATCTTAATAAATTCAAATGTTGTTTCTTTGTTCATTGAAATATCAAGGGTTTTCATATGAAATTTAGTATTAAAATCTTTGTCTTTTATTTTAAACGCCGAGTACCGCGAGCGTGAATCCGCGTTCTGTCTATTGTTATTTTAATGACTATGTTTTGCATAATGGAAATAACATGGAAAGAATACCTCCTTCATAAGAACCTTTTCTTAGGCCTCTTTATTTTTAAAACATTTTTTCTGTTATTTCATATCCTAGGGGAGCTTTATCACAGTCGTTGTTAATTAAATAATATTTCTTTCTGTTCTTTACTGATAAGAGGATGGTACGTACAAAAAGACAGCGATTGCTATTTGTTTAATTAAGTTTAAGTAATATATATATATATACTACTGGAAGTAGTTCACTTTCTTCTGAAATATCTACCAGCTCGTAGTGGATTGAAGCTGACGACACGGTATCGCTTCCAAGTAAATAAGCACACACTTAGCACAACAAATTCACATCGACGGATCTGCCCTGATGATGGAAACTGCAACGCTGTCCGAAACGTTGGCTAAAGAAGGAGGTAGCACAACACGGCATAACACCCCAAAAACAAACAACGAAAAAAAAAAAAAAATTAATCCCTGTTTCCCTTGGTCACACCATAACTTAGAACGACTTAACATATTTCATTCATTTTTTTTTTAAAGTTTTCTAATACTTTGTAGAAGGTTCTTACGGAAAGGAAAATTAAGAAAATTGGATAATTTCAGAAAACTTAACGACTGTTTTAACTTCGTACGTTTAACAGTTAGCGCGTTTGATATATTTAGAGATATTTCCTATACTATTCATCCGGTTGTGGACAGGCCCGTGAAGGTTTCTATTTAATATGATTTTTCCATATTGGCGAGTTTCGGAATTATGAAATTTGAAAAAAAAAACAATAATGCACACGTGAGTTGTTTGAAAAATGAGTGTATTTTACAGAGTTTAGCGGCAGGGAAAAAAAGGGGGTGGGGAGGGAAAAAAAAGGAGTGCCAGAGGGGAATGAAGGAGGGGTGGTTCGCGGAAGGGAGGATGAGGGTGGGGGAAGGCGGATTCGTGAGGGGGGAGGTTTGCAAGAAGGGGGACAGCGGGAGAGGGGAGGGGGAACGCGAGGAAGGTGAAAAGGGAACGCGGGGAAGAGGTGACGGAAGGGGAACGGGGACGAATGGGAAAGGACAAGCAGGGAGAAACAATTTCTTTATTTAAGTGGGTATCAGCTAGTGTATTATAAAATAAATTGCTGTAGCAAAAAGTTTTTCCCGTACAATTAATATAATTATTTATCGGCACCGGTACATAGTCCGGAAAAATATAATGTACGCGTTTAATATTTGTCACATGTGAACGGGCCGTTCAACAGTTCGGCTGTGAAATGATTTTCCGGTCTCTGCTGCCTCTCTCCTATAACATGGAACCCGTGTTCATTCCTTCATCTCCTCAAAGAGACTATGAGAGAGGAAGAGAGAGACTTTTATACACCATTCCGTAGATGACGTAGGCCCTGAGTTTACCTATTCCTCAGGGAAGTAATATAAAATTCATAGAAATCCGTTTTTAAAAATAAATCTTCCGTAAGTGATATGTACGTAAGAGCTTTTTCACCTTCCTCTGATTAAAATATTCGAAAATATTACCATTAAGAATTTAACTAAAAGCATGAAAGAATAATTGACAACAACAAATTAAATAATGATCTTACCATTGACAGACGTATTCAAACTGCACACAAATCTGTATTGCTTTATTCGCATTCACACATCGTATTATTTATACCCTAAGGCGATTCCGGTGCTAAAATTTACTTGATCGTGATATCACTTACCAAGTAATCCCCAACTTTCTATTCCATCTCTTATGTTGCGTATACACAAGCTAACCGAAGTGCTACCCGAATCACGAATTATGGGAAAAAAATTGGATCGTTCCTTTCCCATAATAACAAGTGTATACCCAGCATTTTTTACTATAAATTGTTCTGATGAAACTCATTTCTTTATCATTCGCCCTACATAAAAAAATATGACAATAAATTGCTGAAATTATGACAAAAACGTAGTTTTGTATATGATACCTATTTGTTTCGTATTTTGAAATGAAAACAGTATCTTCAGCAAGTGTTGTATATGTATTTTGGCTTAATAAAATATAAAATATATGGAAATTCTTGTTTCGGAATTTTTCTCACGTAGGCACTGCTTATATGACTCAAGTGCCATGAAAAAATGTTTTCTCTATCACTTAGAAAATGCCTAATCCTTGTGTGAAAGGCGCCACTTTTATCGCCTTTGCTTCATCCGCCGCGTGCTATCGACAGCTTGAATCAGACTAGGGGATGAGAAGGAGAGAGGGTGTGAAAACCACGAAGGAAGGAGGAATTAATGGTTGTTGGCTTCAGACAAACTGCTGACAGATTAAGATTCAAGGAAACACTATATACAGATACTTTAGAATGCAGAAAATAAAAATAAAATTACATTTTTCATATCGTAATATTAAACCAGTCGTTTTAGCCTTTTTTGTAAATATTAAGATAATTTCGACATTTTATGATGCTGATTGGTAGATACTCTCAGTATCACCCTGGTGTAAGGTCACTATATAGAATTGAGAAGTTGTTTGAATTATTGGCTTTAGCCGTGTTTGGCGATAAGATCTGATCAGGCAGGTATCCATCCTCCAGCGTCCTCTTTGCCATTTTCATCCCTTACCCACTTCATTAGCCTCACAACATGCCCCATTTGTTGATGTCATAGTGCCACTGTTTCCAAGACGGTTGGGATAGTAGTGTTTATACAGGGTGTCCGGGGGTAAAGTGCATAAACTTCGGGAGGTGATTCTACGTGATGGTAGGAGTAGATGATTTTTTGGCACAAACCTAACTTGTTTAGTTCAATAAGTTCTAAAAGCTGGTGTTAAATAATGTGTAATAATTTTAATCTAACTTACCGAGATTTTTTTCACGAAGCCTTTTTAATGTTATCTTCCAATTATCAGTTCGTCTTACCTGAAACAAATGCGAAAAACCATTAATAAAAAATAAATTTATTAATTTTTATAATAAAAACTCTTTTTTTATAAGTTTTGAAGGTTATTCCCCTCAATGTAATATATCATTGAAGAAGAAGATAACACGAGCGCGTACGCACTAGCGGCTGGCCGCCTGGGCAGTTCGATTGGCGGTTGAATTTTATTTGAATTTTTCGACGGTTTAGTGCGTACGAAATGAGCGGTTGCATATTAAAATAAAAGTGCGGCCAGCCGCCGCGGCTGACCGCCTAGGCGGCTAGCCGCTATTGCGTACGGGCTCTTACACTGGATTTTTCATGTTTGAAATTAAAATATTCCAAATTTACAAATGTTAAATTATTTCAAATAAAAAATCTAAATGGTAATTTTATCTAGTTTCTAAAATGATATTGGTATTTATGACAGCTTCAAAAAAGATATATATAGTACCTACATTTAAAACACCTTTAAAATATTCCGAAAATCGATAAGATATTTCATTAATTAGACCATCAAATAAATTGTGCTGTATAAACAACCCGTGTAACTTTTTGGGGATGCTAAATATCGATTTAATTAAGTAGATTATTGGCAAGGTTTTTACATACACGGTTGTATCAAAAGAATAACATTTACTCCACATTTATTGGTAAGGCTATAATATTGCAATAGTTACTACGAATGCTGAATAAGGCGCGCACCGTCTCCTAGAATCCAGATCTTCATTTCAAACTATGGAAGATGAAATTTAGCATTTGTGTTCGCGACAGTGTAAGTAGGAATGTAGGCGATTTGTAGTAAATCATCAATTTTATCAGTTCGTCCCGCCGACTGCGACTGAAGGAATTTAATCACGTTGGCGCGCCGTGCACAAATAGACTGAAATTAGTTTGTGCAACGACGAATCATGTTTTTTTCTGATTTCATCAATTGATTATTAGAGTACCCTGGACAGAGAATATAGTTTAAAGTGTAAAACTTTATTGAATCCTAATTACTTGACATCTTCAGGTCAATTTGTGTTGATGATTTTATATTAGTGACCCGACAGTTGATCTCCCGACAGTTAAAATATATATATACGTAATATACAGATTCGGGGCAGCAATTCGAGAAATGTAACATCTGATAAAAAAAATTCTTCCTAGCAAAACAACTACGTCACGCCAGAGATGTGACCGAATTTGATTTGTAGTATATAAGATGAATTCACTCTCAGGTGGTGTTTCTTTTGGATTGATTTTAGGTATCGGAGGGCTAATCGATACTTTTTTATTTTTATCTTTAACTCGATTATAAGCAACATATTTATAATATATATTATCATCAAAAAACCTACATAATCAACAAGTCACTTTTGTGATTCCCACTTCCGAGCAATCAAACTGAAACAAAAAGTCAAATTATTAAGTCGATGGCGTATTCAATTAAAACAGTTTCAGTTTTAACTACATCATCATTTGACTTAAGTCTATGGGCCGTTCTGTGTAATACAACGTGCTAAGGACTATCAGATATAACATCAGTATCAGTATAATGATGTTGGCTTCAAAGAAAAGGCCCTGGGCCGTGTAATGTTCGGATCATTAAATAATTATCAACAACCGATTATATTTTCCTTTCACAATCTGCAAACTAACATTTTATAGGAACGTGTCAAATATTGGTAATTAAATTGTTATTTAGCAACTATAATGTAAATGTTCAAAAGCTCAGTTAAATTGGTACCACTTTTTACTTGAAACAACTTGAGTTAATCAAATAATTATATGAAAACATGGTATTAGAATTGATTCCTATATGGCGTTTTATCTAACGTTAAAAAAACCTTGGATTTTATTAATAAATATGTCTAAAATACTCTTGTAATGAAAACTTAAAATCACCATAGATCGTGAGTAAAATGAGACTTTGAGCTGAAAATGTAAGCTTGTGGCATAATTCAATGCTACCAGTCTTTCCCCATGGTAAGTCCAATTATAAGTATAAGCGCCTCCGCCTACTCAGGCAACTGAAAACTCTCAACTGCCAACTGTCTTTGTATGACAATGTGATGGCCCGCACACTTCACAATCACACAAAACCCCGTTGTCAATGGTAACGCAAGCGGTGACTTGCGACCATCTTGCGACTGTCACGGCTGATTGCCCTGAGCGGCCGTTTTTAGTTGCGAGCTGTCAGCTGATTGTTCTTCATCTATGGTTAAACAAGCTTTTTGACCAATCAAGAAAGAGAAAACAGCCGGTTTTAGTTGGTTTTCAGTTGCCTCAGTGGGCGGAGCGCCTAAGTCTCATTCCCCTTTATGGTAGATTCAGACTGGGTCGACGTACGTGCCCATCGCTACGCCTAACAATATCTGGACTGCTTAGCAACCATAGATTTTCAATGAAAATTTATGTTTTAGAATCACATTGGCCACACGCATCGCGACGTGCGATGTCTGTGGCCATTTTTATAGAAAATGTATGGGTTGCTAAGCATTGTTTGAGTAGCGATGCGTACGTACGTCATCCAGTCTGAACCTACCATTATACTTACACCAATTTGATTTTTAAAGAACATAATGTACACACGTATATTATATGGAATATCCATGGGATTGGTTTATTTATGCATTAGTCCTTTCCCTCCCTAAGTTTCTCAGTCAATCACTGACACAATATTCCCTAATCGTTTTTTTAAAACCTATTATGTGTTATTACAGGTGGAGGCTTTCTCTGCTACTCGCCTTTTCAATTAAACACGCTTTAAATATGTATATAGTCGTACTTTTTATTTTAATTCAATAACAATTTCCATTGACATGCTTTAAAAATGCAGGTTTTTTCTTATCAAAATCAAGTCTGTAGACTTCTTTTGTTTTGGAATTATTTGAATATTTGAATTAAGTGATAAATATTGGAAGTACTTACTACTAGCCATAGGTAGGTACTTTAAAAATATGTATAAAATAGTACTTACCTATGACGGCATTATGAATTTTAACCAAAGTTCCATTACCCTTTTGTCCTTTCCCTCCCCAATTTTCTCAGTCAATCACTGACACAATATTCCCTAATCGTTCGACTAGCTTTGGGCAGTAGAACCTGCAAGGCTGACACATACAAATTTACGAATTAGGTTGAAGGATATGGGGTTCTTATTGATACCATATGTCCAACAAAGCTCCCCCAATCTCAGGGGTTCTTTCTAATAAATCAAAAGCGTGCATACTGTAGACGATTCACTTTCCGAGTGTACCGAAATTAATTCGCAACAAACGACCAATCATATTTATAACCTTCGCTTTTATCCTCCGTCCATGCATAAAATTTGCCAGGTATGAGATCGAATACCCTTTTCCATTGTGAGCATGAAAATAACATCGCCCGATTATCCCAATCAAACGGGTTGATTAACTATTCACTGGTGTGGAAATGCGCACATGGCCTAAGAATGGAACTCCGCCGGTTCCAGAAATCGGATTTGGGATTTGTCATTTGGAGTGTGATGCATAAATAACATAACTTAACGACACTATCCATAACTTTTCTGAATAGTGTCGGGGACCGATGAAGTGTGACGTGGATTCGTGTTGTCTTCGGATACCGGAAACACGAGATAAGCATTTTAGTCGTGTTTGTTAGCAAAAATTTGACCTACTTGGGTTGGCTATTAGCTATGATTTATTGAAATATTGTGCTATGTATTAAGAGCGTATGATAAAGCTTCACACTTAAGCTTGGCAAATGGTCCATTCAAAATGGTTTCGCATTACTTTTAGGATGTATTTTTTTGTGCCGATAATTTATTTGATTAATTTTGTCGTTTTGAGAATTTCTATATTATTTATTCAGTATGTCTGATAACCGAATTACGAGGAAGATACTGAGTGCGATTCCAGAGGGTAGACGTCCAGTTGGGCGAGGCAACTCCAGAAACTGTGTGAGGAGAGGATTGACGGAGGCCCAACAATCAGCGCAAGATAGGGACGTATGGAGGAGCCTTGTCGATGCAGTGGGTCCCAGACCCGAATAAGACAAGGGGAAGAATATGATGATGCTGATTTATTCAGTATGCTGATGCTCTATTTCTAGTAGTTATTATATTGTCGAAGTTGTCAATAGAATTTAAACAATTCGTCAAATTTCAAAGTTAAATTCACGTTTTGTGAAAGTCCTATTAAAATTTTGTTATTTACCATGTAGGGTACTGTGAAACAATCGGCCCATGATGAAATAAGAACAGAACTTGAATATGATTTTCGCAGAACTTGAATTATAACTAAAAATTTGTGAATTTGTGTATTATAGACGTGCTCTTTGCGTTTTGGGTCTTCCCAGGACTTCAAGAACAAGTCTTATACGAAATATGGTTTCTTGTTAAAATTTAATTTCTAAACCTAAAATAAGTTTCGATTTGATAGTGTTGAAGTATGATATCAATTTAATAATGTGTCCCTAAGCTGTTTCGTGGAATATTACAGCAAGATCATCTCAAATAACTTGAAATGATCAAAGCAAAATGCTTAATCAATAGTTTGAGGAATAATAATAGTACATCATTTAGTGAGGCATTTTATCAAAGTCACCCAAAAACAAACATTTGCCAGTCCATCGCTGTCAGCGACTTGTCTGTGATCTCTTGTGTGTAGTATGCTGAGTGAGTACTAAACGGGATGTTTGTTGAATGCTCCCTTCTGTAATTGTAATTCAGGACACGTTCTCCGCATAAGCCAAGGATCACAGGCCGTGTTCCTGTTGTCATGTGGGTAAGACATTGAATCATGTGTTAGTAAATTTTCATATAAGGGCGCCCCAACGCGTGGGAGATTAATACGGTGTGACGTATTTACGGCGTATAAAGCCAAGGCGGTGCCGGGCTTCGGCGTCGCGTCGGCGTCGGTGGCGCTAGCCGTGCCTATCAAAGCGAAAGCGGGTGCGAATCGGTGTGATTAATAATAATATTATTGTCGACTAGATTTACTACTGTTCATTGGAGATTATGCGGATCTCTTAATTAACCAAGCGTATACCTATTGTTTCTGTCTGAAGGCGCCTCTCTTCACAAATTAATACATAACCTACAGCCTTAAGGCGTACCCACATCTATTAAAGGTGCTGTCTGTACTGACTATATTAATAGCGCTGAGTAGGTACTTATTTGACAAGAGGGTTTTGGGTTCATTGGAATGTGATTAATAATAGGAAAAATTAATAAAATATAAGTTTGCTGAAATTATATAGTGCCCTTTACGCTAAATACCGCTCATCATCAAAGATGTATTAAAAAAAGCATAGAGATAACTAATTTAATATTTTTTTAGGTTTTTTCAAATGAGTATCGTTTTCTCTAAAAAAAACTCTTAATCATTTATATCTGATGTCATGGATTGTTGCACACCTTTTTCGTCTGTTTTAGTCAATCCAGCATTTTTCAGCCTGTAGCTTTATTTCCGTCGTGTGTAAGGAAAATTTTAAAGTTAAAAACATTATAATGAAAATAAAACAATAGGATATTTTGATCCATATAATATGAAGTTTCTAGTAGTATAAAACTTTAGCGAAACCAGGTAGTAAATATTTTTTTTTTATCGAAAGCTCAAAAAATTCGAATTTTATGTAATTTTTTTCAACTTGGTTGTGTCACATGATTAGTAACTTCGATTTATGCGAAACATGGAAGACATCGTAATTATTAACAATTAACATACCCGAAACAAAGATGAATTAATTCATTTCCGAAAATAATTAAGTTTATCTATTTTTCTTTGTTTATAAAGCTTAATTTAACGCATGAATCTATTTTGATTAAGAAATACATATTCATTTTGAAAATGAAGCCTTAATTTGAAGTTTAAATAGCCTCCCGCTCATTTGCATGCCGCCCCCGCCCCTTCCCCCGCCTCCGCCCCTGTCCCCGCTGGTCCAGCTCGCCACGTCACTAAATTATATACATCGGTGGTTTGACATCATTCAGTGCGCCCTCCTTATAAACTTTGTAAATTGTGTTATTAATTTCCGGGCAAACTTTCCCCAGACTCCCCATTTTCATAAAAATCTCTCTCCACCGCGTGATCCTCCCACCGCGTGATCCTCCCACTAACTTGCTCCTGCGACCTGATTATTTAATTTTGGAAGATGGAAATCGTTAATGATGAAAAACATGATTATGTGAAAGAAGTTCAATCATTTCGTTCTGAAGTGTAATGATAAACTTTTTGTACCGTAATGATTGTGACAAGATATTTTGTTTTGGAATTTAATGTAATAATTGTGACAAACATTATGTAGGTGTATGACTACTAGACATTTTAAAACTAGCATTAGGGTACATGTACTCTGTTTTCGAAATAATAACTATTCCAAATTTGCTAATCATTTAATAGAGACAGGCCATAGCTTCAACAAAGAAAGACCCAAGTTTGTTCTTCAAATACAAACACACACTTTAATTTATGTGCTTTAGAGACCTGAGAAATACAAAAAGGATTAAATATAAAAAAAATTTAGTTAACAAAATAGTGGCATCCTATAAATCACCATTATTAACAATGTTCCCATGTTAAGTTAACTCCTCCCACTGTTCTCCCCCTCCCCCTCCCCCGAAATCACCACTCCAACTACCCCCACCTAATAAAATCAAATTATTTCTGTACTTGTATAAATTTTAAGTTAGTTTTAAGTTTGCTAGTGAATAACACGGATGTGCCGAAACAGGTCGCAGATAAACACAAATTCACTTTTTAAAGTAAATCCAATAAGTTCCTTAACACGCTGTATTGTAAAAACTTGAAATTGACATCAACTATGTAACTTATTTATATCTTAACTGAAAGAACTTGAACAAATAAATTAATATAAACACAATCTATTTAAATAATATAGGTAATATGAGTTTTGAAGCTAAATGCTTACTATTATTACATCATTAACGAAGAGAAAAATTCATTCAGCAAAGGAAGGGCCCGGTTTCATATTAATATTAATGCCAGCAGTTTACTTTTTCATTGTGAGATTTTCAAATTCTAGTAAAAGTATTAGCATTTTTATTACCTGGGGCTGCGCCAATAAAAAATACATCAACACACTGTATAAAGTTCAGAAAACTTTAATAAAAGTAATACTTAAATTACCAATACTAACACCCACTTCAATCATATTCAAAAAAATCTCAGTGCTGAAAATTCAAAAATTATATTCAAAACTAATACAAATTTTCCTTAAGGAACTTAAACACATTTAACACTTCACAAAATTCTCACAATACTAGAACAAGATATGCACACCAACAATAAATACCAAAAACAAACACATCCTTTGGAAAAAAAAAATTACAGATAGCAGGCTATAAAACTATACAATTCACTTCCAACACAACATAAAACATCTAATCTTACAGAATACAAAAAACACATATGGAATTGGCTACAATCCTTATAACTCTGAACTTATAATTTTTTTACCACACTAATAACTAACTAGACACATCTGTTTTGTTGAAACTATGTAGAAATCGATTTTATATTATTTATTGTATTCCTACACCTACTATAACTAAGCCCACTGTAAAAATTATAATTTAAAAGTGAAAAATGTCCTCTGCAACACAGGTGAACCTAGCGTGGAGGACAATATACTATACCTTTGTAATATAAATATATTAAGAATAAATAAATACATTTGTTAAAATGTTTATCTTTGGACTTCATAATAATAACTATAATAGAGAAAAGCTGCAAAACTTCTAAAAAAGTGTGGTCAATACTTGACATAAATCGATTTGTATTTTGAAAAAATAAAGTGAAACACGAAATTTCTGCCGATAAAACCGACACAGTTTCTGGTCGTTCTTGCAACATTGGTTCTGGTTGCGTCTGTTTCCATAGTCATTTGCTTTAATTAAAAAGCAAACGTGCCGCCTGCGGGGCGGGAACAACGGGGCGCAACGGCGCGGCGGGCAATTGCTTCATAAATGTCTTTATGAAATGTATTGATTTTCGGGGCTAATATCGCATTTTATGGCCGAGCGGAGGGTGGGCCGATGTTATTTGACCAAATTTATTGGCAGATTTTAGAAAAATCATTTTAATTAATTATTAATATATCATATCGCAATAAAGAAGCTTTTCTTTTCGGCGTCATATAAAATTATAAATGAAGTCAATTTCGTATTTCGTAGGCCGAATTTTAACCTGATTTTAATTACAGAGTTTTTTTAAATCCAATTATAGGTTAAGTCTTCTCACGGGTTTGAACACGGCGTGCGCGAACAAATTTCATTTGATTCATTTGTGTTATTACACAATTAATTAAATAAAAATAATATATAGTATATTTGCGGCACGTTCTAGAGTGGAAGTTACTCTTGGTATCGCCCGGGTGTAAGACCACTATTCACAATTGAAATGGCATTAGCCGTGTTTGTTGACCAAATCTGTCAACTATTTAGTTAATAATTTTGAACAGCGATATTTGATCAGCGACAATGTTATGCTTACGTTTAATTTTTCACGTGTGTAATTGTTTTTTTTTAATGTGTGTAATTCCATTAGGTGTAATATAATTTACGTGTAATTCTCTCCGTGTAACCATTGGTAACATATTGGCAGCATTACCCGTGTCCGGGTGTTACGCCATACTCCCCAACCCTTCCTCTTTTGCCACCCATCTGGCTTAGTAAGGAACATGGCGCCGTGGCCAGGGCCGTTACAGCGAAACCACATCAAGCCAGGCCGGGACATTTAATCCAATCCGCATCTTAACTTGTATCTATGTTCTTCTATGATCCTCAAAAAAATATTAAATTTTTTATTGAAGCTTAGTAACCCCTTTGAATTTGACCATTTAAGAAGATAAATTTACAATTTTGCAGGCGGGTATGGGTACTGCCGCCCCGGGAATCGTTTATTGGATAACCAACACCTCTGCCATAGGTCACCCGAAGTGGTTAGCTATGTTTGGTGACTTGGCAGGGGTGCCAGGGTTCATAGGGTGAGGTTTGTCTAGGTCTTGGCGGCGGATGATCTGGACACACTGAACCCCAGATTCCTACCCAACCACATATTTTTTTTTTCACAAAACTTCATTTCCTTAAAAATACCCTCCACACAGCATCCCCAAAGAGGACATAGGCCCTGAGGGAAATTATTTTCCACAGAGCCTCCTGTGTGGAGCTAATGTAAAAAAATTATAATATTAATATGTCTACAATGAAACATAAAAAAATAAAATGGTAATGGTCGTAACTGGGAATCTAACCCTAAACTTGAAAGCATCCTAAAATATGTGAAATGGTGGAGGATAATATTATTAATTCTTGAATTGAAGTAATAGAGATCTATAAAAATGTCTGGCAATAATTGGGTCTCAATAAGTAAATCGGAAGAGTGCTGTCCCATTTTTGTGATGATTGCAGTCATCAAAGATTATTAACTTAGAGGGGCTGTTAACTCGATAGAGAAGAACATTTGATTATCAACTTTGTTATATATTTCTGACTCCTTAAATAATCTACCGAAGCTTTTGATCTCGTTACAGTTAGTAAGGCGTTTTGTTGTTACTAGTAATTATCGTAGGAAAAAGTGGGAATGACATGAGTTTAGTTTATTAATTATATAATTTGAAATTTAATCCATAAAAAATATGGACACGATTTGCATTATTGATTATCTTTTTTATGGTTGCATTTACAACTTAGTTAATTCTGAATTAAACCAAATGGATTGAATCAAAGAATAGGACTTAGTAAAAACTAATGATAAATATAAAATGTTTTCGCAATGAAACTAAACACTGAACTTGATTCCCAGTTGTGACTGTTACCTTTCCAATTTATGTATCTTTGAATAATTGTTAATATATCTACTGCAATGAAAAAAAATGAGTGTGCTTTAGAACACACGACTGAAGTAAAACTTGTGCGCGTGCACTGATCTCTCTTGATCCTACAGTGTGATACAGACAATAGGCCTGCACTGTGTCTTATAACTGGTTATGAGAGAAAGAGATAAAGAAAATGTGTGCTCGTACCTCTCTCTTTTGCCCCTACAGTAACATACGAAACGTAACTCTCTCTCTTTCTATCTTCACTAACTTATATCTCCCTCTCAACTTCCGTTCGCCTCGCCCGATTACACTTTTCGTAACGCTCTCGTCACGCATTTGCCAGCTTACTCCCCAAGTCAAGAATAAAGAAAGAATTTTCACTTCAAAATAACTTATTAAAACTTTTTTACATATTTTAATTTTTTGAGGGGGACTCAAAAGTTAAGAGGCCAGTTTGATGCCTTTTTGGATTTGATGTCCCGGCCTGGTTGGAGGTGGTTTTGGTTCCACCCACGACACGTACGGCACGCCATCGCACCGTTATTGGTTCCGAATAATGACAGGTCCAAGTCCAGCCGTGTCCGCCTTTTTATCTGCCTGAGTTAAAAAGTATCGATGGGATAACCGGACTTGATTACCGGCTCTCGTGTGTTTGGAATGTTACGTATTTAATGTAACGTATTTGATATAACCCTACCGTCCGATGCTAAAACGGAAGAAGACACCTAACGCCTTATGAAGGGATTTTTACTAATGCTTTTCAATTATATTTGACGGCCTCCTTGGTCGAGGGGTTAGTCTCTCGACTGGCGATCCGGAGGTTGCGGGTTCAAGTAAATCTTATTTGTTTGATTTATGTTATTTCACAATTTAATAATTTAAAATAAAATAATATTTGCAGCACGTTCCAGATTTAAAGATACTCTCTGTATTGCCTTGACGTAACACCACTACTCACGATTGAAACGTTGCATACAATGGCTTTAGTTGTATTTTGTAACCAGATCTGAATAGCCAGGTATTTCCCCACCTTCATATTCCCCATCTCCTTCCCCTCCTCATTTACCTTTAGCCTCACAACATACCTCAATAGGGTATTTCCACTTTTTTTATTGCTTAAAAATTAAGCAAAATATTACGATTATTATGGCATTTTTATTTTATTTTTATGTTGCCGAATAACTTTTCTACAGCAAGTCTAAGTTTTCCATTTTTGTATCTGTGACGTCATAAGCGTTGCCCAGCTTTGAAAAAATCGGACAGTAGTATCTACTTTTTTGTTTGTTGACGTGCGTATTTGGCGTCGTTGTCAACCACGGGCCGTTTGAATTTTGTCGGTTTTTGATCGTTTTTAAAATGAATAAATTGAAATGATATCATAAAAAACATTTTTTTTTAGTTGGATGATTAAAATCAGAAAAATGATCTTTAAATATTCCATACATTTTCAACAGAATCCCTCGTTGGAAAATACCATATTGGGAATGATATAGTCTCACTGGCTCCAAGCCGTTGGAAGCAGTTGGGACTCTTTGTGTGTTGTTTATATTAAAAAAATGCTCTGCGTTCAAAAATAAAAACAATAATTTAAAAAAGAATACTATGTAAATTCTATACGAGTAATTAAGAAAGAGTCTCCATAAAGTTCTACAGTACAAACAGATTTACTTTCCAACCGGAATTTTAGGTAAAACGTTTGAGTTTGAAAATGCCATCAATGGTTTTTTAAATGCATCTATTAAAGACAGCGTATTAGCCGTAAGATCTTTCGATTCAGAGGCTCCAAACAGGATAATGGTTCTGCCTACACGACGCCCTTACAATGTGCTGAGATTTTTCTAGGATTTGACCGATGATGCGTTTGCGCACTTACTGCTCGAGAGGCCGGACCGGGAGAAACTGGATCTTTTGACTTCTCCAGCAAGACTCTCTCGACCATTGCCTTGAGAGGAATGGATTCATAAATCTGACAATCCTGGACACCTGAACCACAGACAAATTCTTGTTTAAATGCTTATTTTTATTTTGAAAGCTTCTATAAAAAGCTTGTGTTGTTTCCAACAAATTACATCACCATTAATTCTTACATCAATCTGCTCACGTCCACGTGGAAATAGAATCACGTAAAAGTGAAACGTCATTGCTGATTGTACCCGATACGGAATTTGACGTTTAACGAGATATTCGGCGCTAATGTATCGCCCTTTTCCGTAGATTCCCTTATCGACAGAATGACCGCACGGAATAATAGGATCAGAAGGGAAACCACCAAAATTCACGTGCTTGCGGTAAATAATTTTGAAAAGTTACATCTAGACTGTAAACGATAAAGGACATAATGTTTCTTTTGTGAGACCTTAATATTTAAATTGGGCTTTTACCATCGAACAAAGTAATTCCGATCATTCGATCCAAAAAGTTAGATACCGACTTACTCTCTTAGTTTAAAAACTTCTTCTCTTTTAGTTTTAAAACCCTTGTTCTCTATTTAAAGTTTTAAAACCCAGGCAAAATTACCTATTGACATTTTACAGATTTACGTAATAGGAACAAAACCATGTAATTTATTTAAAATACCTTATTTATTCAATGGACTGTGTAAATCTTATAAACAAATAAATAACCGCTGGAGCGATTGGTGTTCAGTTTTCGATTTGGCCATTCAATTTAATTAATATCATTCCTTAAAATATTGATATGGAAACATATAAACTGTTTGCTGCGATTTAAAGCTGACGAACCACCTTAGATTTCACCGTTTACCCCATATTTGTAGGTTCGTTAAATGTGGTCCAATTTCGGATCGATATCAATCGCAAAAAATTAAAGCGGTCCAAATTTGGATCTAAATCGCTCCAGTGGCTAAACAAATCATGATCAGTAAAAATGTGTCCACTTTAATTCTCTCCTCATTATTTTTATAAACGTGGTTATAATAATCAGGTTGGTATAGAGAAAAACTTGAGTTATTAAGTATGTTTGGTTGGAACTGGAGCGTAAGAATTAAGAATCTTATAAGAATACTCTTAATTTAAAACAGCACGTCAAAGTTTCGGACAGTGTTGCAGTGTCCATCATCAGGGCAGATCCGGCAGATCGACGGATAAAGAAGGAGGTAGCACAACACGGCATAACACCCCAAAAACAAACAACGAAAATGCTTTTGGCCGTGAAAATCTAAAAACGTATCTAGCACGTCAAAGGTTCAGAACGAAGAACTGCTATAAACTATCTGGCACACAATTCCAAATAAGCATGTCTTGTTTAATATAGGAATTTTTACAGTATACTCGTAGATACTGTACAAATAAGCTTCAAGACTCAAAACTCTAAATTATCGAATGCATAACAATTTCCAAAAATCATCGCCTCGCTTTTAAATTGAATGCAGTTATTTTTCTACCCCTTGCAATGGAATGAAAACAAGATCGTTAAATTTTTATAGGAAAGAATCGAATTTCATTATTCTTCAAGGAGAAGTGTATTTCTTAGGGAGAAAATTTATACATGTATATTAGAAATTTTACCTTATAGAAGGTGACGCAAAAGTCATCACCTTATTGGAAGATGCCATAATTTTTGCAATTTGTGAAGTTAACAGATGCAAAATACACGTCAATAAGACATAAATCGCTATTAACCTCAAATATGCGGATTTTTTTTTACATTATCTCCACACAGGAGGCCTTGAGTAGAACATTTTGCCTCAGGGCTTATGTCATCTGGAAAATGTAATGCCACAATTCCGGCGGCTGCCACTTGACCGATACCATTTTTTAATGGAAAGTCAGTTTAATGGTCAGTGGATTAGAGCACCTGACCGGACATCAGAAGGACACGGGTTCGAGTCCCGTCAGCGGCATGTATCTTTTTTAGAACATTTTTTTAATGTTGATTAGTGTTTCAGGCTGATAATTATTGCTTATAATAATTTAAATTTATTGATTATTATGCAGAGTGCAAAAAAACATTCTTGAAATTGCGATGGGTAAAGTACCTACTATTCCATCATAGAGTTAAACCGTAGCTTAATATGTCTTAACAGTAATTTAATTACGTAGGTTAAATAACTAGTTTGGAAGAATCGGACTTCGAAACAGTCCTTGTACGTCTTTTTCTTACTCTCAAATATTATTCCACCTCAAAATCCACATTATTTGAGGGAACCGCAACAGTCCCTCTGACTTTGGAAAGTGGAGTATTTTGTTGGATGAAAGTAAACTACAATTTCTCTCTTTGAGGAAAAATGTTGTTTTTCTTTTATTCTACTATACTGATCGACTATAAATACATCGATGTCTGAATGCAGTAAAATACCTACTGACAGTTTTCTCGCGTCGAAAGGAATACATATTTCACACATGTATGCCCCGTGAGCCTGCGCCACCCGTAACCCTTGCAGTATATCATTATCAAGGATCAGGAGGAAAACTACCCCAAAATGTAAATGTCGTAAACATCTGAAAATGTCGAGTCGCAGCAGTATGTTCGGTATCCGTGGGGTCTATTGGAGAGATCACGCATCAAAAGTAGGCTTTCCTTTGTAAATCAGCCTCCACCACGCGGTCGGATCAACAGACAGACATCACAAAACAAATAGGTCTCAAATGACGAAGTAAATAGGGAGATTTGTTGGATGTTAAAATAGTTTTGAGGGGAGGTGTTTGGTAAAAATATTTTTCATTTCCATTATATATCAAGATAACAGTTTTATTGCAATTGCACTGGGGAATATTGTGTGGTAGAATGATCGATGAATGGAAGTGGCGGGCAGTGTCTAAAGAATGAAAAGCTGTGCCTATCTTGGCTAAAATGGCCTGTAACCACTGGAGCGATAGAGCGATTTAAATATTTTTTCACGGATTGCTATAGAAATTTTTTTCGCCCACATCATACCTTCGAATTTGAATATGGAGACATACAAACTGATTATAGTTATATATAGCCAAAAAATTCCCCTATCTTTTGTCTATTATCACATATTTGTAGGATTTATAAAAAATGTATAATTAAATCCTTAACCTTAAAACATTTTAAAGAATCTAGAGAATATTTATTTTGTTATATTTTTAATGTACAATATATTATATAGTCGTTTTTATAAAGAATAATAATAATAATTTGCCACATTTTGGCAACAAAGCAATCCGTGGTTTTGGAAATAGTGCCATAATGTGGCAAAAAGCGCTCGAGTAGATAAAAATTAAATTTATTTTTTTAACATCTCCATCTGGGCTTACTTGCGCTTCACATAAAACTTGGCATACCTTTTTCCATCCATTCGCTGTATATTTCTCGTTAGGTACTCTACAAAGCTAAATCAATTAGAAGACTAACCGTCACCATGACACACATTGACATACATACATAGTTATCTTTGAATTATTTTGAGTCTATACATTCGAATTACGGTCTAATATACACGATTTAGCGACTAATAAAGTCTTCTTCTTAAGTCCATTACTCATTGCCGAGGATCGTGATCTCTACTTCAATATTCTTAGTGGACAAGACTCCTCCACTCCCCGCGGATTTGCGATGCGTGAGCTGTAGATAACGACGTACCAGTTGGCTTGTCATGCCAGTGATACATGATCACAAAGTATCTTAAAACTCGTTGTAGGCAGAGACACAATCGTTCGTCTGGCTGTCCGTAAAATCCTGAGCATTTGTCTCCAACATCAGTCAACTGAAGTCAGTATTCCATTAACTGATTTCCCCGTGTTGACCTTTCTTTTAATGTTTTTTCAGCCTTTGCGTTTCTCGCGAAAATTACTTCCTAGATCACAAAACACATCCAATTGCTCCATAGATCAATCTTTCACAACGACATAATATCATATATAATATTTAATTATATAAACCTGTTTTTTTCTGACTTACTTCAAGAAAGCATTATGCAAACGTGCGAGAAATTACGTGAAAAAAGCTCCCAGAACGACGGCCGGCGTAGTCCAGCGGTAGGGCGTTAGACCCCCATTCCGAAGGCCGCGGGTTCGAACGCGGCGTGCGCAAATAAATTGTATTTAATTGATTTGTGTTATTTCACAATTAATTATTTAAAATAATGTATAGTATATTTGCAGCACGTTCCAGAGTGGAAGATACTCTAAGTAAGACCTGGTGTAAGACCACCATTCAGAATTGAAACGTTGCTTGAAATGAATAGAACTGAATAGCCAGGTACTTCCCCACCTTCCTCTTCCTCATCTCCTTCTCTTCCCCACTTACCTTCAGCCTCATAAAATACCCCATTTGGGGATGCCATAGTCTCACTGGCTCCAGACGGGAGCAGTTGGGACTTGTGAGGTATTCACTAAAAAAAAAAGAAAAAAGCTAACTTTGATTTTATTAATATTTGCGGAGTTCTCTTCCACTCTATAAGCAAAGGTCTCTATGTACTAGATGCCGTCATTTGTTATCTTGTGCTGTACTTTGTATATTGTATGCCGAACCAGGAGCTTTATTGAAAGCTTTCCTTCGCCTGCGAAGACAGCGAAAAATTGCCAGCGATACGATGGAAAAAAATGTTCGCAAAGCGAAGGATTACCGAACTTTCGAAAACAATGATTTTATGAATGATTCATAGGTAAGTCAATTTTGATTCCGGATGCTTGAATTAACGAATATGTACAAAGCTATAAATAGAATTTCATCTTCACAAAAAATGTAATCTTACCGAACACGCAATGTTATTCCAAATTAACTGCGCATAACGCATCGCAATAGATCGTATATTTATTATGAGTAATCCGAATTGTTATTACAATTGGTATAAGATGCTCTACGAAAAACTTTTAACAATTATTTTACAAAATCATGGAATGATCAGATTTTTTAAAAATATATAAAATAATATATAAAATGGTATTTTTCTTTTATCGCTTGTCTGAATTTTTCACGCAATCGGTTACAATTTTGAAAGTGATAATTGCAAAGAATATTTGATTTTATTTAACCAGATTAGGAAAGGGAAAGTATTTTGATGATTTGGAGAGATATTTCGGTTAACTTAAAAAAATTAATCAATGAATGTTCATTTCTAATTTTGAAAAACGATACAGAATTATTGTGAAAACGCTTTCTTTATAGAAACTGGCTATTACGTTAGTGCCATACAATAGCAGTTTCATAGAATTTAAGCAAATCATCAAATTTCATTCTTTTTTAAGTTCGATTATTATTTTACCAATGTGAAACATCTGGCCAATATTGATATTGTTATATAACTTGAATAGAATTTTTGTAGAAATTGAAAAATTATTTTGAAATTTGATGAATTGTTCAAATCTGTGAAACGAAAAAAAAATTCTCTGAGATTTGAAATATGAATTGTTAATAATATTTGCAGCACGATTCTAACAATTTATGACGATTGGCCAATCTCTTGTACGTATATTATATCGATATACATGTACAATATTTAACAACAAATTTGAAGGTTTTTCTTAAAATTTAATTCTCGATTGTATAAATTCAATCAATTGGTAAATTAATATGGTGATTTCTCTTAAAAACATATTTTTCTCCAATGAAAATGACATAAAGTGCATCAACGTTAAACCCATTTCCTATTGATTTAATATGTACTTAGGCAAAAAGATTGCAGAATTTATAAGTATCTATGAAACCTGAAAACGGATGATTTATTTTTTAATTCATGAAATTGTTGGTTATCCGCAAATTATTAAAAAAATATATTATGCCGTAATTTTGTAGTATTTCTTTTAGCTTAATCGAATTTCCTTTGAAAAAGTTTCGGGCTTAAGGAAGTCTCTCACACAAATACCCATGTGAACAAATTTACGTTTCCCCCGAAACTCTCAAATAAAGACAACAGGGATTCGCTTCAATCGACTTATTTTAATAAACTTCTTTATAGGCTGCGTGTAAAATTACCTTCACAAAGGCGAAAAACTTTTCAAATAACGTCAGAACAATTTCACAACTTTAAACAAATAACAGAAATAGAAAAAATACTAACTGGGGAAATACAATACACTTACAAATATTCGGTGACTGTTTGTGAACGAAGACATAAAATGCTCATTTGTGTTGGTGAGAAAGTTTGCATTTTTCAGTACAATGTGGCAGAACATTTTTTTTAAAGAAAAATAATTTTCACTTGCAATCCGGAACACTGGATCGCTTCAAACCCCTGGAATATTTTGGTGCAGCTAAGACGGAAGGCGTTCACGCTATTTTCTAGATTAAAAGTTTATAAACCTTCCTTTAGCAATCCGAGAAAAAAGTTTTATATTTTATCTGTCGCTCCAGTGGTTAATATTCTATTTATTATACACAAGTTTTTTTTTAAACCTATACGACGCTCTTAATGGGTTAAATATTATAAATATGATTACGGTGCAATAGTACAATAGGAAAAAAAATAACAATTCAATCATTCGCATTCAAACTTTTTCAAAATCTTTGACTACGTAACTGATTGCTGTGATCGAAAGTTGAGTGTAAGTTTCGACACAATGTTGGTAGCAAACCACTGAAAACCCTTCGGAACCACTTTTGCAACTAGAAAAACCCAAACAAGTTTTACTACAAGATATTTTTTCAGAATGCCCAAGTTTTTACAAGTTTTTCGCACTTCTATAAATACAGGTCACAAGGTCAAGGCAGGAGCGTCATTTTCCACCGCGTCCAAACTAATACCGGGCGTTGACGACAGATCGGAAAAAATGCCAACTTGTTTGACGATTGTCAATCGTTGAATATAAGTTAGGAAATAACGCCGACGTTGCAGAGAACACTTATACAATAACAAATAAAGATCCTTATTATATTATGGAATTCCAACGTTAGGAAGTTCCCGCTGTTGGGACTGTTATAATGACAACAGGTACAGATACATACTAGAAATGATGCATGGAAATCTTGGAACAAAATACACGGAGAATTAACGGGGTACGGGTAATATCTCTTATATTAACGTCCTATTTTTTACGTAGTATGCAAGAATTACGCCGTTCTTCCATGGAGCTACCTTCAAGCGACGCGATCGCCGCTCGTCTGTGTTTTCCATACTATTATTAGTGTTTGAAAACGCCGCTAGGTGCTACACTAGCAAATTTGTATGACAGGTAGCGGAAGCGTCGCTTGTGAGTAGCTACGTGGAAGAACGGCGTTAGGTACCGCTCATTTTAAATCGCTACGCGCCTATAGGCTGTTCCCCTTTAAAAATTAATTATTTGGCGCCAAGACTTCTAAAACAATATTCTTGACTGTGCTGCATTTGTGTTGAATTTTATTCAACGGTTGAAGCAAATGTTATCAACGGCGTTGGGCGTTGACGGCATCTAGCTGTTATTTGCAAGGTCTATTTACATTTTCATACAATACTAATATAAACCGTTTCGGGCGGTAATGAAAATGATTTTCACGCTGTATCGTAAATCGTTTTCCCCTCATGAGGCCGGTGGAAGGGCCGGACCGGTCAGAAACCGGACCGGGCCCCGGAGACCATTCATGTCGAACCGGATCGATTGTTTTATTGGGCGGACCGCGGGTATATATCAGTCACAACTGTATATTTACGTCAAACCGTTATCTTAGGGGCACGCAACAAAACGGTTTCATATAAATTCACAATGGATTTTTGTCGTGTGGTGATACTTTGACTTTTTTATGACTTTCATTTCTATTAGAATATGCAGACCTGACTTCCAAATTTTTTTTTACATTAGCTCCACCCAGGAGCCCCTGAGGAAAATCATTTCCCTCAGGGCCTGTGTCTTATTTGGGGATGCTGTGCGGAGGGGTAGTTTTAAGGAAAGGGAAGAGAGGAAGTTCTCGAATGGAAAAAGAATATCAGACTTAACTCCATGTTGTTGGTTCTATGTATTGCAAATATTAATCAAAAATAAAAAAAAAATATTGCAAAAAAATGTCTGGAATCTCGGGCGAAGCCGGGTAGAAAGACGGTATTAATTTTTAATTTGTTAATTAATATTCATTGAAGTTTAATGAAGTTAGCTGAAATATTTTTTTTTTCCGTATATTTCGACAAGCTTACCATTTTTAATCTAGGTATTTATATGTTATTTTCCTTAGATATTTTAAACTCAATGTAGCTTAAAATAAGCCGATAATGATTGTGAAATTCGAGGAACGTTCAATTTAATGAAAATATTTAGTTACCTGCTCATAATGATGGCAGAAAATTTCGACTCAAATTAATTAAAAATATCCTAATTTATTGCGGGAAATTTTAAGCTACGGGTTTCGAATTTCAAACTTAAAATTATCTCTTTAAATATTCATGCCATAATAAAATAAACTCAATTTGCGTAAGGTACGTAGGAACCTAAACTCTTTATAGTCCAAAAAAAAACAGATCCGTAAGGCTACCTCAACCAAATGAGTCTTGGACATTAACTCCAAATAAGATTAGGAAAAAAAAACGTATTACAAACGATGACCTTCCGGTGTGATATTTGGGTAGATACTTTCCAACGTGTCACCAACACTCATCCTTACTAATTATTTATTAGTAAGGTGACACGTTTAATTTTTTAATTTTTAATTTTTTTTTTGGTCGGTCGGTATGGGTACCGCCGCCCTGGGAACCATTTATCGGATGACTAACACCTCTGCCACAGGTCACCCCGAGTGGTTCGCTACGTTTGGTGACTTGGCAGGGGTGCCTGGGTTCATGGAGTAAAGTTTGTCCAGGTCTTGGTGGCAGGTGCGTCGGCCCACCTTCTGCGTGGTGTCATTGATCCCATCGGCACCGGTGCATAGTCTATGTACACGGTTGACATTTGTCACATGAGAACGGGTCGGTTTTACGACTCGTTCTTGAGTTCAAGGAGTTTCCTCTTTCCTACATTATGGGTCTCTTGAAAAAGACCCTCCACGCAGCATCCTCAAAAAGATCCACCACGCAGTATCTTCAAAGATGAAATAGGCCCCGAGGGAAATTATTATTCTCAGGGCCACCTGTATGGAATTAATATTAAAAACAAAAACAAAAAAAACGGTAAATGTTCCCGTGAGTTAGTTATGAAAAAAATGCGTTCTGTCAACTTTTACATCGAGAGAACTACCTGGCAGATGACCTGAAAGGTCATCTCAAGAGGTCATAAAATATCTCAATAATATAATTTTTTGCCTCTAGTGGTAACAAGTGCCTAGCGGATGACCTAAAAGATCAATCACCTGGCAATGCGATATGACATCTGCTCTCTCAATCTGAATGAAAACTGTTCCAGAAATTAGGTAGAAGTAATGTATCGTTTTGAAGAACAAATATTTACGGTGAACCCGTGAATTCACCAGATAAATTAACAGTGTTATTGAGAAGGCATTTTTTCGCTAGAATAATCGCATCTTTCAAAGGGGTCTCATCAATATTATGTCGGCAGAATGATATATTCGTTAGGAGGGAAGTCATACCTAAATTTTGGCATCGGTTTCGTTCGGGAAAGATATTTTATGGCCTCTGGAGTTGACCTTTAAGGTCATCTGCCAGGTAATTCCAGTTTATTGTATATATATATATATGCTAGGTAATTACGTTGGATATTATCTTCCCAAAAATGTCTCCGGAAATCGTTTGTTTCTAGGATTCCTCCCGAGTAATCTGGTAGAATGCTTTTTTTACTAGTTATTATTTATGTTTATTATAACTATTTTTAATATACTTATTTGGTATTAATTCCCAGCACTCATTTGATTGAGGTGGCCTATCGGATACAATTTTTACGGTCATCGCTGGGACTATTCCGAAATGCCCTTTAATAGCAGACTTCACAGCTGTAGCCAGGGACGCCTCGTCTATGCGTCGCACACGGGCGCCGAAACCGAAGGTGCGGCTTGTTGCGTACGCCTTTATTTATTGAATTCATTTTGTACAAAAAAAACTTAATTATATATAGATCTAGCGCAGACCCGCGAGGTTGTGTAAATCTGAATGAGGTCGTCTCATAGCTATTTTTTCTTTATGTTGGTAAAAATTTATTATATTTAAAGAGTTAATAAGGACAATGAAATAGTTTTTCGAGTTCTTCCAATTTGACAAAGTTGTGAGCTTTAAAAATTAACTTGAGTGAAACCTACCTACGTAATCATATCTCATGTCGCATGAGACACGATCAGTAAAGTTAATAAATCGAATTATTTATTTCGCTACCGTTCCGCCACGTGCATACCGTGATGTCACAAGCTTTTCGGCTGGCCGCGAATATCAACATATTATATTTTGTATTATACAAAAATTCAAAAAATTCTACTATCAGCATGCCAATTAATATCATGGCTTGTTTTAATTTGAAACATGAAATTTTATTGTAGGAGACGACCAGGAGGTTGCATTTTTTTTATTTTTATAGTGAATACCTCACAAGAGTCCCAACTACTCCCGTCTGGAGCCAGTGAGACTATGGCATCCCCAATTGGGGTATGTTGTGAGGCTGAAGGTTAGTGGGAAAGGGAAGGAAACGAGAAGAAGAAGGTGGGTAAGTACCTGGCTATTCATATCTAGTCACTAAACACGGCTAAAGGCATTTCAAGCAACGTTTCAATTCTGAATGGTGGTCTTACACCATGGATGGTTACTTGGTGTTGGTGAAGTGGTCAGTGACAAAGTGTGAAAGAAATGCTTTAATTTGAACATTTAAACAAAATTCAATTCACAATTTTAACTACGAATAAGGTCAGAAATCGCTGGTGAAAATTTATCGAGTAACTAACTACGTCCCGCTGAAATGAATTTCTTCCAGTGGATTTTCGGATTTTTAAAGGATCTTACACCGATCTTAGACCGATTCTAACCATGGATGGCATTATTGCACGCAGGCGGTTGTATCCCTATTGGCGGCCCTGTTCATAGTAAACATCGTTAGGTAGGCCCCCGTTCCTTAGAGCCCCAGCGGACCCACTAAACTTTACGGCATTTTTTCGTTATTTATGACGAATATCTCTTGAGCTTTTAAAAAAGCGATACAACGTTTTAATGGCGACACACAAAAACTTTCACTATAACGGACCGCTGTTTTGTTAAGTTATTAGCAGTTTATTTTTCCGAAAAGGTTATTCTTTTAAGAGGCTCAGATAGTTACGAAGGGGAATTGCGAATTTAAACCGCTGTTATTTAGTGTAATGGTAAAATAACTTTCGTTATTCCAACATTAACAATAAGCAGATTTCAATGAATTTACTGCTTTATGTGGGGAAAAGGTACAATAATAACTTTCAAACAAACGAAAAGTACTATTAAAAAGTAAATTATTATAAAACTTGCAGGTGCTCTACAAAAATTCGGCTAATAAAGATCCCAGTCTTCAATAAGAACCTATCTTTATTTGTAATAACATATTATATTATACAATATTATAAATTAAAAGCAGATTTCCCAGGCTCCAGGAGTCCAAACGAAGTGAAACTTTGGATTGATGCTTAAAATATCGAACTGAACACCATCCAAACAGAACATTGTGTAACAATAACATTTGTTATAAAATACCACAAAATACTATTAAATAACAGGAAATTATATTCTTCGGTAATGAGAAAGGCTTATTACTACTATATGAAAGTAAGTTTACACGATAATATAATAATATTGGACGATGATCATAGGTTGACGACCTCCGTAGTCTTATGGTATGGCTCTTGAGTCGCAATCCGGAGGGTTCAAATCCCGGCGTGCGTAAGTAAATTTTATTAGATTGATTTGTTTTTAATTGCGTAATTAATTTCATTAGCAATTTGGGAGGCGGGTATGGGTACCGCCGCCCCGGGAAACATTTATTGGACGAACAACACCTCTGCCACAGGTCACACCAAGTGGTTCGCTACGAGAGGTGCCCGGGTTAGGTTTGTCCGGGACTTGGGGGCGGATGCGTCTGCCGACCAACTGCGTGACAGGCCGGATCGGGAGAGACTAGTTGAGGGAGAACTTTTGATCTCTCCAGCCGGACCCTCTCGACCCATCGCCTTACACCACAGTGGGAGGGATGGCTTCACGCGTATGTCACTCCTGGATTTATTGATCCCCAGATTCCTACCCACCCCTCAAACTTTTTCCTTCCCAGGACTTCCTCTCCCTCTTTTCCTTTAAAAGACTCTCCACACAGCATCTTCAAGGATGACATAGGCCCTGAGGGAATTTTTTCCACCGGGCCTCCTATGTGGAGCTAATGTAAAAAAAACAATTGTGTTATTCACAATTAATTTATCTTAAATAATATATAGTATATTTGCGTCACGTTCCAGACGTAAGACCACCATTCAGAATTAAAACGTTTGCTTGAAATGGCTTTAGCCATGTTTGGCGAAGAACTTTTTTACTTTAAAAACTCAACACTGTCCCTAAAAATGTTATGAAATATAATTAAATACCGTTAAATACAATGAGACATCATAAGATAACATGATATACCTAGAAATATCGAAAACAGTTGCATAATAAATCGTAAAACAATAACATTTGTTTACAAAAATATTATTTTACTTGCAAATTTGCGAGCCTTGGGGTACGGTAATAACGGATCAATTTTATATATATATATATATATATAGTGTTATGGAACGCCCTATAGCTGGTAGAATATACATAACAACAATCGCCGCGTCCGGTTGAGACTTGCCACAGCGTTCCCGTTCCCCACCGTTTCCTGCATCCCCTACTTCCCCTCTCCTACTCCCCGCGGCGTCCCGACCGGCAGTTGAAGGTTGCTCTCTGGCTGAGACGCACGTAAACACGGTCGAGAATCACGCTCTGTTTCGGGCTCCCGCAAAATGAGCCGAATTGATTTCTAAGCCACGATGTTACTATTAGTCCGCATTGGAATGTAGAATCGGTTTTGTCAAACATCGGTGTTATAATGATTCGCGGACCCCAGGAAGACTGTCGAACGGGCTGGAAGCGGAGGCCTTCGCCCCCACACATGTAAGCTGAACACCAGATTTCCCTTTCTTTCAATGTGTCTGTAAAAATACGATAGGGTCCCGCGTAAAACCATAACTCAGAGAGTTTCGATGCAGAGATCACGAGGTTTTTATTTATTTATTTATTGTTTGAAACATTTACAGAGTGTTAACAAGTATTACATTAATATTATTGCGTTGGGATGAGCACAGATATTAACACTCCAATTAAAAATGAGGTATAAACACTTTAGCTAGGTTTGTGTAACATGCATTCTTGTATAGCCCTGTACTGAAATAACCTGTATGCTGTGTTCTGAATTGTCAATATATGAATCTATTTAAACATATCTTGTTGTCAATCTGCTCCGGCAGGAGAATCTCGTAGAGTATTGGTTCCCCAGGTGATCGAGGAGGAAAGAGTTCTGGAAGCATTCTGTTGCAACCCACGCCTGAGATTGAGGGTGCCCTTTGCTCCCGTTTGAGCTGGCTTTGGGGCTTGTTTTGGGGTAGCTGGAGCTGACAATTGGCGACCAGAGAAACCCCGTAACAATTGGCACCATAACGTGGGGCTCCGAATTTTTTTTCTATCCCGGTCGCTATGCGGAATGAAAGCTTGTCGAGGTCCTCCCCGCATAGGAATTGTTTTGTAAACATTAATTATGCTTTTGTTGCTCTACACCCAGTGAACAGTAATTCTGTGAAAAAAACCACAGAAATCTATGTGTAAATCGGATACATACATCGCAGTTGGAATAACGGCCATTTTGAACGCCCAAAAAACACCAACCGTTTTGACCGCGAGGTTGACTGCGCATGCGTAACCCCTTGTTTAACGAGCCACGGTCAACTTCGCGCCAAAACCCAACGGAAAAAACCCGTCGAACAAAACAATTACTTGTTGCTATGCGGTTTTTATAACCAAAACGTTTCGTATAACCAAATCAAATTTGGCAATGAAAATGATTTTTATAAACTTGATCCTGGAACTACAATCATTTTTTGAATCCTCTGATTAGAAATCTCAAACCTACGTTTTTTCTGCACAATACACCAATAGGCCCACTTGTCTGTCAAACTGATACAGTTTATACCCCACCAAATGGACAAAATAATGATTTTTCTTCCCCATTCTATGTTGTAGGCACCGTAAATTTTTTTTTTCAGCATAAGTGAATTGTGTTTTTTCCTTACATAAGTGAATTGTGTTTTTTCCTTACATAAGTGAATAGTGAATTGTGTTTTTCCCTTACATAAGTGAAAAATGAAATAATAATAAAACCCATGATTGGTCCCATGAATAAATAAAATAATTTTAATATGGTTAACGTATCAAATTCCATATTCAGTTATTCTCTTCGGAAGGTTATCCCCTATTTGCCAGAAAAGTGCCTTTTGTGAATTTTAGTGCCTTTCTCAGTTCAAAGTGATTTGTGGAAAATAAAAAACCCATTTTCTAAGGGTCAGTCCTTGCCAAATTTTCAAAAAATAAATAAATACTTGTGAATTTCACAATTTTCCCAAAAGTGGTCAGTGAAACAAAAAAACTTTCACCACTAAGGTCTGTCCACGCAAAATTTTTTTTCACTTCCTCTTTCCTTGGACAAGAATTTTGGTATCATGTATACTAAATTGTAGTGTGAAACACAGTTTTTCTATAACTATTTTGGAAGTGCCAACTAGTGATTACCAAGTGAAAAGTGCCTCACAAAAATTAATTTTGCGTTTTCTAAAGGAAACCCCTGGCCAAATTTTTTTTCACCACCCGGGAAACTCACAATGGATAATAACCAAGCTATTGCGTCATCCAACCTGGGCATAATTCCCAACGTGCACAGCTTATCCAAGGCACTCCTACAAACTGCTTTAAAGGATAGAGGACTCTCGCCATCAAGCAAATCCAAATCTACATTAAAAGCATATGCACTTTTATTCAACAAAAAGTACATTAGGAGAGTAAACCTCGCTCCCGCAAGCGAAAATAATTCGTGTTCAGCCACGCAAATGTTGGATAATCTTGCCCCTAACAAAGAACCTATGCCGCAAGTATTGATAAAACAGGACGTCACACCCACCTTGACACAAGATAAAACTTACGATTTATCACCCTGGAAAGTCAAATATAATGGCGTCTCCGATGTGCTGGATTTCATAGACCGTATTGAAGAAACGGCTACAATTAAAAATATCCCATTCGAGATTCTACGGAAAAACTTTATAGAACTCATCTCCCCAGAATTAATACCCTGGCACCGCATTCAAAAAACTAAATGCACGGACTGGAATAAACTCAGATCTGCCCTAATCTCCAGCTTCGGAAAGACGGAGGCCCAGCACCGGATCAAATTATCTTTACTATCTATCAAACAGCTAGTAAATGAACCCGTGGCATCATTCATAGAAAGGGCTGAATCCATTAACATCAAACTTTCACAGCCTGTTTCGGAAGCTGAACTATTACCAGTCATAACTGATGGCCTTTTAAGCAAATACGAGAACATCATTACCTCACAAAAAATTGCATCCCTGGCCCAATTAAACGAAGTCTGTCTCCTTCTGGAATCGTACCAGGACAGAAAAAACATAAAGAATATGCCTAATAATATAGTGGTGCCAAGCCGCTCGTCTGGTTTGAAGCCAGAATTTGACAACAAAAAAGTGTGCTCTTTTTGCAAAAAAGTGGGCCATCTGGCCACTACTTGTTTCAAGCAGGCGAGGCTGTTGGAATCCAAGGAACCCCGAACTTTCAAGAGGCATCACTCTAGGGACCGCTCTCCTCCGCGCGACGAACTGCGCAACATTTTCAAAAAATCAAGGCACAACACTGAAAGGTTACAAAACCCAAGCGATGCTAGACCTCAGGTGGACTTCTCCAAGCCCCCACCAAATTTCTACATGAAGAGGCCAAAAAACTAAATAATAACCTCTCAGGCACCCATTCTGAACCAAGGTCTAAAGAATGGACTGATTGGTTATCACACATTAAATATTTTAACCAGACCTTAAATGTTTCTTCGGTTTGTTGCAAACAAGCTAAAGATGGGAGACCCTATGCTTTTTTCTCTGTTAACAATGTACCCTTTTCCGGTTTACTTGATAGTGGTGCATCTGTCAGCTGCCTGGGCAACAATGCTCACCTGCCGTTTGTTAACAGTGATTTTAGAATTTCGCCCCAATCGACACACCTGACGACTGCGGATAATGTTTCCCAGCAAGTCATCGGTGCCCTTGCCCTACCAATTAATTGTAACGATAAAATAGTTACAATCAATTTTCTAATAGTGCCCTCCATATCCCAGAATTTCATCCTTGGCGTTGACTTCTGGAAGGCTTTTAACGTTGCTCCCCAAGTATTTAATACCTCTGGCGAAACCTCCACTGCTGCTCAAATTAGTGAAATCCGCACAATAATACCTCACGAAAATTTAAGCACGGACCAAGCTCTCCAACTAAAGGAAATGGTCAACAAATTCGAATCAATATCTTTCGAAAAATGTGGATTAGGTTTGACAAATTTGGTTGAACACCATATTAAAACCAATGGCCCACCCATAAAGCAACGTTATTACAACTTAGCCCCCCAAAAACTTAAACTTTTAGAAAATGAACTTGATGAAATGTTAAAAATGGGTGTGGTGGTTCCCAGCAGAAGTGCATGGACCAACCCAACCCTTTTGGTTTCTAAAAAAGACGGCTCTGCACGTTTCTGTCTCGACAGTAGACGTTTAAACTCTTGCACGGAAGCCGACGCGTACCCCTTACCTTACGTCCACGCAACCTTAGACAAGCTGCGTAATGCCAAGTTCATCTCCTCTGTTGATCTAAGCAAAGCTTTTTGGCAAATACCCTTGGACGCAGAATCGTGCGAAAAAACTGCTTTCGTTGTACCCGGTAGGGGAATGTTCCATTTTAAAAGATTACCCTTTGGTCTAAAGAACAGCCCCGCCGAGTTGCAAAGACTGATGGACAAACTTTTCGGTCCTGAAGTCGATAACAGCCTGTTTTGTTACCTTGACGACCTTATCATCGTCAGCGATACCTTTGAAAAACCCCTTATTATGCTGGAGAAGGTTTTTCAACAACTCAAGTTCGCTGGTTTAACCATCAACTTGAAGAAGTCAGAATTCTGTAAGTCTCGTCTACGTTATTTGGGATTCATTGTCGACGAAAAAGGTCTAAGAACAGACCCGGCTAAGGTGGAAGCCATGGCAAACTTTCCCCGACCCAAAAACGCGAAGGAAGTCAAAGGTTTCCTTGGACTTGCAGGTTATTACAGGAGATTCATCAAAGACTTTTCCACTATTGCAGCCCCCTTAAATAAAATTACCAGCATCCGTAAAGGTGTCAGCAATTTCCGTTGGTCTGTTGAAGCGGAAGAAGCGTTTACAACTTTAAAAAATGCTCTTCAAAAAGCTCCCGTTCTGAATTGCCCGGATTTCGCACTCTCTTTTACCCTCCACACGGATGCCTCCAATGTAGGAATCGGTGGAGTCCTTACTCAAGAGTTCCCTGACGGCGAACACCCCGTAGCGTATTTTTCCCGTACATTAAATAAAAACGAGAAAAACTACGGCATTACCGAAAAAGAGTTATTGGCTGTATTGGATTCTGTTCACCATTTCCGCGGTTACATAGACGGTAGCAAATTTACTGTAGTCACAGACCATAGTAGTTTGAAATGGTTGATCTCGTTAAGCAATCCCTCCGGTAGACTCGCTCGTTGGGCCTCCCGTTTGTCTCAGTACAATTTTGATGTTGTTCACCGTAAAGGCGCGGACAATATTGTCCCTGACGCTCTTTCAAGAATTGAACTGGCCTCATTAAATGTTGACACAATTGCCCCCCCCCCCATCTACAAAAGATGAATGGTACTTGAAAATCTTTGAAGGTTGTAAAAATAATCAACAAAAGTTTCCTAATTTTATCATAAAAGAAGGACAGCTATACCGTAATTGCAAGGTACCACTATCCATCCTCGAAGATTACTCGTGGAAGCTTGTCGTTCCCCTCGAAGGTAGAGAACAAATAATTATTGACAATCATAGTGCTCCCGACTCCATACACCCAGGAAATTTCAAGACGTATAAAAAGATTTCCTTGAAGTATTACTGGCCTGGTCTCTTTAAGCAAGTTCGCAATTACATCTCTAAATGTGAAATTTGCAAAGCTTATAAACATAGCACGGCAGCACCTGCCGGCCTAATGGGTAATCCCAAACGTGCCGACAGACCCTTACAGTCATTGTCAATGGACCTCGTCGGACCTTTTCCTCGAAGTTATGCCGGACACATGCACATACTTAGTGTAGTGGATGTTTTCACTAAATTCTGTTGGATCTTCCCTTTAAAAAGAGCCAACGCGTCCGCCATCATCAAACTTCTGGAAAAACACATCTTTATACCTTACGGAACACCCAGGACCGTAATTGTTGATAACGGAAAACAGTTTATTGCCCAGGAATTCAAAGAATTTCTTGCCAAATACGGAATCAAGGACATTTATTATAATACCTTGTACACTCCCCAAAATAACACTGTCGAACGTTATAACCAGACAATCAACACAGCTCTGGCTATTCTAGTTGATAAAGATCAACGTACTTGGTGTAAAAACCTAGATAAAATTCAGGCTGCTATGAACAACACTGTCAATCTGGCCACTGGCTACACACCTTTCTTCTTAAAACACGGCATGGAACAAGTTGTCCATGGCTCTCTACATAGGGACACTAACTTTCCGACGTCAATCGCCACCACAAACAACCCCACCGCGGACTATGCCCACCGTCTGGAAGAACTGTCGGCCATTTACAGTGAAGTCACTGATGCTCTGCTCCTGGCTCATCAAAAGAGTGCGGACAGATATAACCTACGTATGAAACATGTCACCTTCAATACAGGAGACATAGTTTGGAGAAAGAACAACACACTTTCCCAAGGAGCCATGTATTTCTCTGCCAAGCTGGCACCACGTTTCGTGAAGGCCAAAGTTCTAAGAAAAATATCAGATCTAGTGTACTCCCTGTCTGACTCGTCTGGTAAACACATTGGTAATTACCATATTAAGGATATTGTAAAGTCTGGAAGTGAGGAGTCAAGTAAAACTGCCCCCACCATCTCAGCAAACTTAAAATAATCCAGTGTGTATCACCACAACCTTTTGTAAGCACATCAAGTCTTGCAATGGCTGGCGTGTAAAGTGTCAATTACATGTCCACCCTTTCGTTGATAAAACAAATATTGTTTAAAAAATCACTTTTGTAAATTTATGTACACTCCACGGTGTAGTTTGCTCCCGTTCATGTTCTTGAATTGGCAACCACCGTAATTTTGTTTCACACGTCCTTTTATTTATTTTTTTTCTCTTTTCTCACCTGTTCTAAAATTGATCACTTTAGAGCAGAGACACCCTTCGAGTCACAATGTTTGGGAAGTCATGAACCCAATCATTGCCTCTCAATCCCTCACACTACGCAACGTTCACGCCATGGCACGCTTTGCTATGTCATGCAATATTGTAATTTTCACCATTTTTGTTTGTTGTTTTTCATCATATCGGAAGGAATCTCTTCAACTTTTTCTTTTTCCATGAAAATTATGTTCTGCAAGTACTGGAGCGTCGTTCTAAAATCGGATTTGGTAAACTCCAAAGTGTTAAATCACGAACCAGGACTAGTTAACCTTTTAACACGCTCCATATTTTTACCTATCATGGTAAAGATAAGTGGTTACTCACATAATCACATTCCTTGTGCATAGTAGTTTTCAATTTTTCTTAAAAATTGATGGCGTCCTACCCGAGCTCTTTGCTAACAAATTGGATTTTGACACGTCCATTTTGAAATCATATGTATATAAATAAAGGAAAAACCTTTAAATTGGTCTTTCCACCCTTATGCAAATCCTCATGGGCTCATTTCAACTAAAGTACGTAAAACCAAATACTCGGTCTTTTGTTGTTATAAGAAGTCCTCGATTTGTCTTTTCTCTACTATTATAACATGTATGTCTTGTATTACATGCTTCAACCCCTTCGGAAAAGGTTAATAACGGCAACCTTGATTTCCGTACATAAATAACTACAGTTTAACGTAAATCATCAATGTTTTGTTTGATCATCGTTTTACAAACATCGGCACTCATCTCCAGTTCCGCCATAACCTGGTAGGTTTGCAACTGCACAAAGGGTATGTAAAACCATATTTGGTCCCTTTCCTTGGTCTTCCTCACTGTAGGTTGCCACAACAAAGAGTGTGTAAAACTATAAGTCCGTTCTCGTTGTTGTCACATGGTGTAAACAGGAATGTACCCTGTCATCACCCCGCCCTTATAACATATGAAGTAACATAAATTGCTTACCTCCTTGTTATTCTATCGTACGCTCTTGAGCTACGGAGTTAGTTAATCTAACAAATCTTTATAAATTGTGTCAAAACGACCATTGTTAACGTTTATTGTGTTGTATTTAAACGTAACCATGTTACATTATAGGAGAGATCCTTAGAACATCCACCATTATAGGAGGGATCCTTAAAATACCTGCCGCGATACGAGAAGTTCGTCATAATCACTTTTGCTCATAGCTAAATGTTATTGAGTTGGTCGTGTGACATATTTGTCATGAGTACCGTTTTGTATAATCTGTTTTGGTCGTGTGTCATTTATTTGTCATGAGTACCGTTTTATGTATAATTGTGTACAACCCTTGCACACGAGACGTGGAGACGTTAAAATACCTACCGCGATTCGTGCGAACGACATAATATCGGCTTTGCCATCTTCTTTAAGAGGCATTGTATAAACTCTTTGACTTCTGTCTATAATTGAGTTATATCTTGCATGTATTTGCATATTTTGTACACTATACGTGGAGACGTCAAAATACTTACCATGAGTCGTGCGAACGAAATAATATCAAACCCTTTGTGTGCGATCTACGAGATGTAGTCCACAACCCTTTGTTGTTATTCAACGCCAATGCCCGTGGACTTCCTGTTTTTTTACTTCTTTGCAAAAAGGAAAGAAGCCCAGGAATATCTACTATCCCAAAAGGACTAGTTAGTAGCTTCACTGCTAACTATGGGGCATAGTGCTGTGGGAGTTAATCGATTGAGCACAAAACCACCTAACTCGTTGTCTGGGGAACGAATAAGAAAACCCCCAGGTTTGTGAAATTGGAGCGAGGGTCTGTCTTTTCTCACAATCATGTAGAAGTTTTTAAAATGACTCCTAATCTTTTGCCCAATACACGCGAAAGATTAGCCTCTTGGATATAAGGTGTATTCAAATTTCTCCTCATCCCTTTTTAAAATGTAAAGAGTCAGGAAATCTGCTGGTTGATTATGTTTCATCCTCACATAGAGTTTGAATTGGAAATTAGTCCAGTCTCTAGCAAATTTCGTAACTCGTCTCCTTTCTCCACTCCTCCCTCCCATCCCCCATGTTCTCAGACTTATGTTATGAAGTGAAAAATCTGTCGTTGACCATATTTCGCCCTCACTTGGAGTTCGAATAGGTAATTGTCCGGTTATCTACAGGTTTTCCCCCTCAATCTCTGCATACGTCTCACCATTTTTTGTTTTTCTCTCTTCTCAATTCTACGAAACACATTCATGAATGTTGGATATGTACGATATGCACTTGGCGTACCGTCTGTCTCCTGTTGACAACCTTTATTCATGAATTGGTTTCCCTTTGCCGTGACTAGTTCACGATTCCTTGTCTTGTTCTTTGAAATTCTACGAAAATGTTACCATCTCATGTTAACATAGGCCATAGAGGGCCGGTTGTTTTTTAACCAAGACATATTGTCACTCGGCAAGCGCCAAGCCATCCTGGTAAAGGATAATGTTCATGTAATCACAATTTAGTTAGGAATCTCTCTCTTCGTTACTCTCTGGGTCGGTTGGTTAAAACCTCGTTTATTTCTTTATTTGGACACATTTTGTTTCTCTCCAAACCTTTTCTTCATTGGTCCCTAGGCAGGTAAACTTCAAGAATTTTGCTCTAATAATAATTTCTCCCGGATTTAAAAAGAAGCCCAGGCGGATGTCATCACCAACAGCCAAGCTGAGCTTCACTTCCTGACAGCACGCGCTGTGGTTACAGGGTACCTCCTGCTGCCATTTTCTACGCATTTGTTTCTGAAAGCACAAACCATACCGCCCATATGTATGTTGTTTTGTCATGCCACAGCAAGCTGAGTTGTCCCACTATACATTATGACACTCTGAACTACCTTTTGGGCACGCTAGCTCCTAGGTTTGTTCTTACTCTTGCTATCAATGCCAACTTTGTCGTCTCTTGCCTGTCATGCAGTGACGCAAATATCGTCTTGTGTAAACCATTATTACCTTGACCCTCCAGTATTCGCTGAATGCGTACCAATACAAGTTATCTTGAGCTACATTATGCTTCAATAACTATTATATACGATCCGTGTGTACCATAATAACACTTAGGATTCGTACTGGCATGCCTGCAGATACTGGACTCTTCTCTTCAATGACCTCTGTAACCATAGTCGCGACACAGCAACCACAGTCTCCATTTCGTGAACTTCAACGTCTTCGACAAAATCAAGTGTTTTCTAAGGTCTAAGTGTACTCCTGAGTGTTATCTCAAATGGGTCTGATTGCAGTGATAATGTAATCCTTAGAATCTGTGAAATCACGTCCTTTTCTTCGAAATTCTCCGAAACCAAACAAATCCACGCTTCGCAAACTTAGCTCCCAGACCAATGAAACCTTAGAGTCACATTTTTTTCTCTGCTCTTGTACAAATGTATTGTTGTTTTTCAATTGCATAACCATGTACTGTTGTTTTTTCAATTGCATAACCATGTATTGTTGTTTTTCAATTGCATATCCTTGTATGTTGTTCTACACCATGTACTTTTCCCAAAGTTGTCTTTTCCAAACATTGTATGTACCCCTACCCTTTCCCTACAAACATTGTGACCTAAACTGTATGTTCTAGCTAGGCAACTCTCAAGCAACGAACCTCTCAAATCCCCGATGGAAGCATAAGAGGATTTTTTTTCCCTACAGCTCCATTGCCACGTCGCTTTTTTTCCAAGCGCGGGGGGAAGTGTTATGGAACGCCCTATAGCTGGTAGAATATACATAACAACAATCGCCGCGTCCGGTTGAGACTTGCCACAGCGTTCCCGTTCCCCACCGTTTCCTGCATCCCCTACTTCCCCTCTCCTACTCCCCGCGGCGTCCCGACCGGCAGTTGAAGGTTGCTCTCTGGCTGAGACGCACGTAAACACGGTCGAGAATCACGCTCTGTTTCGGGCTCCCGCAAAATGAGCCGAATTGATTTCTAAGCCACGATGTTACTATTAGTCCGCATTGGAATGTAGAATCGGTTTTGTCAAACATCGGTGTTATAATGATTCGCGGACCCCAGGAAGACTGTCGAACGGGCTGGAAGCGGAGGCCTTCGCCCCCACACATGTAAGCTGAACACCAGATTTCCCTTTCTTTCAATGTGTCTGTAAAAATACGATAGGGTCCCGCGTAAAACCATAACTCAGAGAGTTTCGATGCAGAGATCACGAGGTATAAACACTTTAGCTAGGTTTGTGTAACATGCATTCTTGTATAGCCCTGTACTGAAATAACCTGTATGCTGTGTTCTGAATTGTCAATATATGAATCTATTTAAACATATCTTGTTGTCAATCTGCTCCGGCAGGAGAATCTCGTAGAGTATTGGTTCCCCAGGTGATCGAGGAGGAAAGAGTTCTGGAAGCATTCTGTTGCAACCCACGCCTGAGATTGAGGGTGCCCTTTGCTCCCGTTTGAGCTGGCTTTGGGGCTTGTTTTGGGGTAGCTGGAGCTGACAATTGGCGACCAGAGAAACCCCGTAACAATATATATCCTAACAATTTAAATTAACATTGAAAGATTTTCGTTTAGAGTCCAGAGGCCCTAGCACGGTTGCTCTATAACGATCGATAGGATAACTATCGGTAACTTCTCATGGTTCCCTAGGACAACTGCACATCGCTAACGTACAAACAACAGTTGATGTCGAATATGTTAAGGACACTTAGTCATTGTGAACTATCACTTATTCGTTGGCGATCTTTAGTCATGCTAGGGAACGATGAGAAGTTACCGATAGTTATCCTACCGATCGTTATAGAGCAAGCGTGCTAGGGCCTCAGGTAGAAGCAAAGGCGGGGATGTCAACGCCGATTTGTATTTATAACGGGCGATTTTAGCTAATTTTTTTGCGTGATATATACTAATATTGGTTCACGGCCCATCTCACTTTTTTTAATTTTTTATTTATTTTTTATTCGGTTCAATAGCAAAGTTTGTACATTATGCAGGTATAAAGTATAATATATATTTTTTTTAAATGTCTGTTTTCACAGTCCTCCTCACTAGGGTTTCCTGTTCTGAGGCGGCCTGTAGTTTATTTAATTTTTTGTATTTAGTTTATTTAGTTTACATGATTCTATTATTTATCTTATTAGTTCTGCAAACGCCGAAGCCCAAAAATATTTGAAAAATATATACGGATAACTTGGATGCTGTGATATCTATTATACGAACTTCATAGAGAAAGCTTTACAGTTTTCGTCCTAACTGATAAGTAAAAGATTGCCGTTATTAACACTTTACCATAGAATATTTAGCCCTAAGTTCGCAACACTACCGAAATAATGATGATTTGTTGATCATTTCCATACTTAGCGATTCTCGGGAATGAGTATTATAAGCTGGGCTTATTATTATTCTGTCTTTCCTTTTGTGCCCCGGCGTGCTCCCCTTAGCAAGTTTGAGCTTTGTGTCAAATCTTTAAACACGATCTATTCAAATCGCGCTGTTTTGCTAAATCATATTATCTTCCTCTTTTGGAGTTAAACGCTTTTCTAACACAGTTAGATTAAAGCGAACGAATATTTGCCTTTTGGATTCTAGAGAATAGAATTTAGAACATTATTGACTATTTGAAGTTACTTGGCAGATCGAAGCTTTTTGGAATAGCAATAGATTATGTGAATAAATTTCAAATGTTATTACGTGCGTCCTGCACTGAATTCAGGCAAAGTGAAGGTAAAGAATTATTTCAGATATTAAATGAAAACTAAATCATTTATTTATTTATTTACTAACGCCCTAATGGGCCTTAACATGAAAATTTTATACATTAGTAATTAAATATAAAAATGCAGTGGTAATAATTGTAAAAAAGCAACACATATGAATGTAACAAAATTTAGTGCAAATTAGCTAAATACTAGAAAGTTGGTTCTATATAAGATAAGTAAGAAATAATTAGTAGAAAGAGATTTAGAAAATAAAACAATAAGAATAAGAATGTATCTACACATAAAAAATTAAAAACAAATTTAAAAAAAAGATAATAATAATAACACAATTTAGCAAAATATATATGTATATATAGAAAGATAAATAATAAAACCTGAAATTACAATAACATAATAACAGCATTAAGGATTGTAGCATATTATTTGCATGCAGATGATACACTTTTTAAATGAAGCGAGGTTTTTATAAAAAAAATATGTCTACGGAGCATATGTCATGCATTGATACTTAAAACTAAATCTATATGATGAAAGAGTATTGTTAAGTTGTTTTAATTTTTGTAATAATAGGCTCGAACGAGAAGTATTACACTTTTTTACGATGTAAGAAATCGAGTTGAAAGTGGTTTATCTTTTTTCATAAGAAAGCTGTTTTTAATTTCACAATTTTTACTTGATTAAGATTGCGAACACTATTCCCGATAATAACCTGGTTATTGGGATGTTTTGGCCGAAAAAACTGATCCAAATATTCGCATCATATTAAATGCAATTTTTTTCAAAATAAAATATTTTTTCCTTTATTTTTTCCCAATTTTTTTATTTAATTTATAACATACAGTGAAATAATAAGAGTGAAGGGAACCCACTGAGGCGCAGCCTGTGCGTGGGTAATATAAGTATATATATATTATTCAGCGAACCTATACGTGTGCTATTCAGATCAGATAAAACAATCGCATCAATAATTCTGCGAGTGTTGCGTTCACCTTCTGTTAGACGCCAAAATATTAACGTAGAAAACTTGCTGGAGTGCCTATACAAGCAATCAAAATACATTATATTATTTTATTACTAGCTTCTGCCCGCGACGTCGTCTGCGCAGGTTTAGTAGGTACTTCGATTAGCCTATCTTCTTTTCTTTTCTATATAAATATCTATTAATCTTGATTCGATTCAAGGGCTTCAAATAAATTCACTAATTTAAATATTTTCTAAAATAGAATTTTGGTTTTACAATCATTGTTTTTCAAAATTTCATTCTAAAATTTTGACATTTTCTATTAAACAATAATCATTATTTGTAATACATGGAAAATATCAAACTTTGGGTATAAATTATAGCCTATTTGTTATTCCGATGTATGAGCTATATCATTGTAAAGTTTCATTAAAGTCCATTTAGTGGTTTTTGCGTGAAAGAGTAACAAACATACATACATCCATACAAACTTTCACGTTTATAATATTAAGTAAGATTTGAACACATGGAAGTCACCCGTATTTATACCATGTGATCAGTGATCGTGCCTCTGAGAACTCCATTGCAACCGCCAACCACCTTCTCATGAACAACGAATGGAACAAAAAAAGATGTTCTCAGTTGTACGCCTTTATGTTCTATGTGCTTTGATCTAAAAGATGGGGGTAAATTGTTAGACCAGCCCGCATGGACTAACTTTCTTCTCTCCAATAAGGGCCGCCTGCAACTCTCGACATCTTACCCCAAACATAAAATACGAAGATGGAAATTAATTACGCTTATTTACTATAAGACTTGTCACAAATAACGGATTCAAGAGAGTATAAAGGAGTTCCTAACAAAAGAATCTAACTAGCAAACTTTATTCTTAGTTTTTCCTTTTGTTAGAGTATAAATTGTTTTTGCGTCAATTACTTCGCTACACACACATTCCCAAGAACAAAAGACACGAACAAAGCAAAAGCTACGTATGTCGATGTTTTTGAGTCGAGTTCCACTTTTTATTACTCGGGCCATACAAATGTTTTCGTTCTTTGTAAACAAACAATATGATATCCGTTCGAGTTTTATTGAGAAACTTGACATTTCTTTTGAAAAAAAAAACACGAAAACCTTATTCTCTGCTAGCATTTGCTGGAGAATAACAAGATGATATATATGAAATTATGGAAAAAATTTTGTTCAAGTTGATAGATTTATTAATTTGTTTTGAGAAATGTTTTTTACTCGAATTATATTAGACATGTAAAAACCGACCATTTTTTGTAAAAACTAACTTATTACTTTGGAAGTTAATAAACCCAGAATCCAGCGTTAAATCCAGTCTAATAATTATTTAGATCCAACTTACTCAGACATTTTTTACACGGCTTCTTTCGTTTTTCCATGAAATATCAATTCTCTTACCTGAAACAAATTAGAAAAAAAAAAACATTAGTAAAAATTAAATATATAATCAAAAGCTTATGGATAACGATGGCTTGAAAAAAAAATGGCATAATTCGTCAGAATCAAATCCTTTAGTGGATATCCAATTTCAAGAAATTGGATTTTAGGAAATGATTTTAGATTTTCACACCAAAAGTATTATCATTATTTATTTTTCAGATAGTATGCCGTGTTGCACTTCCTCCTTCTTTAGCCAACGTTTCGGACAGTCTATCATCAGGACAGATGCGACGCATATTTAAGTCGGCTTCGAGGCTGAAGGTAAGTGGAACGGGGAATAAAAGGAGAAAAGAAAGGTAGGGAAGCACCTAACTATTCATTTCTGATCAACAAACACGACTAAAGCCATATAAAGTAACGTTACAGTTATGAATTGTGGTCTTATACCAGGGCGATACTGATAGTATCTGCATCTCTGAACGTGCAGCAAATATATCATGTATCATTTTTATGATCAATACAATGTCTTCAATGTAATGACCGATCAGTGGCTGAGTTGGCATCGCGTTTGGTTCTCACCCGATTCCTCAGCTGACTAAGTCCTACGTCAGAACACAAGAAACAATTTTCGCATACTGTGATGGTTGTAGGAGATTTTTAATTTTAAAAATATATTTATTTATTTTTTTAAACAAGACAAACGTTCCCAAATTACGAATAACCTGACAATAATGT